>JAQPPZ010003531.1:3600000-3947618 GCA_028583015.1 Wollemia nobilis
GAAGAACTCAATATACCAGCTTAATTAAGTGTTAAGAAAATGCATCAAGATAAGTTTGAGATAAAATAAATCAGATCTTATCAAGGCTTCTTTGACTGTAATGGTATGCACGTTTTAATTAGTTTTTTCTAAGGTTTATGAACTACGTTGGCTTCTAGGAGAATACAACAGGGAAGTAAGAGAAGAATACAATCACACATTTTGGAAAACAGGAAATAATGCACTTATTAAAGTTTCGACAGTAAAACTTTAAGCTTCAAATCACAGTATGTCCCACCCGTTTATAGAGAAAGACCAAAAAAAAAAACTTTAGAAAATTACTGTCTCCTCAAATTCTGAGCGTAGTCCTGCTCTTTTTCCACGCTTTTCAGGAACAGCAACAAGAACTTATTGTGAAAATTTAGGTTTGCGCTTGGATAACAGATCTTTGAATAAAAACACAGAGATACACATTATATCACAAAGAAACCCAAGAAGTGCCTTGACTAGAGCAAACAAAGGAGAAGTCGAGTATGACATCGTTATTTTGATGTCGTTGTGACCGGACTAGTGATTCCTTGCCTTTTCGACGGAAACAAGGCAAATATAACACTGCTGGCTCCACTCATCACAATCGGAAGAGCCTTGAGAACCTTCTTAATGTTACTCTCGGCCGAGGGATACAAACACTGCACCACGTTTTGGTCTGTGAGAGCCATCACGGCGAACACCACAACCGCCAAGCTTGCATGCAAAAAATCCTTCCATTTAATCTTATAGTCCGACGCATTGGAAGGTTTCACCTTACTAGTCGTGGCGATGCCGTTAATGGTGGCGATCCCGTAGCAAACTTTGCCCGTCGAGGAATCAGTGAAGGTGTCTACCAACGATAAAACAAAACATGCGATTCCCAGAATGGCCACTGACGCTGCCACCAAAGCCTTGTTCGATTTTTGACAGTCCCCAGCACTGGAGAGAAGATTGGAAAATGCCTGAAACACGAAGAGGATTCCCGTGGGCAAAATCTTTGCAATGTTCGATGTAGATGACATTGCCGTATTCACTACCTTGCTCGTTGTGGTGTCACTTGAAGAGGAAGTGTGCGTTTTCAGCTCCTCTTCCAAGGCCTTTGCCTTGCTCTCGGAATGTGCCATCTTTCTATTGTTTCTAAATTAGCCTTCTATTATTTTTCTTCGATTAGCTGATGTCGAACTCTTTCTTTCTGAACTTCAAAAATGAGAAACCTAGCAAGAAGTTATAACTGATATGGCTATTGGAACAACCAATTTCATCTGTGCATATTGGTCTTGCCAGGGAGCGTTTTCTTATAGTGAGAGTGAAGTGGTGTTACCTGTTCCGCTTCCAAATTATTATCTTCTGGTGCTGGCGGCAGATGCTGAAGCCGTCAACATTGAATGATAGCCGCCAGTCGTTTTGAATGTTGAATTCTTCTGTAGCCCTGGCCTTATCTTATCTTAAACCTTTGCGGCTATAATTGGAGTACTCAAATTTTGAAAGGTAGTTAGGACAAGAATTCATTTGTGGAAGGACCGTTACGCGTTACTTTCGTGCCAGTTCCCACGAGGTCTTGCCTATCCAAATTGGAAGATGCTTGCGTCAAACTAGTTTTAAAGAGAATGAAAGGGTCTGGCGCACTTGGTGATTGCGCCAAAGCCTGGGCGCAAATCTTGAGTGCGCCTTGTGCTTGGCGCACTTGATGATTGTGCATAAGGCTGGGCGCAAGTCTTCAGTGCGCTTGCACTTGATGATTGCGCCTAAGGTTGGGCGCAAAAGTTAAGTGCATCTTACTTAAGGTGCACGGGGAGGTGCGTCTGCCTTAGGCGCACAAGGAAATTGCGCTTCATTTGAGGCGTACGGGAGAGGTGTGTTGTTCTTGGGCGCACGGGGAATGTGCCCTTCACTTAAGCATACTAGGAAAAATGTGTATAGATCCGGTGCAAACACAAACCTAGAAAATGAGATGAAATAAGACTTGCATAAAACAAACAGATTTCAAATGCAGTTTTATAAAGCAAGACTATTACAAAATCATCTGCAAACGAAAGTTGCAGGATAGACACTGTAGGAGTTTCTAGGAGACTGCTGCTCCAACTCCTCTGCTCATCTCTACTATCCCTCTCTCTCCGATTTTCCGGATATCGCTTCTGAAATACCACTCCGCCTTTTATAATTGGACGGAAGGGAGGATAAGGCTTATCCTATGACATGCGCCGCATTAGGGTTTCTGACCACCGAGGAAGGATAAGGCTTATCCTCTGACATGCACCGCATTAAAGTTTCTGACCAATTGTCGAATCGCAACTACCAACATTAATTGTACATGCTTGAAACATTAATTGTGCATGCTTGAAAATTACGACAATGAGATTTAAGGTGATCCGATCTACCAAGTGTTAAATTTGGTTTAATTTTCTAACAAAGAATACCACATTTCTATCTACTAGAGATTATTGTTTTAAAACTAGAGACTCACCAGACTGATTACCCCTTTTTATTGTTTTAAAACTAGAGACTCAGATTGAATGTCCCTTTTAATATTTTAAAACTAGAGACTCACCAGCTGATTGTACCTTTTTATTGTTTTAAAACTTGAGATTTATTAGATTGAATACTTGTTTTTATAGTGTTTTTAATGGTGTAAGAGGTTTAAAATATATTATGTATGGTGGTTTAAGGGATGGACTACACGGAGTACTATGTGACAGTTTGTTAGGAAAACAACAAACAATCCTAAATATTGTGACATACCAGGATTATCATGGTGGTTATCGATTCACCATTAACAAAATGTAATAGTTACCAATTCACCACTAAAAAAATGTGGTGGTTACTGATTTTGGAGAAAATAAAAACTCACAATGCAAAACAAAATAAAAAATAAAAACTCATGATTTTGGAGAAAAACTCGACAACTCAATTTTGGAGAGGATTCACCATGCAAAATAAAAATAAAAACATGGTGGTTACTGATTCGCCATAGAAAATAAAAAAATAAAATAAAAATCGTGACTCTGGAAAAACTCGACAGGCTAATTTTAACTCAAAAAAATTGAAAATGATGAAACGTTTTTAACAAACTAGAAAAAAAAAAAAATTAATTTTGTGTTAGGCATTCATTACAACCAAATAGCAATAACTCACCAAAAAATTAAATTGAAGAAATTTTTCAATAAACTAAAAAAAAGATTAAAACCAATTTTGAATTAGGTATTCATTAGAATCAATATAATTATAGTTTACAAAACATCAATTCAATTTAAATGACAAATACAAAATGAAAATGCAACATTTTGAAATGTAAAGTATTTTTTAAATTGCTTTTTGTTTTTTTTTCTTCCTCTCTTAATTGTTGATGGTTGGCCTTGGCTTCGAAATGGTGGATAATTAAAAGCTGCTCAAGTACAATATCATCATGATATATCTCCTCCACTCCTCTTAAATATTTTTCTTTCTCCTTGAATGTTTCAAGGTCCTCTATAGTAAACTTTGGGATCCATAGAACTTTCGACAATCCAATCAAAAAGTGGATCCAGTTCATTGAATCGAATTGCTTTATAAGATTCCCTACCTTCCACTTGTCTTGTATGAAGCCTAAGATTGTGTTGCACAAAGACAAGGTCATTGAGGTGGTCTTGGCTCAACCTATTGCACTTAGGTGTTTATGGCCTCAAATAAAGACCAATTTCTTGGTGTGTATGACCTCAAATAGAGATAAATTATGCTCAATATTGATGAGGCATGACAAGGTGTATTACATTCCTCAAATGAGATGGAGAAAATGAAGAGTCTTTATTAAAATATTTTGTGATTTTCTTTCTTCATCTTTTAGTTGATGTTGATGGTTGGCCTTTGGACAAATTGGAGGTTACTCAAGTACAATGTCATCATGATATATCTCCTCCAATCCTCTTAAATCTTTTGCTTTCTCCTCGAGTGCCTCAGGGTCCTCTATAGTAAACTTTGTGATCCATAGAATTCTTGACGATCTAATCAAAAAGTGGATTTAACTTATCCAATTGAATTGCCTCATAAAATTCTCTACCCTTCACTTGTCTTATACGAAGCCTAAGATTGTATTACACAAAGACAAGGTGCTTGAGGCGGTCTTATATCAACATGTTACACTTTTTGGTATGTATAGCCTCAAATAAAAATCAATATCTTGGTGTATATGGCCTCAAATAGAAACCAATTTCACTCAATATAGGTGAGGCATTGCAAGACATATTACATGCCTCAAATTGAATGGAGAAAATGAATAGTCTCACTTAAACTGCCTTTTGTTTTTTCTTCTTTCTCTTGTAGTTGATGCTAAGGTTTAGTCTTGGATCTAAACTGGTGGACAAATTGGAGGCTACTCAAGTATAGTACCATCATGATATATCTTCTCCAATTATTTTAAATCTTCTACTTCCTCCTCAAGTTCATGAAGGTCCTCTATAGTAAACTTTAAGGTCTAAAAAAATCTCAATAATCCAATCAAAAAGTGGATTTAGATCATCCAATCTAATTAACTCATAGGATTCCCTACCCTTAACTTGTCTTGTACAAAGCTTAATATTGTAGTGCACAAAGACAAGGTTCTTGAGGTGGTCTTAGTTCAATGTTTTGGTGTGTATAGCCTTAAATAGAGACCAATTGTGCTCAATAAAGGTGAGGCATGGCAAGGTGTATTACATACCTCAAATTAAATAAAAAATTTGAAGAATATCACTTATGTCAAAAATAACCTTATGACTTATATAGAATTACCATATAAATCATTTTTTCAATTGGTTATATGAGATTGAAATGGGTCCCACTTGTATTACATCATCATCACATAGTGGTATCATAACAAAACTTAGAAATTATCCATGTATCATTGAGCAAGATTCCAAACTAGATCTCCTCCTTCAATATTGAAAAATCTAATGGTTGAGCTAATGCCACTTTATACTTAAAAAAATGTTTCAAACCTACAAAGTCAATTAAAAAACAAAAGATAACCTTTCCCCAAGTCAAACATCTGCAAAGTCAAATCCAAGAAGTAGGTGTTGCATGGCACAAGGATAAAGTTTCACCAAGAGCCAATGAAATGCTAGTAGCCGTGCTCACCACAACTAATCGATTACCACATAAATAATTGTAAAAGTCTTTAATTATGATTGATCATAAAATATGTTTTATTTATAAGTAGATAAATCTGCTTTATAGAGGACCTTCATGCACTTGAGGAGGAAGTAGAAGAGTTAAGAGGATTGGAGGACTATAATTGAAGTACTATAATGTTATTTAATTATTTTTTCAATTCAATATTTAACTATAATTTAGGATTTATTTTTTTTAATATTTTATTTTATAAATATGCTTTATTTATAAATATTTTAATGCTCTTTTCAATTCAATATGAGGACTATAATTGGAGTACTCAAATTTTGAAGGGTAGCTAGGACGAGAATTTATTTGTGGAAGGACCGTTGGGCGCTGCTTTCATGCCAAATCCCCACGAGGTATTGCCAATCCAAGTTTGAAGATGCTTGCTCGTCAAAATAGTTTTATAGAGAATATGACGTTTTTATGTCGTCGAAATATTTTTCAAGTAACGGGTGCTCAATGTAATGAGATGCTAGAGTGACAGAATCTCACAGCCTTAAAAAATAATAAACAATTAATAAAATAATTATTTATGAAGTTGATAATCAACCAACAGGGGTTCTACACCATCAAAGTCACCCGACAGTCCACCCCCTATCAACATTATCATACCCAATTCAGCTTTTTGGTAGAATGGAGATTTGAACCTGGGACCTTCCTTGGAGGATTGCCATGTCTTCTCCAACTCACCTGCAACACTTGGGTATTTTAGACATATACTTCGTTAATATTAAATGAAATTAATATTATTTAAAAATAAAAAAGATATATATTTTAATAACTACAAACCGTTAAATTACCTCAAAATTCAGGTAACCTGTTTTCTACTTTGTTGAAGAATCACATAACTTACCAAATATATAATTTGAGAACGGATTGATAAGCTCCGCCTCAAAGAAGCCTATGTAAGAAGCTCTTCACTTGGAATATTCTTCAAGAAACACATTAGAGCGTTGTGTCAAGCGAGTAAACTTTCTTAGGATAAAATTTTGCGGCGACATACGTATTCACATCCATTTTGGGATTTGCTTGCTTCCTCGAATACTTTTCTAAAACTGTGAGAATGTTGTTTTTCCGTTCCGTGAAAGAAGCGGAAGAAATTTTACATTTTATCTATTTATTGTTTAAGTAATAGACTCCTTAAAGCTTTATCTATGAATGTGTCTTAAAAAGGAACAACATATTTCCTTGTCTAATTAGACCTCTACCTAGTAATCACGAACTTTGACACTATGATGATTTGGGAAGGCCTGTACAGGCTTTTGAATCCTCTTGAGGTGTCAATTTGAAGAAAATTAAGATCCTTAAACTCCGAGTATACAATGGAAACACCGTAGTATAGTACAAAATGATGAAGATCTTTACAGCGGATTAAATAACTGTACCTGACCTATAAGGGTTAAATTCATACACTCTTTAATGGAAAACGTTTGTTTGTTATTTATTTTTTTTTTGTAAATAAAAGTCTTCATTAATTACCGGGTTTTGCAGGTTAATCTAAAACCTATTACAATATCCAGCCTTTTGCTGAGATTGTAGATCCTAGTCATCCTTGAAACTTTCTTACCATAAATTGTGTTGAATCCACTACAACACCTTACTGACAAAGCACACCCATACCTAAACATTACTTACATTAACAGGAATTGAAGTTTGGAACTTTGCACTTGTGAAACCTGTTGCTTGCCCATTTCCTATTCTCTGTCGGGTTCTTCCAAGGCTTACACCCTGTTACCTTCATTTCCAATTTGGTATGATTTAGAGGGAAACCCCATAGTTATTACCGACTCCATGGAGAAAGAACACCCATTCATCTTTCTCCTTAACGGGTAGGTTTCTTTTCATGACTGATAATGTTTTCCACTTCACGTGGCACACCTTGTGTCCATGTCACCAAACTACCAACATCAACACCTAAGTTGGCTAATTTGTTAGCTGACCTGTTGGCCTCACGGTACACGTGACGAGCCCTCCTGTTCTGTCTTACCACAAAAATGATCCTCACTTCATGGATGACTCCCTCGATTCTCCATGGAGTTTTTTTGTCATTGGTTAACAAGTTGATGATGTTCATAGAATTACCTTCAATCATCAAGTTACCTTGAGTTGCTTGGGCTACTTGCAACCCTCTCCAAAGGGCTCTAGCTTCTGCTTCGTTATTAGTTATGATTCCCAATGGTTCAGCGAAGGCCTTAACCAGATTTCCTTGATGATCCCTGATTATTCCTCCAGCTCCAGATCTTCCCGGGTTCTCCTTGGCTGCACCATAAAAATTTAGTTTAAACAAACCCTGGGGGGTGGCTCCCTAGAAATCCCATTTTTGGGATTGGGCAAAGGAATGGAAGGTTTGTCCTCAATACCTAAGGCCTGAGCTAATTGTTTTTCTTGGGGAAGAATTGAGTGGTTCTCATCCACTAAGGTGCTAAGGTTTTCTTTCACAAAGACAATAATCCTATTGAGGATGGTTTTTGGGTTGTGAATGGTATCCTTAAAGGCTCTATGGTTCCTTTCTAGCAAAAACTGCTAGAGAAAATGATGCCAACAGATTTTTCATAGGTACTTAAGTTTTAGGCTAACAAAGGGTTGAGGCCATTGGTGGAACACTTCGAATATAAGAGCAGACTTAACCCACAAGATCCTAAAGGCTTGGAAAAGTTCATCTAGGATGGACTCCACTACTGAACACTCCAAAAATAAGTTTTGGGTTGTGTCCCATCCTGCCCTGCACATGTAGCAACGATTAGCAATAACCATACCTTTGGATAACATATTGTCCATAGTGAGGATTTTTCCTTGAATCACCAGCCATGAAAAAAAATATATTTTAAGAATTAAGCCTTTGATCCAAACCAAACTTGGTTGAAATTGTTGACCTTCCACATTGAGAAGAAAATTATAGGCAGACTTAACTATGAAGTCACCACTTTTAGTCTCATCCCAAACAATGTGATCTTCATCCTCTCTAGAGGGAATAATTTGTTGAGTTAAAATGTTATAAAGCTCTTCAGACTCTGCTTCAAAATCTTATACTCTGATGTGTTTCCACCTGTTGATATTTATATCCCGCCACATATAATTTGCAACCTTCTTCCCAATATGCTGCTCCATATGCTCTTGAATCCTAGCCAAACGAGGATTCTGGGATAACTCCTCAGCTCTCATACATCGATCCTTCCAAAAGTCTATTGTTTGCCCATTTCATGGAATCCATCTAAGACCTTTCTTGACAAGATCCTTGCTCATGAGGATTACCTTCCAAAAAGAAGACCCCATGCTTGCTAAGTTTTCATTAAGAAAGTTCACACCTTGGAGGTATTTCTTCCTAACTATGGCAGTCCATTCATTATCAACCTTAGTCAATAACCTCCACGCTTGTTTGGATAACAAAGTTGTATTGAGATGATCAACTCTCCTCAAGCCTAACCACCCATCAGCTTTAGGTTTGCAAACATTATTCCAACCTACTAAATGGATCCTTTTCTTATCCTTAGTCCCTGACCAGAGAAATTTTTTTGAAGCTGCTCAATTTTGTGATACACATTGCTGGGAGCTCTGAATACTGATAGGAAGTAAACGGGTATACTTTGAAGTGAAGCCATAGTTAAAAATGCTTTGCCTACTTGAGATAACATATGTCCTTTCCAACCTACTAGCTCTTTTTGGATCCTCTCCAGAACTATGTTCCACATTGATCCTTTAGGTTTCCCCATAAACAAGGGAAGACCTAAATAGGAGGTGGGAAGGGATGCAATCTGACATTCCATGATCCTTGCTATGTTGTTTTGCCTAAGAATGGGGGTATTGATGAAATAAAGTTTACTCTTATCAAAATTCACTTTCTGTCCAGCCGCTTCTTCATACATTATGAGAATATTTCTAATCCTTCTTGCCTCAACCATAGAATCCAAATCCAGTAGCAATGTATCATCAAAAAATTGCTGATGTGTCATCGGGGTAGTTAGCGACGTGGCCTTGATACCTGATATGATTCTAGCTACCACTACTACCTTAATGGTTCTTCCCAAGGCCTCAACTACAATGATGAACAACATAGGACTTATGGGATCTCCTTGTCTTAGACCACATTTGCTTTGAAAAAAACCTGCAGTATACCCATTAACCAAAACTAAAAAACAAGGCTTAGAAATACACTCTTATTAACTTGACCCATTTCATGTTGAAGCTAAATTTTAATAAAACTACGTCTAGGAATTCCCAATTTAGCCTGTCATAAGCTTTCTTCATGTCTAACTTTAAAGCCATGACTACTTTTTTGGTCTGAGCGGCTGTATGAAGAGCCTCATGAACGGTAATAACTCCATATAAGATTGATCTTCCTTGTAAAGAACTTCCTTGACTTGGATCAATGATAACCGGTAAAACTTTCTTCAAACGGTTGGCTAAAACTTTGGACAAAATTTTATAGGATATATTACACAGGCTAACTGGCCTAAAGTCAGCCATGGTCTTGGGGTTGGGGCCTTTAGGGATCAAAGCAATGAAAGTTGAATTGAAACCCCTTGGAATATGATTTGAAATTTGGAACTCCTTGATTGCAACAATAACTTTTGCTCCAACAATATCCCAACAAAATTGGAAAAATTGTGGTGAAAACCCATCCGGCGCAGGAGCTTTGTCAGGATCCATGTTAAACAAAGCCTCCTTGATCTCTTCATCTAAAAAAGTTGTTGTAAGAGACTCGTTAATCATTTCATCAATGAGTTGTGGAATGAATTGAAGGAGAGAGTCCTTTGCTTGGGCATTACAGGCATGTTCTTCACCCAATAATGAACTAAAAAAATTAACAGCCTTGTCCCTGATCTCCTGAATATTTTGAGTTGAGGATCCATCCACCTTAGTTAAATTTCTAATATTATTGTTGCTTCTATTCCTCAATGTGGTAACATGGAAAAAATTTGAATTAGATTCCCCTTCCTTTAGCCATAATGCCCTTCATTTTTACCTCCAATACATCTCTTCACAAGCTAAAATATTATAAAACTCACAAAGGGTTTCCTTCTCTTCAGTATTTTTCACCTCATCATAGGTTCCATTTTGGATTTTGCTTTCTATTATTCTTAGTTTTTTCCCCACTGCTCTCTTATTCTCAAAAATATTTCCAAAGACTTATTTATTCCATATTCTAAGGTTGTTTTTCACCATCTTAAGTTTTTGAGATAGTTTGAAGGAAGCACTTCCCTGGATAGGCTGCTGCGACCATTCCTCTATTCATTTCTTGAATTTCGGATGTTTAACACACATTGACAAAAATCTGAATGGATTTTTAAAGGAGTTAGCTTGAAATGCCTCTCATAAATTAAGATTATGGTCTGAAGCGCATTTAGGAAGGGCTTGTAACGCTGAATCACCTTGGATAAAAAAAACCTATCCAACCTTTCTTGAATCAGCTGACTTCCTATCCTCTTGTTACTCCATGTAAATTTGGCTCCTTTTAGTCTTACATCCATCAATTCATTTGTGTTAATGAATTCATTGAAGTCCTCCATGCTCCTTGAGGGTAACCTAGATCCTCCCTTCTTATCATATGGGTAAAGGGGGGTATTGAAATCTCCCCCAATCACCCAAGGAATGTCTTTAAAAGCTTGGCTCAAATGCCCCAAAAACTCCCATAGTTCATATCACCCTTGGACAGAGGTGGGGGCATAAACATTTGACATAATCCAATTCTTATTAGTATCAAAATCATGAAATAATACGTTTAAGACTCTTTCATTTGCCTGAATAATACTTCCTTCTATTTTAATAGAATACCATAAGATCATGAGGCCCCCAGATGCTCCTCTAGCCTATTGAAAGGCCACTTCCCATTGCTTCCAAATCCTTCTAGCTATAAGTGTTGATTGTGCTGCATCTGTTTTGGTTTCTTGAAGAAAAATGATTGTAGGATTCCAATCCTTCCTTATAGACTTCACCATCCTTTATTTTGGTTGGTCGTTTAGGCCTCTCACATTCTGTGAGAGAACCTTCATTTAGAATATTTGATATTTTTTCCTCGCCCCATTTCTTGATCCATAGGGGGTTTGTCAATTTTGCTATTTTCCTAGCCAGAAATAGCTTATTGTAACAATGTTTTTTGCTTTTTGTTTGCAATTTATTCATTGATTCTCATTCTATAGTGCTCTATTGTAGATATTCTCCCTTTCTTTCTTTCACTTCCATAATCTATCGGAGGCTTGGTAGTGCTTCTAGTCTATTTTAGACTAAAATGAGGGGGCATATACTGTGATAGTCTAGGGCTTGAACCTTCTTCCTCATTTTGGGGGTTTTCAATTCCCTCTTCATCCTCAGCCTTGTTTTGGTTCACCTCTCCTATCTGGTTCCTAAATAGGGGGCTTTCCTTCAAGGAACCTTTTACTGTTGGGCTCGTCTGATAAGGGATAATTTTCTCCACTATCGTATTAGGAGCTACATTCTTGGCTCTTGTTTCCACAACTTTGACTCTTGACTCTATTTTTTCCATGTTTAAACTAAAATGACCTGGAAATTTTTCTTTATTTTGAGCATAGCTTTTGTGGCTTTTTGTCATAGCTGTGGATGGTCCCGATTTGGATGGGGAGTCTAGGGTTTCAGGAAACTTGACACTGATGGTATCATCATTACTGTTTTATTTTTCAACTTCTAGATTTGCTAGGATATAAAACATGTTCAAGCTGGGATATTTATTACACACCTTATTATTTTTGCCTCCCTCATTATGTTGCTTTCCTTTCTATTGGATTTTTGCCAATACTGTGTTGTCTTGGTCAGCCTAGTTATTCTTAACTTGTCTGTATCCCTCCAAGTTAAGATGCGGTCCTTGAAAATTTGGGATCCCTCTCCCATTAGCTTTCACCAGAAAACCTTCACTCATGGATTTCTTGTTTGCAGTTATTGTTAGACATTGGACTTGAATATGGCCCTGGGTTTTGCACATGCTAAAAACTATTGGCTTGTTCTCATACTCCACAGGCTGAATCCTTAGAAACTCTCCATATGCTAGTTCCACCTGAGAAGGTAGATTAGAATTCAAATTTATATTTACACAGATCTTGGCATGCGTCAGTCTAGTCCTTTCCCAGGTTGAATGGTCTATTGCCATGAGCTCTCCTATTGTCTTTGCTATGCCACTAAGCCAATACTCATTAACAAACTAGGTTGGTAGGTTTGGTAAGCGGACCCAAATGGGTGCTATATTAATGTTCTACTTCTCAGGGTTGAAATCCTCCCCCCACTTCCTTAGAAAGAGGCTATGCCTTCCTAGAAACCAGGGTCCTCCTATCAAGATGTGCTCTGCATCATCTTTGTTGTTGATTCTTATCATAAAAAAACCTCTTGACATGGCTACGATTTCTAAGCTTCCTAAAGTTTTCCACTTTATCGCGGCCCATAAGAGAATAGTCTCAATGTCTAGCCTTCCTCCCAAAAACTTGCCAACTAAGGATGATGCCTCCATATCCAAAAATATTTCCATAATCTCCACTTGCGTAGTTAACCTGTTATTTTTTGGAATTAGGGGTGGTAGTTCACTAACTGGCTCCTTCTTTTTCCCTTTCAGCATTTCCAAAAAGGATGGGCCCTTGTTGCCAGCCCCCGAAACCCAGTGGGACCCTTTGTCTGAGGGTTTATCTAGAGGATCTGTACCTTTAGCCTTTTTGAACTGAGTTGATAGGGAATCCTTTTCCTTTCCAGCTACAACATTCTGCCCTACCTCTGGATCTTCTCCTTTGGTTGGTTCAAAATCCTGCCTACCATTTTTGCTCCTCATCTGCTTCCTTCGCTTCCTCCACCGCTCCTCATATCTAATGTAGTTAAAATTGAAGCCAAGATTGATTTAACACATCAACCAAAATATTCTCAAATTGTGCTCATTTTTCTATTGGAAAAGCTTTTTAAACCACCAAACATTTTTTTGTTATGAACTGCACGCATTAACTTATATTACACTAGAATTTAATTTTTTTTATTATTTTAAATATTTTTATAAATAATAATATAAATATTTTAAAATTAGTTAAGGATTGTAATGAGCCAATTTTTTAATAAGTTATGCGTGGTTTTTATTGGTGGCCACTTTCATTATAAAAAACAAACAATTATATTGTTCTCATTATCGAAAATATTATTTGTTTCTTCAAACTACTAAGTTTTCACAATCAACTCTTGTTATATCAATTGCCTTCAAAAAATTAAATTCTATCAAGATGAAATTCACACTTTGGCTAAAATATTTGCCACCCAACTTCTATATTAAAAAATATCTTGTCTATAACATCCTCACAATTTCTTAATACTTATTTTTAGAGTTTTTATTCATTAATATTTACCACCCAACTTCTATATTCAAAAATATCTTGTCTATAACAACCTCACAATTTTCTTAATACTTATTTTTAGATTTTTTATTCATTCCCCTAATATTCCAACATATTAGTTTCATTGTTAGTTTTTGATTTTATTTGTGGGTTTAGCATCACTTATACTAATATGGGTTTTTTCCATATTAGTATCCCTTTGTGTTTCTTTTTCTATGGGTTTTTTTTTTCATTCTCAAAGATACTTTCATCTTCGTCAATCTCTTCAATATTCTTACACTGTTCATAGCAAGACTTATCATTTTTAGGTTTACCTTGTTCTAAAGTATCAAGGAATAACCTCAAAAGCACAATCTTCTTTATATTTTTTTGGAAAACCTAAAGTGCAAAGATGCTCTTATGTAGCAATTACCTTCTTATTCTACCCTAAAAACCCTAAATTGTTATGGATTTCCTCCAACCTCATTTCTATATTATTCTGCTCTTGCAAGGGGTAACATTGTAGTGAGTCACTCTTATTACATTTGAACTCTACAATAATACTACTATATTTTTTTGATGATGATTTAACAAGAATTTTTTTGGGTATCCTCTTTAAAAGTGCATGATTTTAACCAATTAATCAGGTTATACTACTTTATAAATAAATATAATATAAATATTTAATATTCATCAATATAAGTATGATTTTTTAATAATAAATTTTAATATAAAAATATTTTTTATTTTAAAAATAATAATTAAAATATTTATATGATATATTACTAGGTGAAGAATAAAAACAAATATTTTTAAAACCATATATATCAAAGTGTCTTGTATGGCTTGCCAATTTTTTACTTGTTAGTGCATTTTATTATTTTATGCATTAGTTATCCTAATAGGCTTGCTTAGATTGGTGTTAATTTATTTATCTCTTGTAGATGACATTTATCATGATCCACTCTGTAGTGCACATGTGACTCTTGTCCTAGTATTCACTCCACTACAAGGTTATGCACAATGGCGAATATTCACCAATTGGGCAAATATTTAGATTTTTGAAATTGAAAATTGGCAAAAATGGGGACTTTAGACTATAGACACCCAAAAGTCGCACATGTTCATTTTTTAAAATTTGCAGGTCTACATGAATACTTGTAGGCTCACATAGGCCACCATAGGGTACTATAGTCATCTGCAGGATACCTTATTCATTCTTAGACTCCAAACCTATGAAAACTAGGTAAAACACACCCAAAATGTCTTCTACCCACTAGGAGACCATCTACTAGCTCCCTAAGGCTACTTAAGCCCTTTCCTACATCTAATTAGGACCCCATGGGACCATTCCCCACTAAAAATCCTAATTAGGCTAATTAACATTCTAATTTGCAAGTGACTTTCACTAAACATGCACTTTATCATTAATGAAAGGTTAATTAGGGTTAATGGTCTAATTATCCCTAAGCACACCCTCACACATGTGTGCACCATGAATTAGTTAGGATATTTTTAGAAACCCTAACTAAACTACAATGTAACCTAGGACTTACCTAAACCTAGCTAACCCTAACTCATCCTTAAACATGCGTGAGGATGAGATATTCTTTTAGGGCATGTGAGCTTGACACCTCCCCAAAAAATCTAAGCTAACCTTACTAGGGATTCAATATAAGGTCTGGTTCATCTAACCACCCCACTAATCTTAGCCATTCCTATAAATAGAGGGTTCCTCCTCTCATTTTATTTGTCTCTCCCCTTTCAGACACCTTACAAAAACTCTACAAAAATTGTGCTAGAATATCTTCTACCACATTTGCATCCATTAGACATCGATAAATACTTCCTGGATCGCTTTCAAACAAAAAATTTCCTTCAATAGTCAATAGAAGTTCAATTTACCCTCGTCCTACAAATCCGAGCCCAATTCATAGGTCACCATACGAATTGACCATACAACTATGCTACAAATTTGAATCAGGTAGGTATTAGTTATTTACAATTTCTACAATATTTTCTTTAATTTATAGTAACTTTCACTATGTTTTTCATTATATTTGAGTCAATTTGTATTTATAATCATGATGCATGACTAAGGCAAGCCCCCAAACATACTAACAATATTTTTCAAGCCCTATATAGGTGTAGAATAACATATCTCAGCAAACTATCGATGGATCATGCACATAGAAGCCCACCTTCATTGAGGAGCTCTAAAAGATATTATAAAGATGCTTCATGTTTGTAAAGAAGATAGGGATATTATTTTTGTAACCTAGAAACACCTCTTTATGAATACAACAATAGCATTTTTGAGCAATTTACATTGTGTTAAGTTGTTTGATCAAAAAAATGTCTTTTGATCACTTCATTCTGGCATGACCAGTGAGACCTCCACAAAAGTTGTGTTAGACTAGTTTTCTTATGAATATGATGCAATTTATGGTTTTTTATTTTTTTTACAGGTACTCTAAAAGCATAAAAAAACCCTAAAAAACATTGATACACATCTCAGGTTAGTAGAATATGAATTTTAGGCTCCTAAACCCAATTCACCCTCCAACCTATGAATTTAGGTACAATTTGTAGGTCGTCCTATGAATTCTATTAGATTATCTCATAAAATCCTAAAACTACAGGGTATCATAGTATAGATATCAAGCAACTCATGACACCATAGGAGTCAGATATTCCCCTTAGGACCCCCTGTTTTAGTCATTCTTTCATAAATAAGTCTCACCTTCACATGCATCATGTCATTTTGTGAAGCTTTATTTTAAGTACATCAATTAGGGTTATCATGATAGTTCAAAATTAGATAGCTTAAATTCTCTCAGCCTTATTTTCTATCATTTCAAATCAAATTTATATCCCTTGTTAATTCATTAGAGTAAACTTTCATTTATTTTCAATTTTTGTGAATCATTTCTTTCAAATCATATTTTCATGTATTAGTTAGATCTTTACAATAATTTTTTCAAGCTTATGTTCAGATGAGATTTCCAACTTTTCATTTCCAAAAACGCATTTCAAATTTCTTTCACACTTGCATTCTAGGATTAGCCTTTGCAATTTATTTCATTTCATTCACATTCCTTTTTGCAAATCTATTTCCAACATCGCATGTAGGTTAATATTTTAAATTCCTTTCAAGTCATTAGGGTTTACGTTTCAAAATATCTTTCCAAAATCCTTAGGGTACATTTCAATCTCTTTCAAAAATTTGTAAATTACATTTCAATCTCTTTTCATGTCATTTGCATTAGGACTTCACATTCCCTTTTGATTTGCTTACCTTTGTGCTTCCTAGATCAGATTTCATTTCTAAAATGTATCTAGGTTATTTTTTTTTCAAAAATGCATCTAGGTTAGTTTTATTTCAAAAACACATCTGGGACTAGCTTTTATTTTTAAAAAATCATCTAGTTAGTTATTTTTACTTTCACCACAATGGTAACAAACACACCTTCACACACCCACATGGTATACACAGTGGTGAAATTGGACTTCATCCCTAATCCATCACTCAATATTGGTGACATTGGAATTCATATCCTTCCACTAGCTCACCCCCTAGACACCTTAGTATCCCCAAGAGTGGATTTTTTGACTTCATCACCAAAAAATCCCCTACTCTTGAGACTAGTTTTCCAAAATTCATCACTAAAATGGACCTTCAAAGTAGGATAGGATTAGACACCTTTGTTCACAAGGCTCACATAATTAGTGAACACGGTAACTATCATTCTTGACTAAGATCACTTGAGAGTGAAGCAAAGCAAATACATAGCCAGGCTAGTAGCAAGTCTTAGACAGTACCACCTCTTCTCATGAGAGGATATTGGACTCATTATCATATTTTGATCCTCCAGTTGGATATAATTTTACTACACCTTCCATACAGGTCACCACTTGCCCATTGAGACATTGTTCTATTTTGTGCATCCTTGGATGTTGTAGGAGGTTTTGTGTTGATGACACTCCTATTATTTCTAGAATTTCACCCACTTCTCATGAAATTTTTCTAGGAGGTATATTTCAACATCAAAACACATGAAACAAGAAAACAATTTATTTCTTGCATTTATAACTCATTCCAATTACGTGTCGTTTACATGCCGATAAAGACTAGTTTCAATACATTCACCTATGAACAACACATCTATAGGCTATTGTAGCCTATTACTTTTGATTTTATGTCAGAGTCACAGTCTGAGTTCAATTCGTAAGTCAACCTGCAAACTAGTTCCCAATTTGTAGGTCAACCTATGAATTTAGTTTTGACACATAGAAACTTTCCAAATTTCATAGGGTTATTCAAAAACTTCACACAAAACACACCCAAAACCTCATATTTCTATTTCTGACTAGTTTTGAGCACCAATTCACATCACACAACACCATGCCTATTCTCACCCATAGTCAGGCACACGAGCAATTACATCTCAAGGAGGAGGCTTCTTGTGCAACTTTCGGTCACTCCATACCTCCCCCTTCAATAATGAAGAGTAAATCCACACTCACTATGGATATCCTTATATATTTTGATTCACTTCACATACACACCATGTCTCATGGTGAGACTTCTACCTTAGGTGATATATTCACCACCTCATCTAGTGAATATCACCCACTTTTTTTTGCCTCACCTTCACCTAATCTATTCACATTTTGCAATCATGATATCTATACCTCTCTAGGAGATACATCTCCATTCTTCACTATTGATTAGGAGAATCTACCTACCTCACCCACATCTTCTCACCTATTTCTTCAAGATACATCTCACTCTCTTCTTGGGGATAATCCCTCTTTAATTTTTCATCCACATCGCAAGTTGATGACCTCTAGCCCCATATTTGGGATATTTTTATATCCTCACTCATCCACTCTTGGCACTCATGTGCCTTCATCACATTCAACCCCACAATAGTCAATCGTGTAATAGTAGTGCACCTCAATTACATCATTCCATTCACAAACATCACAACCCCCATCCCAACCACAATAATTCTTTTACTCACAACATCAACAATTTCCTTCCTCACAATCCTTTCTTCATCCCTTCCTCCACCTAAATTCCTCTCTTTTGGGATGTTTAGTATACCATATTTCACTCCACCTTCATCCTCCATATAGGCATCACTTCCCACACCACATTCTATTATGCCTAATTTATTTATAACACTTCTTGGTTGTCCTCTCCCACCACATAGGTATTATAGTATATTCCTAAACATTACGTGCAAATAGCACAAATTCAATATTAATAGCATTAGCAGATGACCGCTCCATTGTAGTCTTCTTCATCATTCCTTGTGTTTCATGCTATTCAACAACCACATCCACTAGAACAATTCCAATATACTCCCCTATCATAATGGGAGGAATAACAACTCCAATAACCCTCTTATTCTTAGTCTTCCACTACTTCATCGTAAATCATCACACCTCCATCAACCAAACTTCAACTCTTGCAAGAAGTTAAGATGCTAAATCTTCGTACAGCTAGTTATGGGCCCAAATAACCCACATACAATGAGCTATGCAATGAACCTATTCACTTTTCAATTCTCATTCCTCGTTACCAATATTGCTTTGATATTCTAAATTTTATAAAATAAAATGATAAAGAGGATCCTCGAGAACACATCAAAGACTATTGCTCTACATGTTATCAACTTCATAGCAGTGATCCCCTCATGTTGTATACATTTTCTCTCTCACTTTGGGGACAAGCTCTTGCTTGGTACAACATGCTCCCACGTCATAACCTATTCTCTTTTTAACACTTGGTCAATTTATTTCTCAAATATTTATCCATAAAAATAAAGAAGAAGATAAACATTTTTTATGTCTGTGCCTTATGATCGACTAACTATGAACCTATCATAAATTTCATTTCTCGATTTAGATTGGTCATCCATGACCTAGCTCATAGCCTCCCATATACCAAAATTGTTACACTATTTACCAAAATCTATCATAAAAACATATCTATGCCTTAGAAACTTCATCAAAGCCACACATTTGATGAGGCCATTACTCAAGAAAAGGTCATCGAGGATATTAAATTCTAATCTGGTAAAATCAAAATATAGTATAATCTATATTATGCTTCAAATTATCGCTTCAATTGTAATACATTGAATAAAACCTTATCAAAATTGTCATAGACCAATCAAGTAGTGGTAGCCTCCTCATATTCCTTATCAATCTCACACCCTCCTCCTCCATTAAAATAGTTATCTCATACTAATTCGTCTTCTCCATTCATACCACAATGAGCTCGTGGTTCCCGTCCTCCATACCGACATAGCAATTGAATTCCACTTTCTGAGCCTCTAACTACTTTATTTCAAAGGTTGTTTGATGCTGGTCATGTTACATTACTAGATATTCAACCTGTAGATCAAACTCGACCCAACCCTCATGGGCACATCAAACATGCCTTTTGTGTTTACCATCACCAGCGTGGCCATGATGTCCGTTCTTGTCACACCTTTCATGATTTAGTCTAGGATATTATTGATCATGGTACTATTCAAGTTTAAAATACCATCACATCACAAAATCAAAATCTAGGTAATTATCAAAATCTATTACTTGAAAATGGGAGGACTAATCCTCATGAGACTCAATCCACTCAACAATCCCAATCAATGCAAGTCAATCGTATCCATCATAATCCTCATTCCCACAGAGTGGTTGGCATGATTAGCATCACTACTTGTAATGAACACTATCCATCACCATCATCCACTTCCACTTTTCACCTTCCTCCTAGATAGCATTCCTTTTTTCTATGTTGTACTTACCATTCTTCCTTTCTTCACATCTCATTTTTCATCATTTTTCAATCACATATTCATCATTCCACCATTAATTTTATTATCCTTCTACAATGGTTTTATCCATTTGTTCTACATATTCTACAAATATGAACATTTCTCATATTCTTCCAATCAATAATTCGTAATTTGGAGGAGTTCATGTCTTTCCACCACACTCTCCACATCTAGTGGAGTTTCACTTCCTCCCAATCCATCATTCAATATTGGGGGGGCAATTTCATCTTCTCCCAATCCATCATTCAAAAATAGAGGTAATTTCATCTTCCTCCAATCCATCATTCAAAACTGGCGTAGCTTTACCCTATCCCCATGCATCATTCAAAATCAGAGGTAATTTTATCTTATCGCCATCCATAATTCAAAACTAGGATAACTTCATCTTATTTACATACATCATTCAAAACTGGGGCAACTTCATCCTCTCCCAAACCATCATTCACAATTGGAAAAATTTCATCTTCTCCCAATCCATCTTTCACAATCAAAGGAGGGTTTTTATCTCCTTTCACTTCATTATTCACAATTGACACAATTCATCTCATTTCCATACAATATTTATAACTAGGTAAATTTTTATCCCCCTCCTTCTACATGATTTTACAATCAAGGGATCACATTCCATTTTTCAAACCACTTCTAAGCTCAGGAGAGGATTTTACCTCTTTCCAACCATAGTTTCCCTTCACGGAATTAATCCTCCTTGCACATTCATACTTCACCATATCTCATCTACTCATGATGGTACCATCCAACATGGTACTCACAAATAAATCACCATAAATCACATAATAGTGCTAGATAATAAAAAAAGGTATCCCTTCATTAAAGGTTACACCCTTTGCCATACATCAACAATTCATTCAACAACAACAGGTTTTTCCACAAACCTTATGGCATCTAGCCATAGCAAATAATCACTAGGATCAAAAAGTTGCATCCTCTTTTTAAAGGATGTATACTTTGCCTTGTCCTCATCAAATCAAATGATCGCTAGGATCAAAAGGTTGTATCCTTTTTTCAAAGGTTGTATCCTTTGCCTTATCCTCATTAAATCACAAGCAATCACCAGGCTCAAAATATTACATCCTTTTGTCAAAGGTTGTATCCTTTGACTTGCCCTCATCAAATCAATCAATCACTAGGCTAAAAAAGGTTGCATCCTTTTGCCAAAAATTTATGTCCTTTTCCTTGTCCTCAATGATTATAATCAATCACTAGGTTAAAAAGGTTGCATCCTTTCATTAAATATTATGTCCTTTACCTTACCCTCATTAAATAAAATAAATTGCTAGAATTCAAAAGGTTATGCCCTTTTGTCATTGATTGCATCCTTTACCTCACCTCATCAAATCAAATCAATCGCTAGGTTCAAAATGTTACACCATTTACCTTGCCTTCATCACAATGGTTTTTCCAGAAACCAGGTTTCTTCAAAATCCTCAATAAAATTTTGGAATATTATTTTTTAGAATCTCTTATAAAAAAAAAGGTTTCTCTAAAAACCTTAGCAAAAAAAAATCAACACAAAGGTTTTTTCCAAAAACCTTAGCAAAAAAAATCAATAGAAAGGTTTTTTTCGAAAAGATCAGCAAAAAAGTCCACATAAAGGTTTTTTTCAAAAACCTCAGCAAAAACAATAAACACAAAGGTTTTTTCGAAAAACCTCAACAAAAAAAATCAATAGAAAGGTTTCTTTCAAAAATGCATTGAAGGCAATGAACGATATACGCCAATGCCCAGAATTAAAGTTCCATTCTTCCATGCAAAGTTAGTATTGCTTGGAAGAACTCAATAATACCCTTCAAAAATATAGATTTTATGGTTAATCCTCTTTTTGACTTAGCCACGATAGCTGCACCAAAAAAAATTAGATGGAAAATAATTTTTTTTAAATTTTGAATAATAATAGAATCAATTGATGAGAATTATGCCTAACATCAGTTTAGAATGGAGATCATATTTATCCTCTAAGTACTCTTTGTCATTCTTAGATAGAGGGAACTTTGAAGTCACAACACGAAATCCCTATGTGGAAGATTTATCAATCTATTGATGTCAGTAGGTGTAATTGTGAAAGAATGTTGTCTATTATGAACTATCAGATTAACTATTGCATGGTCGTGGTCATAACTATAAATGATAGTTTGTAGAAGATGCTTGTCATTATTGAAATGGGGTATTGAAAGCAAGGGCTACAAACCTGCATTATCTAGCCATGAAATATCATAGCTATGAGTGGTTGACAAATCTAACATGTCGGTACAAGAAATATTATTGAACACTATTTTTCCAGTGCTAGTAGTGGTGGTAGTGGTAGCCATTGTTCATTATTAAAATAGGATAAATTTGATTTGAAAGAGTGTGGGGTAACAATTGATCAAGGAGGGTTTGATATGATCGAGTGCAATCATAGAAATAAAAAGAAAAAAATGACTGTTGATGTCCACTTATAGATATAAATGACTACATGTGGACGTGTGGAAGCATGTCATTCAAAATACAATGAGGTTAACCGATGGCATGACACGTGGTAGAGTAAAAACTAGTCTAGTGATGGACCTTGTTTTTCACCCAATCTGTTAGTCGAACCTTGTTTTTATATAGTCTATTAGTCAAAATTTATTTTCCACCTAGTGCATTAGACATACATTATTTTTCACATAGTCCATTAGTCAGACCTTATTTTTCACCTAATCCATTAGTTGGACCTTAATTCTCATCTAGTCCATTATCCAGACCTTGATTTCCACCCGATCTATTAGATGAAATTTGTTTTCCACCCGCTTCATTGGACATAATTTATTTTCCACCCGATCCATTAGCCAAAATTTATTTTCCACTTGATTCATTAGCCAAACCTTATTTTTCACCTTATTCATTAGCCAAATATGTTTTTCCACCTAATTCATTAGCTTGACCTTGTATTTCATCTGGTACATCAATCAGACCTTGTTATACACTCGATTTGTTTGCTAGACCTTATTTTTCACTCGTTCATTAGTTGAACCTTATTATGCACCTAGTCTAGTAGATGAACCTTTTTTTTCAATCGATCCATTAGCCATAACTTGTTTTTCACTTGTCCTAATATTGTTTTTACTCCATGGAGTCTTAATCTAATCTCATGGAGTGGGCCTAAGCTCTATAGTGATTGAAAAGGATTTCTAACTCAAAAAAATAATAAGATCCTTGAAACTCTTAATTATTGTTAACAATACATAGAAAACATTCTCATCAATTCAAAATAAAATTATAATTTTACTATTAACTACCTAATTGTCACATATGCCATTATTTATAATTTAACAATTTATAATGAGCTAGTAACTAATGGAGAACGAACAATACATTTGAGATATCAAATAAAAATAATAGAAAAACACTATTTCAACTATAATCCAAACAAAGTAGGTGAATATTATTCCTATTTATATACATATATAAGAATAGGTGTTACATTATGTTGGTACAAGAATATATTATAGAACTTGACAACGAATTCTAAATGTCTATTAACATTCCTATTTGTCTATATTTTGATAAAATTTAGGAATCACTCTATAGATAGGACAACTATGCTTACCCTTGTCAAACCACCTGAAAATACAATCCATATAGAATATATGTTGAGGATGAAAATCCATGTCTATTACTAATGCTCCTGCATTGAATTCCAATCAAATAGTGTAGTGGGGGACTTCCTCCAAATCTTTCATAGACTTTCTTAATTCTTCCATATTATCCAGCAACATCTAATAAAAAAATCCCCATTAATTATTGGGAGAAAATTAAACCCTAGACACAAAATCCCCCATAAAATCCCCATAAAATTTGGAAACAAACCATTAAACCCTAGCACAATGGGCTATGACATAAAAAAAATCCCCACGAAATCCATATTTACTGAAACTACTCTTTACCCTTCAAATTTTGTACCTAAAAGCTACGCTAAATCAACATGCCTTTAAACACCAAATTTAACTTTTTCTTGTTTGAATTGCAATAGTCCAATCAACTATGGCACCTTCTTCTTTGCCAGAAGCATACTCCTAGAATGTCCACGCTTCCAGGTCATCCACACTCTCAGGTTGTCCACGCTTGCAGGTCGTCCAAGCTCCCAACTGGTTTGTGTTTGTTTGTTATTTTTTAGAATGCTTATTTTTCATATTTTTGTCTTTATTGTTATGTTTATTTTTTATTTACGTTTCGATACTAGACCTTTTTTCCATCCTATCTGAGTTGTATGCTATTTTCCACCAGACCGTGGCCAGATGATGTTTTCCACTTGAAACGTGTCTAGATGGTGTTTTCCACTCAGATCATAGTCGAATGGTTTTTTCCACTTGGTCTGAGACCAAGCTATGGTTTCCACCTGATCCAAATCTAGAATGTGTTTTCCACCCAGTTCAGCCAAAAATATCAAATTCACCAAGGTTTTACAATTTTGATGAAAAAAAAGGTAATTTATCATTTCCTTCTACATGAAATTGGCTAGGATTCACCAGGGTTTCGAAATGGATTTACCAATTTTTTATAAGGACATTTCGGGTCTAATCCCTTATGCATAACCTTGCTCTACTATCATAATTCATTATTGAAGGTACAATATTCTAGTGCTCACTCCAATATTTAATTAGCCACTATGGAAGGGATATATGCCTATATATATCCATATCATGCTTACACTTAAGTAGATGGTAGATGATATATGAAATATAGATGGTAGAATGAGAAAATATATGTAGTTTTCATTTGTAATTTTGCACTTGTATAATATTATCATTATTCTACATATTTGTGTTTGCCTTCTTTACTAGAATAAGCTTATCATTTTGCTTATGTAACTTGCTTATTTCATCTAGATCTTAGGTAAATATAACATTACTACATTTTAAATGCTGAACTTTTTATTTTTTTATCTATAATTATAGTTATATAAATAAATTAAATACTTTACATTTATTTGGTAAAAAATAACTCATCACAATATTATATTAAATTATTTTATATAACATACAAATAATAATTTGATTATGTATGTTGGAAATATTAAGTTATGATTGATGTCAAAGGTAGAAATATCTTCACGGATAAAATGTTGATGTCAAAGGCAAAAATATCTTCAAGTTTGAAATGATGAGTTATCATTTAAGTGTAAGGCAAATATCTTAAAAGGTTTGAACAAAGGCTTGAAATATTATAAAAAATAAGGACAAAGGTTGGGACAAAGGTTTGACATATTTGAATCAAAGAATTTAAATATATAAGATTTTAAAAATTGAATATTATAATATTGAAATCATAGATTTAAAAATTACAACCTAAAGTGTTTGAAAAATTAAACGGGTCGACCATGCAAAAGGCTAAAAATTCAAAACTTTGGGATAACTTTTTTGGGTGCATGAAAAAGCATATAAATAGAAGACCCTAAGTTCACTTTGGGGGTAGTCATGGAAATCGAATAAAACTAATCGAGCGTAGAGTGGTAGCGAGAAGGGGGAGGAGAAGAGCACAAGTTTTGGATATTTCATAGTGGAAAGAAAACATTAAATATCATTTCATGCCACATCTATCTCAACTGACCAATTAGACCAATCAATAGCCAAGCTCGCACTAAGACACTATGTTACAAGACATTGAGGGGTCGAATCTGGTCGACATCATTTTTTTGAAGAGTGAAGGTAGAGTTTCAAAGGATTTAAATATCATTTTTGCACTTTTGATTCCATCTATTGGGGTAACCTAAGTGTTCACCTAGCTTGTGTGGAAGCCTTGTTGTGCAGGATATTAAGGGATCAAATCCCTTCAACATCATTTTGTTTTGCTAAAGGATATAAACCAGAGCATCGAATAAAATAAATATTATTTTGCATTATTTGGTTTTATGTATTGCATTAGTGTAGCTGGTTACTAACCCAAGTTAGGGCACTGCACTTCTATAGGTCAAGAGATCAAATCCCATTTGCGGCTATGCAAGGTATTTATAAATTTTGTTTTATTAAATTTGATAAAGGGAGATATAAGGCATAGTATTGGGATTTGATTTTTACAAATTATATTAAAAGGAAAATATAAGTTGTTATGTTGTCATTTTATTTTTACAAATTGTAAAAGGGGAGTTATAAAATATAGTATTGTGGTTTAATTTTTGCAAATAATATAAGGGGATTTATAAGGTATAGTATAGTAATTTAATATTTTCAAATGATATAAGAGTAGATATAAGGTGTAGTATTGTGATTTAATTTTTGCAAATGATAAAGAGAAAATATTATGATTTAATTTTTGCAAATGATAAAAAGGAAATTTTGTGATTTGATTTTTGCAAATTATAAAAGGGGAAATATTGTGATTTTATTTTTGGGAGATATAAAGGGAGATGTTGTTAGAATAAAGCTTTATATTGTAAGTTTTAAAAGGGAGATATAAGGAGTTATTTTTAAGCCTTATTGTGTATGTGTTTGGAAGAAGTGATAAAGGTTAAAGTGGTTGATTTGATATTCAAATAAAAAAGGAAAAAGAGAATTATTGTCCAGATTTGAAAAGCACATGCAAGAGGAAGATCATCATCACTAAGGTAGATTTGAAGAGCATTTGGAGAGCACATATTTGAAACAAGTCAAGGTATCAAGTACACATATTCACCCAAGGATTCAATTGAAAAGGAAGAATAATTCAGAAAATTCAAAGAAGAAGGAAAGGTTCACATGATAATGGAAGAAGAGCAAGGTACTAGAGTCTCCAAGTCAACACACAAGTAAGTTATCCAATGCTAAACTTGAGCTACCTTTAAAATGTAATAAATGTGAGATATGTGGAAGCAACAAATTTAATGGATGTGAAGAACATATTGGTCATTTGAATCTTACTACATTAGTGCATATCATCCTCCATATGTTCTTAAAGATTTATGGGTAGAATGTGTGTGTATTGTTGTTAGTTGAAAAAGCAAAAAGAAAATTATAGACCAAATTTGTGAGCAGATTTATGCATTGTTTATGACTGGATTTGGGAGTAGATGAGCAGTGTTTGTGAGTATATTTGAGTAGGTTTTGTAAGCATATTTGAGCAGGTTTTGTAAGCATATTTGAGCAAGTTTTGTAAGTAAATTTGAGTAGGTTTTATAAGTATATTTGAGCAGGTTTTGTAAGTATATTTGAGCAAGTTTTGTAAGCATATATTGAGAAGGTTTTGGATTAGATTTGAATAGTGATTATTAGCAGGTTTTGGAGCATATTTGAATAATGATTGTGAGCAGGTTTTGGAGGAGACTTGAGTAGACTTTGGACCAAAATGGTAAGATAAGAGGATTTGTGTATCCTATGGATTGGTTTCCATGAACTAGCAGAGGGGATTGGTGTCTCCTATGGATTGGTGTCCACGAACACTGTAAGAGGATATTAGTGTCTCCTGTGGGTTGATGCCTATGAAATTTGTTGAGATATTTATAAGTAATATTTCTCCATGGATGTATCCCATTTTGGGTGAACCACATTAAATTTGTGTCTCTTATGTATCTGGTGATTTGTATATTGTTTCGTTATTGTAATTAATAATATTTGAAGTTATCATTTTTGAAAGAAAAGTAATTTTTTTTATCTTATAATGTTCACCCTCTAGCCTCTTAGTATAATAATGTGTTCTTAAATTGGTATTAGAGTGAGTTCCTTCATGAAAGCCTAACAAATTGAAGGAAGATCTTACAAGAACACACATGACACATCATGAAGGGTTCTCATCAAACACGACACCATCGTTTGATGGGACTAACTATAATTTTTGGAGCATAAGGATGAAAACTAATTTTATGGCACATGGCTATCATACATGACAATCCACTAAGGATGGGTTCACACCACCTAAAAATCCTCCCATAGATCAAAGTGGTAAGAAACCATATGAAACAATGCCAGGGTAATGAATTCTATATTAAGGGGATTATGTGAATCCAAGTTAATGAAAGTCATGCAATGCACTTAAGAAAAATAAATACAAACAAGTTACAAAGAACATATGAAGGAGATGACAAGGTGAAAATGCCAAAGCTTTAAACCCACAATATAAAGTCTGAAGACTTGAAGATGAAATATGAAGAAAATATTATTCAATATCTACTCTGTGTTGATGAGATTTTCAACACCATTCATGGAATTGGAGAAAGTATTGAAGACTCTAAGATTGTTCATAAAATCATAAGGTCACTTCCCATGAGGTTTGATGCAAAAGTTTCAGCAATAGAAGAGATGAAGGATATTAAAACATTAAGCATGGATGAGCTACATGGAATTATCATAGCCTATGATATGAGGATATAAAAATATCAAACATAAAAATGGGAAGAAACATCTAAATCTTCAAGAAACACAAATAATAAGGAATCAAAATCAAGTGAAGATTCAAGCAACAAAGAAGAAGATAACTTCATAAGAAGGAATAAGAAGGGTTCAAGAAAATATAAAGGTATACATTTAGTGAAATGTTTTAACTGTGGTAACCTTGGTCACTATGCATATAATTACCCATAGAGAAGAAGTAGTAGCAGTGAAGAAGAAAAGGAATATGATAAAAATAAATAAATAAAATTTTATCATGAAAATAAAAATAGGTATGGATAAAAAAATCATGAGAAAAATATATTTCGAATACACGAGAAGAGTGTTTATGTTGAAGAAGTAAATATTTCCTCCAATGTAGTGATGAAAGTATCTCAAATAGTAAAAGAGACGAAATCCTATTTTTGGCTATAGAAGATAAATAAGATGCTCCTGTTGTTGAAGACCAAGAAGAATATAAAGATTCAAAAAATTAAGAGGAAGCCACAGTTGACATAGTAGAGAAAATTATTGTTGCTCTTGAATAATTGAAAATGGTTATAAAGAATTCAATATTGAATGCTCAAGTACAAGAGGATGATAATACGAAGGTAAAGTTGTCACAAGAACTTATTGACCTAAAAGTTAAAGTTGAAGAGGTAAAGCAAATTGAAGAAGATATGGCTCAATAGTTAGAGGTAAAATAAATAGAGTGTGAAATACTAGAACATGAAGTTGTCATTATAAGTAAGGGACTCAAAAATTTTAGAGTTAAGATATATCAGTTTAGCAAAATCTCAAAAAACTTGGACGATATTATCAACGCACAAAGATCTCCATTTATGAATATTGGACTTGTTTTTGAAGAAGTTCAAGAGAAACAAAAGGTGGAGTCAAGCTCAAAATGAAAAGAGGCATCAAACAAAATTGAATAAGAGCCTAAGACCTATGCTAATATGTTGAGAAGTGGAAGCATCAATGAGGAAGAAAACAAAGAACCTTCAAGGGACAGGAACCATCACAGAAAAAGCAATGAGATAACCATGCAATAAAGTCCTCCAAGATAATCAAACAGGTTTCAAAATTTCTTCCATGGTCGTTGTTTCTCATGTAATCATTTTGGTCATAAAGTTGTAAATTGTAGAGTCTGTGCTATGAAAATTTTTGGCTTCACCAAGAGGAATTACAATTCATTTGCACCTCTCATGGACTACAATATCATTTGTTACAAATATAACAATTTTGGGCATATAAATAGATGGTGTAGAAAAATGTTCCTTTAATTTATAAAGTCGATCAATAAGGATAATGGTCAAAATATTCAAAAGGGTATGACCTCTAAATTTTGGAGAGAGAAAATGAAACAAGAAGCAAAGCATTGTAAGTTGGGAGTAACTTTACTCCTATCTCAAATTTGATCACCTCAAGACAAGGAGGTGGTGTGGGGGCATTGTCTAGTGTCTTATCTTATAAGCCCCAAGGATCCTTTACCATTGATGTCAAAGGAGAGATTTTTTAGTAAGAGGGTGCAGCTTGTTAGGGTAAGCAACTTGTGATCCTATTTAGTAAAGATCAGTTCCATTATAGAGTTACCATCAATGACAAAGGGGGAGATTGTTGTAAATATTAAGTTGTCATTGATATCAAAGGCATAAATATCTTCAAGGGTAAAATTTTGATGTCAAAGGTAAACATATCTTCAAGGTTGAAATGATGAGTTATAATTGAAGTGCAAATGCAAATATCTTAAGAGGTTTGGAGAAAGACTTAAAATATTATAGTAATAAGGACAAAGGTTTGACATATTTAAATCAAAAAAAATAAATATATAATTGTTAAAAAATTGAATATTATAATATTTAAATCATATATTTAAATATTATAACCAAAAGTGTTTGAAAAAGTAAATAGACCAACCATTCAAAAGGTTGAAAATTCAAATGTTTGGGTCGATTTCATTGGGCGCATGAAAAAGAATATAAATGGAAGACCCTAAGTTCACTTTGGGGGTAGCCATAGAAATCAAATAAAATTGATCAAATGTAGAGTGGTAGTGAGAATGCGGAAGTAGAAGACCACAAGTTTTGGACATGCCACAACGAAAATAAAACATTAAATATTGGTTCATGCCACATCTATCTCAATTGACCGGTTAGACCAGTTGGTAGCCAGAATCATGCTAAGGTGCAATGTTGCAAGAGGTCGACGGGTTGAATATGGTCAACATTGTTTTTCTGGAGAGTGAAGTTAGAGTTTCAAAGGATTTAAGTATCATTTTTGTACTTTTTATTCCATCTGTTGGAGTAGCCCAGACGGTCACCTAGATTTTATGGAAGCATTGTTGTGTAGGAGGTTAAAGGATAAAATACCTTCGGCGTTGTTTTTTTTTGCTAGAGGATAGAAACCAGAGCACCAAAGAAATAAATATTATTTTACACTATTTGGTTTCATGTGTTGTGTTAGCACAGATGGTCACTAGCCCAAGTTAGGGTGCTACACTTCTAGAGGTCAAGATATCAAATCCCATTTGTGACTGTGCAATGTATTTATAAATTTTGTTTTATTAAATTTGATATAGGGAGATATAAAGCATAGTATTGGGATTTAATTTTTACAAATGATATAAAAAGGAAAATATAAGGTGTTATGTTGTGATTTAATTTTTGCAAATTGTAAAATGGGAGTTACAAGGTATAGTATTGTTATTAAATTTTTCCAAATAATATAAGGGGAGTTATAAGGTATAGTATTGTGATTTAATTTTTACAAATGATATAAGAGGAGATATAAGGTATAATATTGTGATTTAATTTTTGCAAATGATAAAGAGGAAATGTTGTGATTTGATTTTTTCAAATGATAAATAGGAAATGTTGTGATTTGATTTTTACAAATTATAAAAGGGGAAATGTTGTGATTTGATTTTTGGGAGATATAAAGGGAGATGTTAGAATAAAGGTTTATATTGTAAGTTTTAAAAGGGAGATATAAGGAGTTATTTTTAATCCTTATTGTGTATGTGTTTGGAAGAAGTGATAAAGGTTATAGTGGTTGATTTGATATTCAAATAAAAAAGGTAAAAAGATAATTATTATTCATATTTGAAAAACAAATGCAAGAAGAAGATCATCATCACTGAGGTAGATTTGGACAGCACACGTTTGAAACAAGTCAAGGTATCAAGTACACATATTCACCCAAGAATTCAATTGACAAGGAAGAAAAATTCAGCAAATTCAAAGAAGAAGGAAAGGTTCACATGATAGTGGAAGAAGATCAAGGTACTATAATCTCCAAGTTAACACACAAATAAGTTATCCAATGCTAAACTTGAGCTACCTTTAAAATGTAATAAATGTAATATATGTGGAAGTAATAAAATTTAAGGATGTGAAGAACATATTGGTCATTTGAAGATTACTACATTAGTGCATATCATCCTCCATATGTTCTTGAATATGTTTGGGTAGAATATGCATGTATTGTTGTTAGTTGAAGAAGCCAAAAAAAAATTATAGATCATATTTGTGAGCAAATTTATGCATTGTTTATGATTGGATTTGGGAGTAGATGAGCAGTGTTTGTGAGTAGATTTGAGCAGGTTTTGTAAGAATATTTGAGCAGGTTTTGTAAGTATATTTGAGCAGGTTCTGTAAGTTTATTCGAGTAGGTTTTGTAAGTATATTTGAGCAAGGTTTTTAAGTAGATATTGACCAAGTTTTGTAGTAGATTTGAATAGTGATTGTGAGAAGGTTTTGGAGAATATTTGAAAGGGGATTGTGAGTAGGTTTTGGAGAAGACTTGAGCAGATTCTAGACCAAACTTGTGAGCTAAGGTGATTGGTGTCTCTTGTGGATTGGTTTCTATGAACTAGTATAGGAGATTGGTGTCTACTGTGGATTGGTGTCCACAAACTAATAAAGAGGATAGGTCTCTCCTATTGATTTGTGTCCATGAACCAATAGAGGGGATTGGTGTCTCTTGTGTATTGGTGTCCATGAACCAGTAGAGGGGATTGGTATCTCCTATGGATTGGTTTCCATGAACCAACAGAGGGGATTGGTATCTCATGTGGATTGGTATCCACAAACTTGAGAATGGATCGGTGTCTCATGTGGATTGGTATCCATTAAATTGAGCAAGGATATTGGTGTCTCTTGTGGATTAGCATCCACGAACATTGTAATAGGATATTGGTGTCTCCTATGGATTGGTGCCAAAAAAAATTGTTGATAAATTTATAAGGAATATTACTTCGTGGATGTAGCCCATTTTGGGTGAAACACATTAAATTTGTGTCTCTTATGTGTGTGGTTATTTGTGTATTTTTTCATTATTTCAATTAACAATATTTGAAGTTATTATTTTGGAAAGAAAAGTAAAAGTTTTATCTTATACTGTTCACACCCCATCTTAGTATAATCTTGTGTTCTTCAATGTAACTTATAGTTAATATTATATTAAAATTTATTTTTCATTAATCAAAATATTTAATTAAATATAAAAATTATTATTTTTTAAGTAGAACTAATGATCAAATTTATTGAACAATATTACAAAAAATAATAATGAATGCAAACTATATTAAAAAAAATTTCAAGAATGCATTACCTATAAAACTTGGTTTATTGGGTATATTATTGGGCTCAATTCTCTTGTGAAGAAAGATTATTTTTAAATATTAAAATAATTGTTTATTAATGTATTTGTTGCTCCACCCCAGTTTAAACCACCTTTTTCACTAGCATATTATTTTATATAAGGTAGAAGAAGAATTTTTGAAAGGATCTCCAAACCTATGTACAAAATGAATCTAACCTTCACATACAGAAGGAGGTAGAAAGAATCCAACACACATCATGTTTTCTATAAGCCAAAGATGTTAAATAGTAAAATCAACCCATACTAAGATCTAAAAACATGGAATCACCATCCCGCATAGACAAAACCACTAGGCCTGAGGGCCAACACAATCTAAACCAAGCTATGCAAGAATACAACCCATAAACACTAAACATCCACATAATATCATTATGTATTTATGACACCATCCATGATATTGATCATTCTACCTATTTATTGTACCAATAAGATCCACATGTGACCTCTCCTTATTCATAATTTAAAAAAACCACTGAAACACCCACATGAGACTATCAAGATTAGCTAAAAATATGAAAGAGAGTTTTTATCACCCTACCACCGCATCACTTGGGACTCCCACCAACTGAGCATAGAACCTTTTTGAGTAAAATGATAATTTTGGAAGCTATAAACATTGATAACCACACCACCATCCAAATAGATATGTAATCGATCCCAAATTCTTGAGACTAAAAAATTAGAGGCTCTACTAGCAAGGTAGATGAGGGTGAAAATCCCTTAAGAGGACTTATCAACACACCTTTAAACACACCTAAAATTCAATACCACTCGCTATGAATCCCACAATCCTTCATCTTCCAAGTCATGTGATCCTGACATCTAAGGGGGCCACTCAAGAAAAATAATTTCACATGCCCATGATCCTAACCAATTCCCTTAAAAACAGGACCATAATTCCTCCACCTCACCTACATAACCAAAACATAACCACTGGTACTAAAACAATGACCACCTGGTAGATGGAGAAATATCCTTCTATACGTAAAATAAAAAGTGTTATCCAGGAAAAAAATTAAATTTAAAATTTGGTAGGCTTGCCCCTTTAAGATGCAAAAGACCATAACCCCTATTGTACAAAAATCAAGCTCAAAATTAACCTTGTCCTTGTCTATCATTATTATCCACTATGTAGACATCTTCATGAAAATTATTTGTCCATACCTAGAAATTTTGAATTTGGAGGTCCCAATTGGAGAGAATATCAGTGGCTTTATTACCTTGTATGAACCTATAATGGATTTTTACTTCTTCTAGAATTTGAATCTACCTTCGTGATTCCCAAATAGAGTTTGAAACCATCCAATATGGATTTTGGTTACCTTTAAACATATTGATTATATTCAGGGAATCTCCCTCTATAATCAATTTCCTGCAATTGATCCTATCTAACAAAGAAACACCCTGAAACAGCACCCACGCCTCAACAAAAAGATTTTTTGATGACCAAGGTGTTCAAAAAAGGTAAGAAAAATTTATAAGCATTTATGAACAGACCCCCTACCTGCCTGGCCTAAGTTCCATTTAGAGGCCTCATCAAAATTAAGTTTCAACCATCTATCTGGGGGGGTTTCCAAAAAATATGAGATCTATCCCGAGTCATCTTGGGGGATTCTCACTAGCATATTTGTTTCATAAGGGTTAAGCATAAATATAATAATTATTATTTTCAAGACAATATTCGTATTATAATAAGTAAACGTATATATATAATTGATCATGTGCATTCCTTAAAAACTAGATTAGTTTTTAAATTAAAAACCATTGGTCCATTATATGAAAATTAATTATTAAAGGAACTATTAATAATAGTCTTATGAATTGATATAATAATAATATTTTGTATTTTTGAATTTTAATGTTTTATTTTTTTTATTAAAAATAATTATTTCTAAAACCTAAAATTTATTATTTTTTACTTTTGTTAGAATAAGAGAATATTCTCTTAAGTTCCACTAGGATAGACACTTGAGTTTCCACTCCTCCATGTGTCAGGAGAACTCTCAGTGGTGTCTTCATCAGGTCTAATGAGTTGTTGTAATCCAAAGGCTCTCAATGATCAACTCTACTATTTATACAAAGTTGATCCTTGAAATAAATCAATCAGTTCCACTCTTCTCTTCATCTTTTGTGTAATGCTTTGCATATCTATTATTGTGAAATTCTAACATGGTACCAGAGCAGGATAGATTTTGCTAGCATTCTCTCTTGAAGGTTCTAAGGATTTGGTTCACTTGTTTGGATTTTTATTTGACTAACTTGCTTGATTATAATGCAATAAGTCAGTTTTTTATCCATATTTTTTCTTAGCAAAATCTTCATTGTTAAAATATATGAATTGAAATTGTTTCATGCTTGAGAATTTTTTTTCTTCAAAAAATATATTTCTCATTCCTCGTTTCGATTCATTTACTATTTTTCGTGGTCCAAAATAAAATTTTAAGCTGCATTTTATTTAAAGTTCGTAGACCAAATCTCCTTTTGGTGCTACGTTTCTTTTTTCGAGGCCCAAATTTTTATTTGGCGCTGCCTCCATATACGTGGCTCCTCTTTTTTTTTGGCCCACAGATTGCAATTAGATTTTATGGTTTTAGATTGCAATTAATATAGCTAAATCATGAATCCATTTTTTCTATTAACCAGATACATTTTTTTATTCAGCTTCAAGTGTGATTTCTTTGGGTACGTTAGGCTTGGTGCACCACCCACACATGGCTCTCGACATCCTCCTTCGTAGCTTCGAATCTTCTCACTAGGTGTATCTAGATACGACACTCTCTAACGCGTCGCTCCTTATATTCTTCTCACCTGGTGGAAGAACAACTCACATCTCTACTGTTTTAACGTCTCTGGTTCCTAGCACTTACTTGTTTCAAAGTATAGTTTTTTTCTAAAATATTCTGTAGGGAAATCAATTTTTAATTCAGCTTCAAGTGTGTTTTCTTCGAGAACGTTAGGCTTGGCGCGCCACCCACACGTGGCTCTCGGTGTCCTCCTTCATAGCTTTGAATCTTCTCACTAGGTGTATCTGGATACGGTGCTCTCTTTTGCATCACTCCTTATATTCTTCTCACCTGGTGGAAGAACAACTCACATCTCTGTTGTTTTATCATCTCTCATTCCTTGCACTTGCCTGATTCAAAGTTTAGAATTATTTTTATCTCTAATTTCTTCTACAGGGAAGGTTCTTAAAAACTCAACGTTTTCACACAAACCTCTGTGAAAACCGAGCTCTCATCTCAAAATTTTGCAGATAACTAAAGGTATATATTTTTTTATATATATATACTTTATATTTTTTTGGGTCTATTGATTTCGTATGCACAGGTAACGACTTCAGTTTCAATCATCCTCGCGTCCTCGGTTCCTCAAAATCAAGGTAATATATTTTATATATTTCTATAGTCCCTTTGGTTCATCTGCGTAGGTGGCATCGTTTCATTCTCGGTGTCCTCGGCTCTCGGGTTAGCTCCGCCTGGATCAAACCAACGTCTCTACAGAGAAGGAAATATTTTTTTGAAGCCTATTCTAGAGGGAGTTTTCATCTCCCTGAGCGCCTCTTCTGATCCGATAAACCTGTATCTTTTTTGACCGCTCTCCTTTCTGTTGAGCGCATCTCCTTTGCTCCGAACATGCTACCTCTTTGTTTTTCACCTGTCTTTTCTTAGGTCCCAAAAGGCATTGTTTAAATTTATTTTTTTTCCTCCAAATATATTTTTTAAAAGGGTTATTAAAAACTTTGATTTCGAAGTATAAATTGGACTCCTCTTCAAAGAGCCTTTTAAAGGGCCTTTGAAAAGTCGTAGTCAATTGTAACCAATAAATAATAAAATTTTGGGGGGGTTTTATGTGCAATTTAATGCACATTTGTGTCTCTTTAGGGGGGGTTGTATAATTTTTCCTATCTTCTCCTCATTTTTTCCCCTTTAGGCATATTTATTTAGAGGTGTAATTAATAGATATAAAATTGCATATGCTTACACTCTCTAAAATAATTCTCCTATTTTGATTATCTTTTTAAGGGAATAACTAAATTTTTTTTAATAAGTAGATATTGTTATAACAATTTTTATCAAAAGGAGTTCTAGTTTTTTTAAAATTCATTTCTCTTCTTTAATGTTAACATATTTATTTCAAATAAATATTGTAAGGAAGATATTTTAACATTTTTTCACTAAGGTGTTATTGTTGAAATATTAAAACACTCAACTTATTTTCATATTTGTTATGTTAACATATTTCAAATTAATATTGTAAGGAAGAGATATTAAATTTTTTCTCACTAAGGTGTTATTGTTGAAATATTAAAAACAATCAACTTCTTTTTATATTTGTTATTTATCTAAAAAAACATATAATTGTGTTTAAAATTAATATCTTCATCCTCAAAATATATTTGCCTACGTTCCATGTATCATTACCACTAAAAACTTATAGTTTCCCTCACGTAAGGGCGGGTTTTTGGAGGCACTTGGTATAAAGGCCTGGCATATATTTTTCATTCATCCATTATTTCTTTTGGATATCTCTCTCACTTATAGTTTCCCTCTAGTAAGGGCAAGTTTTGAGAAAATCCAAAGAAAAAATAGGTTGAATTCTCTGCATTTCAAGCCTACACCCCTTGACAAACTCTTCTCTATACTTATAGTTTCCCTCAAGTAAGGGCGAGTATTGAGAGGAACTAAGAGGAATTGGCAATTCAAAAGAAAAAAATACTCAAAACTCATTATACTTATAGTTTCCCTCTCGTTAGGGTGGGTATATTGAGTTCTTTTAATATTGAAAAGCTTCATCAACCTTAACCTTTTGCATTAATATAATTTTTGAAGTTCTAAGGGGGGATATATTGGTTAATTAAAACTTCAAACCTTTTAAGATGATGAATTCAATTGAACCTCTCACCCCTCATAAATTTCACACATGGAAACCTAAAATCTTAAATCTTATATCTCAAAAAATCTTGTACTACTCCAAATTTTTTGCATCCTTACCTTCAAGCTATAGGATCCATGCCCAGAAGGGGGATGCGAGAAGGATGGGACAATACCTCGGACTGAGAGGCCCTTTGAAGGTCGCGCCTCTCGGGGGAGGGGTATAAGGGTGAATTTTTGATGGATGGTGGGGTTCACCAGGAAACTTTGAGTGGCAGTTTCCATGCCTAGGTTGAGAATGGGTTTGATGTGTTCATTTTTATATTCAATCATTCAATTCCCTAGGTTTGGCCAAGATGAATCTAAGCTATTCTATATGTCAATGCTGATTTATATGGATACAAAAAGCATGAATAAGTGCTAAACATAGAAAGTGTGCTAAATAAGACAGAATGTACCTGATTCCGGATGTCTGATGAAGATTCTGAGGTTTGTAGAAGTCCAGATCATCTCAAATCTTACATAATCATCTACAATTGCATAGAATCATCTCAGATCATAGTCGGTTGTCTGAGATCAGACGAGATCATCGTCGACCTGATGAATTCGTCAGACAAATTTGTCAAAAACCTGCAATCATAGAAACAGATACCAAAGACCAAAAATGCAACTACAAAAGCAAGGGGAAATGATAGAAATAATAGTAAACTTGCCTAAATGATAAATCCAGATAACAATTAAAGGAAATGCATTAATTTAATAATTTATTTTAACTTTATCATGCATCTATGCTAAATGAGGTGAACTCCAGAATGCAAAAATAGAATAAACTAAGTTAATGCATAAGGAAATGAAGAGAGAAGATAAAAAAATGCAAACTTTGGGCTCTGATTGCCCCCAATATGGACTGTAGTCGAGATCACCTCCAATCATACGAGATCATCGCCGATCTACGATAGGATCATCCAAAATCGTCTGGAATCGCCAGCGATGATCCGAGCTTGCTCCAGCTGAAAAATAGTAAAATTCCTGCAAGAAAAACTTGAAATACACAATGCAAACAATGGTGCGAAGGTGTTCTAATGCATGAGAAACTAAAGTTGCAGGGAAAATCAGCCAGGGGGAAGTCAAGAAAAATCCTAAGTTTATATAGGATTTAGGGAGAGGTTAGGAGGTTGGAGATCACCCCAATTTGGGAGATCTCCAATGGGGGAGACTCTAACCGCGCAGACACGCTTTCTGCCCAAGTTAGAGAAGTTGTTGAAACAGAAACTAATTATGAAAATTTGGTTTTGGGATGAAATCGTCTGGACGTTTTGTTCCAGACGAATTCATCCGATCTGGGATGATTTCGTCTGATCGTCGACGATATCGTCCAACGGTCAAAACAAATCCTAAAAATGGCATGAAAAATGAGGGGAGTGGTTAACGGGCGGTTTTGGGGTTAAAATTCAAATTTTTATCTTTTTACTAAGGGTTTAACTATGCCAATTTTAGGGTGCTACATTTTGCCCCCTCTTTAGCGAATTTTTCGAAGAAAATGCGTTAAAGACGAGTTCTTCCCATTTTACGAGAAAGCAAAAATTTACTCAATTTTTTAGATGACGATTCTAGGTCGAATCGTACAACTGCTTACTATGGTGCCCCCTCCATGTTTTTACCCAAATCGAACGTTTGAGGTAAAAGCACGGAAAAGCAAAAAAATTTAAAAAGATGTTTTTTTAAAAATTAGCCGTTTTGTATATATATATATATTCTTTTTGTGATATGACTTGTCCATATGTTTGATGATGCTTTAAATTTTAGAATTGTTGATTGATTATTCATGTAATTATGTCATTTGGAAATAGTATAATTTTATGTCATGTTGTAAAATTTAAATGAAATAATCTGATGTAAACAAATTGGTTGTTTTGTGGTGTGATTTGATGAAAAATAAAAGGGACTTCTAACAATAATTTCAAAGGACATTGTCATTGTTATAGACCATTTCATGGAGTCACCGCTCGCTAGGTCGTCAAGCTAATCCCAATATAGAAATATTGCTAAAAGTAAAAGAGTGCTTAAGAGACTGTCTTAAGACTTTGTGTTGTGATGATGAAAAATGATGATGGTGATGATTTGTTTTCAGATTTTTATAAAAAAATTATGCATGAAATATATTTAAAAAATGATTTTTGCTAGGCATAAATTCCTAAGTGTGATAAATTTTTGAATAATTCCTTAGGAATTATACCATGGTTGCAAAATGGAATGTTGACATAATGAAATGAAATAGAAAAAGTGTGCGTTCTTTTTTTTTTAAAGCACAATTGTGTAACATAATGATGTAAGCCATATGTTTTTATGAATTATAATGAATGGGAAATAAAATTAGAACAATGGTTTGCGCTAGGCATAGAATTATAGGTATAGACTTATACCATCATCGTGACATCCAAAGAGGAAATTGATATTTTAGTTTTATTGCATGATTGATTTTTGATTTTGAGATAAACAAAATATAAGATAAGGACTGCAAAATTGTTCCTTTGAACAATATATAAACGATATGACTTTATTGCTATGTTTTGAAAGAAATTTTGGATTTTTGAAAAAAAATGTATGTAATTGTTTTTATACTAAACAAATGTTCTTTTAAATAAGAAGATGAAATTATTCCAAAAGATTTGCATAAATATTTTAAATTATCTCAAAGACAAAATGTAGATTTATAAGGAACCCTCATGTGCAGATGTGAGTTCATTGTCGATCTTGATCTATCATAATGATACAAAAATCTCTCAAATACAAATGTGTGTGCAATTGTATTGTTCATTCACCAATTTTGAGCAAGATAATTTGATACAAGTAATTTGAATTAACCAAATAAGTGTTCGTTGACCATGATTTATATGCATGTAACCGTACCAGACTACTATGTAAGTCGGGTCATCAAGAGCTAGCTAATCCATAAGCCGACATAGGTCTGTACAAAAGAAGGTCGCTAATGTGACAGACATATCACCATGCTAGGGATTACCCAAGGCCAAGTGGTTTGGGCACAAACCACCTGTTATGGGGCTTACCTCACAGTTTTCGAATAATTGAGAATTCCAGGGATTCAAGCTCATTCACCCTTCTTTTCTTTTTCAAGGGGTAGGGAAAAGGGATTTTATTGCTTTTTTCTTTTTCTTTTCTCTTTTGCTCTCTTTTTTTTTTTGTATTTTTGCTTGGAACTGAGATAATGCTGAAATATTGCTGCGATGGTACAAAATGATATTTTTCTTTTTCTCATTTTCTTTGACTTTTCTTTTTTCTTCCTATACTAGGGATACTTGCTCGGATTGGTTGTAGAGCAAGGGATTTTTATTCTGGGCAGGGGTGAGCTTGTCCTTTTGTCAATTCTCAAAGATTCTAGACCATGTGCATGATAGGATAGCAGGGGAAACTTTTCGCTCAAGAAACCATTTCTACTATGTAGCATCATATCGAATTTGCAATGAAATCATTTTAATGTGAAAAGATATGCTTGGTTCAAGTAAATAACAAGATCAATTCTCTATGCTCAAAACTTTATTTAATTCAACTGTGGACTTTGATATAAGAGAGATTAATAATCATACCAAATAAAATCAAGATATTTATTCATGTGAGTGTGAAAGTGCGGGATTCCAAATAAATGCTAATTTATCCAAAATAATTGAAAATATAACTGCAATACTTCAAGAATTGACAGGTACGAAAATAAAAGATGTTTTTGAAGATTTTGATGATTTTGATGTTTTTATATTTTGATTTTGATTGATGAATTGAGAAGATACATAATGTGATTGTTTTTGAAATTTTTATATGAATGACTAAAATGAAACAATATGCAAAATAACAATATATACAATGATGAAATGACCAGATTTTATGCATAATAGCGCTTAAGATGCATAATGTTCATAGGTTCTTTAAGATATTTACCATCTAAGGTAGCTAATCTGTATGCTCCCGATCCAAATTTAGCAATGATGATATATGGCCCAAGCCAGTTAGGTTCAAATTTACCTTTAAGATCTTTAGTTGCATTAGTATTTTTTTTATTTTCTTTTAAGACAAGGTCGCCGATCTCAAAGGATCGATGATGAACTTTCTTGAGGTATGCTCATTTAAGCTTGTTTTGGTAGGCACGAAGATGTTCCAAAGCATTGATGCGCTTCTCATCTAGGAGTTCCAGCTGACTAAATCTACCAGCATGATATTCATCTCCTACTTTAGTATCTTGAAGTAGTAGAGCCAAAGAAGGAACTTCTAATTCAAAGGGAAAAATAGCTTCAATGCCATAAACCAAAACAAAAGGTGAAGTGCCCGTGGGAGTGCGAACGCTAGTTCGATAAGCCCACAAAGTAGGATATAGTTGAATGTGCCAATCTCGACCAGATTTATTGACCAATATTTTGAGGATTTTGATTAATGTTTTATTAGATGCTTCTGCTTGGCCATTACCCTGAGGATAATAGGGAGTGGACCAACGATGTTGAATTTTATATTTTTGACATAATTTTTTGACATCTTTATTTTTGAAACAAGTTCCATTATCTGAGATGAGATTTGTAGGAATTCCGAACCTACAAATAATTTGATTAAAAATAAATTTGGAAACTTGGGTTCCAGTGCAAGAAGCTAAGGGCATAGCTTCAACCCACTTTGTGAAATACTCGGTGGTGGTTATGATGAATTTGTGTCCATCATATGACACAGGGTTGATTTTTCCAATGATGTCTAAGCCCCATTTTGAAAAGGGCCAAGGAGATGAAATAGCCTGTAGCTCTTGTGTAGGGGCATGGACAAGGTCAGCATGTTTCTGGCACTTGTCGCAATGGCGCACATAATCATGTGCATCATTCTCCATGGTGGGCCAAAAATATCCTATCCTAAGGAGCTTCTTAGCAATGGCGCTACCACTAAAGTGTCCCCCACAAGATCCATCGTGGGCTTCACTCAAAGCTGATCTAGATTCTTCTAGATTCAAACATCTCAATAGGATGCCTTCAAAAGATCTCCTATACAACGTATTGCCAATAATTACGAAGCGACTTGCTCGTCTACGTAATAACCGACGCTGGTTGCTATTACAACCTTCAGGGAAGGTCCCATTTTGAAGAAAATTAAATATATCAGTGTACCAAGGTTTAGGAGTAGTTTCGTTGATTAGAAACACATCCAAAGGTTCTAAGCATGATTTATTTGAAGCGGGTTCCTGGAGTCGATGAATAATGATGGTAGCATATTCGTCATCTAACTCCAAGGGCAAAAGAGATGCAGCTGCAGCCATAGCGTCAGTCGCATGATTGCTAGTTCGAGGAATAGCTTCCAAGGTAACTTGATCAAATAAAGATATTAATTGTAATACATATGCTTTATATGGGCGTAATTTATCATCTCTGGTCTGATAAACATCATTGATTTGATTTATGACAAGTTGAGAATCACCGAAAACCAATAGATTTTTAATTTTTAGTGCCAAGGTAGCTCGTAATCCAAGGATTAGAGCCTCATATTCAACAGTGTTATTAGTACAAGAAAATGTTAATTTAAAGGACAGAGGTATAAGATGTTTCTATGGAGATATTAAAATAATATCCGTGCCAGCCCCACTCATGCATCGGGCTCCGTCAAAGTATAGGGACCATTGCTCTGGATGGTCTGCCTCTAATTTAAGGCATTCATCAAGAAACTCAATGATGAGGGGATGGGTAGACTCTAAGGGTGCAACAACTAATTGATCTGCTATGATTTGACCCTTAACAGACTTTTGTCCTATAAACGTGAGTTCAAACTCGCTTAGCGCAAGAACCCACTTTGTTGTGCGACCAGATAAGTACGGTCGACTCATGAGATACCGTAAAGGATCGGATTTAGCAATAACATACGTTTTTTGACTGAGCATATAATGGCGTAGTTTCTATGTAGAAAATACGACTGCTAGACATAGTTTCTCTAATGTTGTGTAGCGGGTTTCATAACTGATTAAGGTTCGGCTAATGTAATAATTAGCACGCTCTCTTTTCTCATCGTCAAGTTGAGCTAACATAGCTCCTAAGGCAAAATCTGAAGCATAAATATACAAGATAAATGGGCGATCAGGTCTAGGTGGTGAAAGCACAGGTGGGTTAAGGAGATATTGTTTGAGGAGTTCAAATGCTTCCTGACATTCATCGTCCCAATGAAAAGAGACATCTTTCTTAAGAAGCTTAAGAAAGGGTCCTATTTTGTCCGCCAACTTATCGATGAAGCGACGAATAGCTTGAAGCTTACCTTGTAGACTCCATAATTTAGATATATTTGTGGGTGCAGGCATATCAGTGATAGCCACGATCTTGAGAGGGTCAATTTCAATGCCACGTAAAGAAACTATAACCCCCAATAATTTACCGGACTTAACTTCGAATATACATTTGGTTGGATTCAATCGGATAAGATATTCCCTTAACCGATCAAATACTTTTCTCAAGTCATCTAAATGATCATCTTCTTTGATGGAACGAGCTATAATATCATCTACATAATCATGTAGAATATCATGCATCATATCATGAAAGATATAAGTCATGGCTCGTTGATATGTTGCACTTGCATTCTTCAAACCGAATGGCATCACTTTCCAACAAAAGGTTCCCCAAGGGGTAATAAAGGTTGTTTTAGCCTGATCTTCAGGAGCTATCCTGATCTGATTATAACCAAAAAATCCATCCATTAAGGATATCATTCCACTCCTAGCAGTAAAATCAATGATCTGATCCATGTTGGGAAGAGGAAAATCATCTTTAGGGCATGCAACATTAATATCTCTAAAGTTTGTGCAAACCCTAACTTTGGTAGCTTCTTTCTTAGTTACTGGAACTACATTCGAGATCCATTCAACATAATCAATGGCTTGTATAAAAATAACCTTTAGGAGTTTTTCTAATTCCCCTTTGACTAGTAAGGCCACTTTAGGATGCATTTTTCTAAGTTTTTGTTTAACAGGTTTAGCATCCGGATGGACTACTAGGTGATGCATAACTACAGAAGGGTCTAATCCTGGCATATCTTCATATGTCCAAGCAAAGACATCTTCATATTCCTTAAGAAATGCAATGTATTTATCTTGTTTGTCTTGACTCAATTCTGATCCAATGTTGATTATGTGAGGATTATCTTCGGTTCCAATGTTAATTTTTATGACATTTTCTACTTCCATGTGTAGATCTCTCTCAAAATTAGGTGGGGCGGGTGAAACGCCCAATTCTTGTAATTCTTTCGAGGTTAGCTTGGATAATTCATCTTGAGGAGTCGTGGCCTCAAGCTGGGCTATACTAGGTATAGAGCCATCAAAATAAAATTCATTATGTAATAATTCCTCAATGGAGACATCATGGAAGATATCTCCCTCCAACTCATCGTCGGATTCGGTGATCATCTTAGGGTAGGCTATAGATAGCATATTACATGTAAATGGCTTATTCATTAAACGCAAGGCATCACGTTTATCCAAATAATCTTGGTAACATATGAGATGGTCATCATCCTCAAATGGGAAGGGCTGACCTTTACTAGGAAATAGGCCCACACCACATCGGGCGGGCCATGGCTCTACCTCAAAGGGTTCTTTCATACCATTCTGGAAAGGTCCCAAACCTTTCCCTTTATATCCCAATTTAAGCATTATAGGTTTAGCTTTAATATACTCATTAGTAAAATAACATCGAGCATATCCATCATAATGTGTCTTGATGTTTCTAGGTATTCTTACCCTAGTCATATCCCTTATAAATAAAAGCACAACTCCCGACTTGGTAAATACTTCCCATAGGCTGTGGGAGGCCCAAGGTACGAGGAGAGGGTGGCAAATTATTTAAAATAAGGGAATCTTGCATAGCAGCATTTGTTTTTTTTTATATAAGAATTTTAGATAAATCGGGTAAGAGCTCATCAGTAAGAGCATAAGAGGTAGAAGGAACATTTCCTACATCTTCTGATGCAGAAAATATGCCTTTGGTGGGTGTAGATGTTGTAGAGATGTCGATGGATGGGTCTATAGGTATGGAAGTTATAGGAGTAAAACAAGAAGCATTGGTTGTGGGTTTAGGATCTTTTTGAGGTCCTAATGTGGTTTGTTCAGAAGATGGTTGAACTATATGTAGAGGTGGAGTTGATGGAGAAAAAGTAGATGATGTTATGGGTGTGTGTTTCACACGTTTAGATGGATGATGAGAATTAGGATGTGTGGATGATAGAGCAGGGCAAAATTGAACTCCAACAGGTTCTGCCAAAGCACACATATCAAAGGGTCTAGGATCACCATGAATGGTAACCAACTGATTTTTAAATTTGAATTTAACACACTGATGTAAATTTGAGGGAACAACTCGCATCGCGTTGATCCAAGGGTGACCCAAGAGTATATTGTACGATGCAGGGCAATGTACAATAAACACGGTCGTGTCTAAGGTTCTTGGACCAACTTGCAATGGGATAGTAATAACTCCACACGTTTCTTGTGTTTCGTCATTGAAGGCTTTTATGATCATATCAGTTCTTTTCATTTCATCACTTCTAAACCCAAATATTTGGTAGAAGTCAAAAGTGCAAATGTTTAAAGATGAACCATTATCAATCAAGACTCGTTTAACTGCTACATCTCCAATTAGGGCAGTAATATATAAGGGGTTATCCTTATGTAAACTATGTTGCGGTATATCTCTATCCCGAAAGTCAATACAATCGACTTCTCGAGTTATGATAGTATTGGCCATGGCTTCAAGTTGAATATTTTGTGGTACCATCATTTGGCTTAATGTGAGCATTAATTCATCCCTATGTGTAGGAGAAGATCTTAAAAGGTCCAAAAGGGAAATTCTAGTTGTAGTATTTGATAATTGTTCATTAATATTATAAGGAGGTTTAGGTTGAACATTAGGTGCATGATTCCCTTTATTAGGAACTTTCAAAACAAATGGAGTTGATCCATCATTTTGAGTTTGATCTTGTTGAGAATTTTGAGCTTGTTGTCTAGTAACAGCTCCGATGGTACCTACAATATTATTTTGTGGATGATGAATGGGTCTTGGTCTAGCATTTATGGCTTGTTCATTAGAAAGTAATTGGTGAGAAGATGGTCTAGTAGTGACTCTTCTTGGAAATGGTTCTTCCGGAACCATAGAATTTGTGATAGGTTGAATAGCATCTGATTCATCTTCAAAACTATTCGATTGATTTGAGGTGATTTCCATGTCACTTTCAGTCTCGTATTCTGTATCACTAAGATCAGGTGTTCGAATATTATATAGAGGTCTGGTCGTAACCATGGATAAAGTTGTGTCAAATATTTGCAGATCATGAGTAGGTAAATGTCCACTAATAGTCCCTACATATCGGGTAGGAGGGGGAACATTATGATGCTCAATTTGATTAGCCACCTCTTTACCATGCTTTGGTAAAGGATGTTGAAATATGTCCAATGATTGATTGGCATTCTGATTCTAATTTTGGGGGATGTTATTTTGAGCATTATTAGGAGGATTTTGTTTAGGTTGAAAGGCTTGCACCTCCATCTCATTGTTATCAATTAAGTCTTGTATTTTATGTTTTAATATTTTACAAGAGTTGGTAGCGTGTCCAGGTCCTCTATGGAAATCATAGTGTAAATCAGATCTGTATCCGGGTATAGTTGGATCAGGTTCCTGGATATTTGGTAATTGGATCAAACCTCATTCTAATAATTGTGGTAGAATGGTTGATAGAGGTTGATTTAACCTAGTAAATTCTCGAGGTGGTTTATCAGGAGGTTTCAGTATAAACTTCTCTATTGTTTTCGCAGCATTAACATTAGCAATGTTTCTGCTATCAATGACTCCATCACCCACAACTTGTTTATTCTTATATTGATTTTTGGATGTTTTCTCATCATCTTTCTTTTTAAGCTGACCTCTCCTAATGAGAGCATCTTCCACTCTTCGAGCTAAGTCTATAGCTTGATCGAAGGTGGTCAAGGTAGCAGTTGATAACTCATAGGATAGTTGTTCTTGTAAATTATTGATAAAGATATCCAACATTTCCCGATAAGGTAACACAAAGTGCAATTTTCCTATCAACTGTCTCCACCGAGCTAGGAAATCAGCAAAACATTCATCTTTGTCTTGTTTTAAGTTGTACAAATCTTTAATGGTTACATGCCTTTCGATGTAGGCACTAAATTGATGAACAAAATACTCGGTTGTTTCTTCGAAATTCCTCAAAGAATGAGTGGGTAATTGATAATACCACTCTAATGCCATTCCTCCTAAACTTTTCGAGAACATTTTTAGTAATAACAAGTCATCATGTGATATATCATGACATGCTATCCTAAACATACGAAGATGCTCTATGGGATCTTCGGTTCCTTTGTATATAGGTAGGACAGGCATAGGAAAGTGTTTAGGATATGGCTGTGCTACAACTATAGGATCTAAAGGCTGACTACACATCTCTCGATAATTGTACGAGGGATGGTAGGGATCTATCTGGTCCATGCGGGAGACTAACTGTTTCACCATGGCTTCCAGATTACTAGTTTGTCCACCATATTGGTTCGGTGGTACATGAGTATGGGATTTGTGAGCGTATGATGGCGTGACGTAAGGATTAGATGCTATATTGCTATTATGCAAATGGTTGGTAGGGAGAGTATTATGAAGAAGATTTGTAGTAGCATTATGTTGTATCCCAGATTGTTGGAAATTGGTGTTTGGTTTTGTTTTGGGCTTTTGTTGATTTGAGGTATGTTGATCAATAGCTTGGCAAAATAGAGCAGTGAATGAAGGTTTCTTTTGTGTGGGAATAACTCTAGGCTTGGTAACGTGACACTCTAGGTGGTTGGGTAACCTCTTGTTGTTGCATGTTCTGGATTATAGCGGCCATATCCAAATTGGATGGTCCAGCTTGATCACTTTCTTGATCAACGAAGGACAAGGGATTAGTGCATGTGTGATATATTTCTTCTAGGGTTGCTTGAGTGTCACTAATTTGATCCTTGTCCATATGGACTGCTCTATTAAGAGTGCCAATATTAGTATTGAGGAACTTCCAGAAATGTTCCATGTTCTCAAAAGTAACAGCTCCTCCCGGAGACATTTTAGGGGATGAGGATCCTTCCTCTCTAACAGTTTCTCTTTGTTCATTTCCTACAGCAAACTCTTCTTCTTGTTGGTCTAGGGTTCCTTCTTCCTGAATTGGGTCTTCAGGAAGGACATCTGGGTTATTTAATGGTTTTCCTAACCAATCTTCTTCTACTTCAGTCTGTTTTCCATTCCTAAGTCTAGTCATTATGCTTAAACTTAGATTTTAGCAAATATATATATATATATATATATATATATATATATATATATATATTTGCGACAAGTTTGGGAGGTATATATTTTAATTATATACCTACTATAATACTTAAAAGAAAATGTTTTAATTTTTGTTATATTTTTGTTTTGTTTTTATGTTTTTATAATAATATTATAAAGACAACAAACAACATACTAAATGCAAGAAATAATAATAATAAAAGAATGGCTTAGTTTTCTATAAATAGTTTATGGATATCATTAATAGGATCAAGTTCATCGGGAGTCATGAAATGCTCCTCTTCAAATTGGAAATGGTTTTTCAAGAATTTGACAAAGTGTGCTATGGTGATATTATCCTGTTTCAGACTCTGACCTGTAGAAATAAAGTTCATGGCAATACTCTCGATATAACATAGCTCTAGGAACTCTATTCCATCTCTTTCTATCCGTAAGAATGACCTCTTGATCCTCTATACGAGATAGAAATTTATGTACTACAACTACGTTGTCGAGGTATTCCTCAAAGGTGTACAACTCGAAAGACACAAGTGCTCTTTTATCAGCTAACCACCTATGGCAAGCTCTCTGAAGCTCATGGTACAAAGTCACCTGATCAGGATCCAGGATTCTATCTAGGACAAACCTCTTAATTTGCCTAAGTTTTGTTGACCTAGATGAAATAATACCCAATCTCCTATCAAGTTCGTCCCATAAAGGTTGGACCCTATTTGTTTGAGGTACTCTAAGCAAAGAAGTAATCTCTATGGCTGCTAATTGATTTTCAACATTTATGGTGACAACTCATCTTTTATTATAATCTACCATCTAAATATGATATGCAATCTTAACAATCTTCTTTTTTTTTTTGTTTTCAAAAGGTTTTTAGTTTTCACGTCGGGTTCACCAAAATGTATCGCTCCAAATTTTTTGCATCCTTACCTTCAGGCTATAGGATCCACGCCCGAAAGGGGGATGCGAGAAGGATGGGACAATACCTCGGACTGAGAGGCCCTTTGAAGGTCACGCCTCTCGGGGAGGGGTATAAGGGTGAATTTTTGACGGATGGTGGGGTTCACCAGGAAACTTTGAGTGGCAGTTTCCATGCCTAGGTTGAGAATGGGTTTGATGTGTTCATTTTTATATTCAATCATTCAATTCCTAGGTTTTTCCAAGATGAATCTAAGCTATTCTATATGCCAATGCTGATTTATATGGATACAGAAAGCATGAATAAGTGCTAAACATAGAAAGTGTGCTAAATAAGACAGAATGTACCTGATTTCGGATGTTTGATGAAGATTTTGAGGTTTGTAGAAGTCTAGATCATCTCAAATCTTACATAATCATCTGCAATTGCATAGAATCATCTCAGATCATAGTCGGTCATCTGAGATCAGACGAGATCGTCGATACATGATGAATTCGTCAAAAACCTGCAATCACAGAAACAGATACCAAAGACCAAAAATGCAACTACAAAAGCAAGGGGAAATGATAGAAATAATAGTAAACTTGCCTAAATGATAAATCCAGATAACAATTAAAGGAAATGCATTAATTTAATAATTTATTTTAACTTTATCATGCATCTATGCTAAATGAGGTGAACTCCAGAATGCAAAAATAGAATAAACTAAGTTAATGCATAAGGAAATGAAGAGAGAAGATAAAAAAATGCAAACTTCGGGCTCTGATTTCCCCCAATCTGGACTGCAGTCGAGATCACCTCCAATCGTACGAGATCATCGCCGATCTACGATAGGATCATCCAAAATCATCTGGAATCGCCAACGACGATCCGAGCTTGCTCCAGCTGAAAAATAGTAAAATTCCTGCAAGAAAAACTTGAAATACACAATGCAAACAATGGTGTGAAGGTGTTCTAATGCACGAGAAACTAAAGTTGCAAGGAAAATCAGCCAGGGGGAAGTCAAGAAAAATCCTAAGTTTATATAGGATTTAGGGAGAGGTTAGGAGGTTGGAGATCACCCCAATTTGGGAGATCTCCAATGGGGGAGACTCTAACCGCGCAGACACGCTTTCTGCCCAAGTTAGAGAAGCTGTTGAAATAGAAGCTAATTATGAAAATTTAGTTTTGGGACAAAATCGTCTGGACGTTCTGTTCCAGACGAATTCATCAGATCTGGGACGATTTCGTCTGATCATCGACGATATCATCCAATGGTCAAAACAAATCCTAAAAATGGCACAAAAAATGAGGGGAGCGGTTAACAGGCGGTTTTGGGGTTAAAATTCAAATTTTTATCTTTTTACTAAGGGTTTAACTGCACCAATTTTAGGGTGCTACAAGTCCTTACTCATTTGTTAGAATAAAAGCAACCAAAATTTGAGAAATAATATGAAGTTTTTGTTCATAAAGGAAAAATGCATGAAACTACGGGTATTATTAGCTCTACTGTTCATGAAATTTTGTGGTTTCACATTACAAATTGCAAAACTCCTCATGAAATTTGGGAGAAACTAAAAACCTTGTTTTGGAAAGTAGATCAGATGAGATCAATGTAGCTAGAAGTAGAAATAACATCTTTGTATCCTGAATATTTTAGTAGTATTGTTGACTTCCTCACTAAGTTCAAAGAAATTCTCACTCAATACAAAGGCAGTGGAAAGACTAAGACTGAAGATGAATGCATTTATCTAGTCCTTTCTAAGATAAATGGTGTTTTTCAAATATTTTCTACCACCTTTATATCTACCAAAGACTCGCTTGGTACAACCTTTAAAATACCTTATTTAGATTTTGTGATAGATTAACTAGAGAAGAAACCAAAATTGCTAGATATGAAATCTCTTCTTCTTCCTCTTCCTATAAAGCCTTAGTAGCCTCCACCTCTTCTAAAGAAAAATTCAAAAAGAATGAAAAGACCTCGATAACATGTACTCACTGTAAAAACAATGGTCACTCTACAAACAAATACTGGAAAATATTACGACAACTAGAGGAAACTATAAAAGATCAAAATATAGAAAATAAAAAGCAAATAGGAAAAGCCCTTAATGTTCAAGGAAAAACCTCCAATTCTTCCTCTAATTTTAGGGTCCTAGATTCTAGAGCTACTCATCACGTGACTGCTTCAGATAAGTTTTTTTCTTCTATCTCCTCTAGATCTACTTTTAGCATAAAAGTGGGTGACTCTTCCTTTATCCCTGTAAAAGGAAAAGGGGACATAACCATTGATGGTGGCTCTATAAACAATATTCTCTATGTTCCAAACATTACCACCAATATCCTCTTTGTCTATCAGATTTGTACTTTTGGAAAGGGGAAAACTATTCTCTTCTCCCCAATAGGAGTTGAGATAAGAGACTTCCAAGATACCCATTCTCTTATAGCTAAATAAAATATCGATCATAAATCTCATATATTTCACTTCAAATGCTTCCAAAATTCATAAAGAACCTCATTTTTTGTGGCTCATGGATATATTGAAAGTCAAATTTGTCATGAAAGGTTTGGTCATATTAGTTACAACTACCTAAAGGATTTGAGCACCCATGATATGGTAACAGGTTTACCCCAAGTCTCTTCTAGTAATGGAGTTTGTCTTGGATGTGATCTTGGAAACCAACATCAAGATCCTTTCTGCCCAAGTAGTTCTCAAAAAACCTCACCCCCTCTAGATTTAATCTATAGTGACTTAATGACCTTTCCATAACCATATTTCAATGAATTAAAGTATGTTCTAACCTTTATTGATGATTTTTCTAGAAGGTCCTGGGTCTACTTTCTAAAATATAAAAGTGATGTTTTATCCCACATTAAATTTTTAAAGACTTAATTGAAAATAAGGCATCTTGGAAAATCAAGAATATTCACACTGATAATGGGGGGGAATACTATAGTAATGAGTTATCCATATTTCTTTCAAGTCATGGTATCATTCATCAAAAATCAGTCTCCCATAATCCTTGGCAAAATGGCATTGTAAAAAGTAAAAACCGAACCCTAAAATAGATGGCAAATTGTATGCTCAATTCAAGATATATTCTAGAAAATTTTTGGGTAGAAGCTATTAACTGTGCAAATTATATTCAAAATCGCATAGCTCATAAAGCTCTTGACCATTTAACTCTTGAAGAAGCATGGTCTGGCTCTAAACCATATGTTTCATACTTCAATATATTTGGTTGTACTGCTTGGGCTCACATCCCAAAGAATAAAAAGAAGGATCTTGATAAGAAAAGTAAAAAGCTCATCTTTGTCAATTATTGTGAAGAATTAAAAGCATACAGGCTTCTTGATCCCTCAACTCATGAGGTTTTATTTCATAGGAATATCCAATTTGTTGAAACATTCCATTAAAAATATCCTCAAAAGCTCTCTTCCTCCATTGAGCCTTCTCCTATAGTAGAACCTCAATATTATGAAGAGACAACTCTTGAAGTTAGCTTGGTCATTGATAATCAAGATGAAGAACCTGTAACTCCATCTCAATGTCTTTCAAATCCTTCAAATCCTTCCCCTATGCCAAAATGGGGCCACACCATTGTTAAAGAAGCTACTACTTACATCTAAAATATTCCTTCAACTATATCATACAACCCCATAGACACTGGTATTGTATGTTAGTCTATTTTCTTTGATCCTCAATCCTTAAAATAAGCCTCAGGTATTAAGGAATGGGATGATGCCATGGAAAACAAATTTTCTTCCCTGATAAAAAACAAGAGTTGGGATTTAGTTCCCTTACCTAAAGGAATGAAATTATTTCATTTAAATGGATCTTCAAAACCAAATATGGGCCTAATGGAGAAATAGAAAAACACAAGGCTCATTTTTTAGCAAAATATTTTTTTCAAATTGAAGGTATTTATTATGCAGAAACCTTTGCTCTAGTTGGTAAAATAAATTCAGCTAGATTGGTTCTTGCTCTGGCTGCTTCCCATAAATGGCCAATCTATCAAATGGTTGTAAAAAGTGCTTTCTTACATGGATATTTAAAGTAATATATTATCATGGAACAACCTACTGGTTTCACTCAAGACCCCTCTCTTGTTTGTAGGCTTAAAAAGTCTCTCTATGGCCTCAAACAAGCCCCTAGAGCTTGGTATGAAAATATGGACTCCTTCCTTCTTTCAGAATGTTATCTCATTGTGAGTCTGATAAGATAGTTTACATTTGGAGAAATGAAGATAAAATCATCATTCTTGTCCTATATGTTGATGACCTTCTTCTCACTAGTAGTAACTTGAATCACATTCAAACTATAAAAGACTCCCTCTTTGAAAATTTTGAAATGGCTGATCTAGGTAAAGCTCATTACTCCCTTGGGATCCAAATAATTCAAATAGATGAAGGTATTTCTTTGTGACAACAAAAGCACACTCTAGATATTCTAAAAATATTCAAAATGACATATTACAAACTCTCTCCTACCCCCTTTAAATATGGCATTAATATTAGTACTTCTTGCTCATCCCATATTTGTAATTCCACTCTATACTGTTAGGTTGTAGGAAGTTTTCTTTATATCACTCATACTCGCCCAAACATCTCATATGTTGTTGGCCTCATATGCAGATTCTCTCATCAGCCTCACTTTAGTCATTGGAAAGTAGCAAAAAAAATCCTCTATTACTTGCAGGGCACTACTCACTTTGGGATCTTCTACAAGCAAAAATCCATGGATATAATTCGCTACATAGAATCAAATTGGGCAGGTTCAGTAGAAGATAGGTGTTCCACCTTAGGCTATGTCTTTTGCCTTGGTTCATCACCAATAGCCTGGTTATGCAAGAAATAACAAGCAGTAGCCCTATCTTCTATGGAGGCAGAATATAGGGGAGCCGTTTTGGATAGTGAGGAAGCTCTTTGGATTCATTAAATTTTGAGAGAATTTGGTTTCACACATGAATATCCTATAACTATTTGGTGTGACAATCAAATCATAATTCATATTGCACACAATTCAGTTGAACATCAACAAACCAAGCACATTGATATACACATGCACTTCATAAGGCAGCATATTTAGAGTGGGGACATACACTTGGAATATATTCCAACTAAGGCAAAAATTGTAGATATCTTCACCAAGTCATTTCCTTCTCCATGTTACCTTCAGTTGCGAGATAAAATTGGATTTATACAGCTGCATTGATTGGAATTATTATGACACTATTCTTCTAATAGTTGGTTTTTCCTCACAAGGATTTTTTCACCAATTATTTATTATATATGAGTACCTAATTAGGCATAGTTTATGGGCCTCATCTTTGTTTCTTGTATAAATAGGACAATATTCACCATACGAATACAAGCCTCACATTGTTGGTTTTTCCCATAGGGGTTTTTTCACCAATAATATTATGTAAATGAGTACCTAATCAGGCCAAGTTGTTGGGACTCATCTTTCTTTCTTGTTAAAGAGGACAATATTTGCCATACGAATACATGCCTCTCTTCTTCTCATAGTTGGTTTTTCCCCATAGGGGTTTTTTACCAACTATCTATTGTATTAGGAGGACAATCTTTGCCATATGAAAATAAGCCTCTAACTTCCTTTTTATTGATGGTTTTTTCCCATTGGGTTTTACCATTCTTAAAAAGAAGTCATTGTACATGAGTACCTCATCATGCCTTGTTGACAAGACTCATTTGTACAATTCACCCCTAGTATCACTTAAGGGAGGGTGTTAGAATAATACGATATTCTCTTAAGTTCCACTAGGATAGACACTTGAGTTTCCACTCCTCCATGTGTCAGGAGAACTCTTAGTGGTGTCTTAATCAAGTATGATGAGTTGTTGTAATCCAATGACTCTCAATGATCAACTATGTTATTTATACATAGTTGATCCTTGGAATAAATCAATCAGTTCCACACTTCTCTTGATATTTTGTGTAATGATTTGCATATCTATTATTGTTAAATTCTAATGACTTTAAGAGAATCAAAGCAAAGGATATTCTTTAATAATTTTAGTTAAGTAAAATTATTCAATCAATGGATTTATTAAACATGGTTTTAATAATATTTAGAATATCACAAAGAAAGATAGGCTTATTATAAAATCATAAGCATGAAAATTTCTAGACTGTATCTCAAATATGTAAATTACAATGAATAATAATGTAAAGAACAATACTCATAATGAATTTATGTTTAGAGGCTCATCCATCAATAATAGTGATGGCCTAAAGTGATCGGAATGATCTTGTCTATCACTCATTTTTAATTTTAATAATAGTATAGGAATATAGATATAAGTGTAATCTTATCTCTTATGTATTATAGACATGATCTAGGTTTCTCTAATTTATTTTATATTTTTCTAATGTTGCCTTGTAATAATTATGATTGCTCTTCCTCGAAATGAAAAATTATGGATAGTGTTTGCTTTTAGTTCTCTTTTTATTATTATTAAAATCTTCTTGGAGAAAATATAAATTACTATGGAACCTATGATTCTTCCATTATTACTTTATAAGGTCAAGGGATTTTTCCATTCATATTGGTGTGAAGCCTCTTTTGATATGTAATTAACTATATTGTTTATTTTGGTTCTAATATGAAAAAATAAGGTACTTACCAATTTTAATTTTTGGAAATATATTTCCTTATTTGTCAAGTTAACCTTCCATTCACTGATTATAATGGGTGTTAATCTTATAAAAAAAAAAATTAAATTATACTTCAGAATAATGTTATTTATATTCATTCTTTTAGCTTCCTCTAAACTTATTCTAATGGCCACAACTTTCACATAATTTTTATTGTAATATATAAGAGGTATTTCAAATAAATTCCTATAAAACATCACCCATATCAACTAGCATAGGGTTTTCCTTGGATGCCTCATTAATATTTACCTTCATCCATCCATGAGTGAGCTTTAAAAATTTTACTAGGATTGCCATAGAAATTATCTATGATTTAATAGAATTAGTTTGATTTTTTTTTGAAGAACACAAGCTTATACTGAGAGGGGGGGGTGAACAGTATAAGACCTCTTTTTACTTTTTCCTTTATACCTCAAAACTATAAAGCAATATACCCAAAGCAATATCAAGACAATGCACACAATCATCCACAAAGTGACACCAATTTTAACGTGGTTCACCCAGAAGGCCTGGGCTACGTCCACAAAAATTTTCTCTAAAAATTATCTCAAAGTTCTTTGGGAAACCTTCCCAATTACAATCTTTATGAGCCTCGGCCCAAAGGAGACACCTTCCCCTGATCTAAATTTATGAGCCTCTGCTCAAAGGAGATACCTTCCCCTCTATTGAATTTATGAGCCTCTGCTCAAAGGAGATACCTTCCCCTTTGCTCTGGAAATGATCCCTTAGAAGATCAACTGCCTCTACCTCTTTCCAGCATGTGGAACTCCTTTCCACTGAAGACCTCCTGTCCTCAATGCTTATACTAAGAGACCTCTGCCTTCTATGATCATGTCCATAACAGCTCAGCTACTTGTACCAAACACAGTTAGTCGATCTAGTACAAGTCTTCCTCTGTCTGTCAGATCTGTCCAACTCTATGAACAAATCAATCCTCTACACACAAGCCTTCTCAAATACTTGCCAAATTCGTCCTTAGGTTCTTTGATAGAACCAATGTACCTTTGTCCTCAAGTTCTCTGATAGAACTATCAATCCCAGCTCACAAGTCCTCTTCTAGGACCTGTCCAAATCTGCTCACAAGTCCCCACCTAAACTTGTCCAAATATGCTCACAAGTCCTCATTGGAACCTATCCAAAACCTGCTCTCAAGTCCCCACTGGAACCTATCCAAAACCTCAGCAAACTCACCAAGAAAAACTTGCTTAGCATGAACTCACAAAGAGAATTGTTAGAGACCCAATGTGATTCATAAACCTCATAGAAGCATAAAGAGAATTTTTAGAGACTCAATATGTTCTATACTTAACTCCAAATCTCAAATCTCATAGAAACATAAAGAGAATTGTTAGAGACCCAATATGTTCTATACTTAACTCCCAATCTCAAATCTCATAGAAACATAAAGAGAATTGTTAGAGACCCAATATGTTCTATACTTAACTTCCAATCTCAAATCTCAAATCTCATAGAACCATAAAGAGAATTGTTAGAGACTCAATATGATCTATACTTAACTCCCAATATCAATCTCAACTCAAACTCAATCTCAAAAGAATAAGATAGATGTAGTAGCTTTTCTCAAGAATATAAAACACAACCCAACAATTGCCAACCATGCAATATATCATATAACTATGATGCTTATATTATTTTCACCAACAACTAGGGTTTCATCATCTCAATGCAAGTAGCAAGACTTATTAACATAAACCCTATTGCAAAAAAATGCTTCTTCTTCCTCAACCAGAATTATGCATTCACCCAAAGATTCAACAATAACTTTAATGCATAAACAATCTTCAATATCGATAAAATAAGATTTACACCAATAATATCTAGTAGACAACCTTTTCACTCCAAACTCAATTTCAAAAAATATACCATAAACAACATACATGGAAGAAGTTGCCCATACCTTTACTTTGATGAAGAAGGAGAAATCAAAATCTGTCACAACACTAACACTTAATTTGCCACCAATTAGAGTGAGCAAATATACAATATTACACAATATTAAAGATCCAAATATAACACCTTATTTCTCCAAATTAGTAAAAACCACCAAAGTACAGTAACATACAAAATAACACCTCTTTACACCTTGTTACTCCACATAAACATTAAACATTAAACATCAATGTCAAAAAAAAAAGATACCTTAACCTTATACCTCCCGCACATTCACGGCCACCATTCTATGCACACCGCGACCAAAAAGAAATCCCCAATGAAGAGAATCGAACTTAGCACCTTTGCCATCTAGCGCTTTCGCTTAAACGCCATAGTCATTGGGTCATAAGAGCCCAACGAAATAACAAACCACTACCCTCTCTTTTATCTTTCTTTGATGCCAAGATCCTGGAAAATGTAAATGTCTTCCACAAACCGCATGCAAACAAACCACTGCCATTAAGCCAAAAGGTAAGGATACAACCCAAGCTCAAAACCGATATTGCCAAGCACAATCTCCATGATGCAGAACATGCATGATACAACCCAAGCTTGAACGAAATGGTGTAAATCAAATCGAGAAGCCAAGCACAAATTGAAAAAAAAATAGAGAACCACAAATCACAAATGTCCAAATAAAAATCAGTGGTACTCACTTTTGAAAACCATGCCCACTTATATAGCAATTTATCCATCATTGATTGATGTTGGTGCTCCTCCAATGATGGCAATAAATCGGCGACGCTTAAGGGTTGAAATACCCTTTAATAATAATTTATATTATTTTATTAATAATAAATTAAACTTGGACCTTTGACAAAGGTATGAGTTAATTTAATTATTAATAATACACATGGCCACCTTTGCATTAAGTTAAGCTTGGTTTTAATAAAAACCCTTAATGAGTCCAAATGGTTTTAAGAAAAACCTTTAGCCTTGTCACCATGGTTTTAATAAAAACCCTTTAACATAATGAAGCTTCTCAAGATATTCTTGACATCACACTCTTTTGAAATCAACACAAAAATGCCTTTTGACATCAATGACAACTTAAACATTTGAGCAAAGGCAATGTACCTAAAGTACCCAAAATTGCCAACAATCTCCCCCTTTGTCATTGATGGCAAACCTTTACTGACAACACTTCTCAAGAGCAAAATTTGAAACCAACTGAAACCAACTGTGCTAACAACTGAGAATCTTCCTTTGAAGTTTTGCTCCCCCTGACTTGAAGCTTTCCTCTTCACTTTGAAGCTCTCCCCCTTACTCATATCTCTCCCCCTTTTTCATCAATGGCAAAGGGCCACCTTTGGGGATTGGGAATAATAATTAACCTCTTAGCTTAGTCCCTCCCCCACCTCCTGATGAGGTGATTAATTCTGGAGTGGGACTAAAACTCCCATTAGGCACTGATCATCATCAGTGTCTATAACTTCCTTGCTGGGCCTTCTCTTGAACTCTTTGTCCATATTCCTGTTCTTGTCACTATTCTTGTTCTTGTTTTCATCCTTGTTCTTATCCATGCCTTGATACTTGGACCTAATCATGCCACTATTCTTGTTCCTGTATTTTGGAATTTCAGCTCTACACTATCTGACTGTATGACCTTCATTTTTGCACTTATAACACGTAACAATGTTATTTCTTTTAGTCACACCTGTTCTTTGGAACCACCAGTTCTGACCAAACCTATTCTGACCAAACCTGTTCTGACTAAACCTATTCTGACCAAACCTGTTATGACCAAACCTGTTCTGACCAAACCTCTGACCAAAACTGTTCTGATCAAACCTGTTCTTGATATTTGCCTTGCAATAAACTGCCTTGTGCCCAAACTATTGACAAGAGTAGCAATACCCTTGAAAGAAATTACCACCTCTAAAACTATCATTTACCTTCTTCACTTGAGCCATGCAATGTGAAGCCATGTGACCAAACCTGTGACAAGCAAAACATCTGCCTTGAAACTTTCCTTTATTTGACATTTTAGGCCCTGAAAACTTCTTCTTCTCATTCTAAATTTTGTTTTCTGTTTATGTGCATCTATCATTCAAGAACTCATGATCTGAAATACTTTCCTCATCAGAACTCTATTCCTTTTGGAGTCTCTTACTAGACTCTCCAACTTGTTCCTTGTGAGGCTTAACAAAACCAAGACCTATTTTATCTGTTGTCTATCTTTGACCTTTGATGAGAGACTTAACCTTTTTGGAGCTATCTTGAAACCTGTGAAGCTTATCCTTGTACCCTTTAGTTTCCTCTTTCAAAGAAGCCATTTTTTGTTCTAACTCACTATACTCAAGAACCTTAGACTCTAACTCATCCTTGAGTTCTTGTGTCTTAGCTATAGAGAAGTCAAGACTTTCTATAAGATCATCTCTCTCCATACAACATTCATCCAACTTATCCTTGAGTCTAGCATTCTTCTTTCTTTCTTTTTTCAAAGCACTAAGAGCACTAATAAATTCACCTTTAAGATCTACTTCACCTTCCTCTATATGTTTTCTATTAGAATCATCAAAGTATTTTTTGGATTTCTTATCACTAGAGGTGCTACCCTTTTCAAAAACCATACATGCATCTTCCTTATAGTTTTATAAAGCATCCTCATACATACTAGAATTCAAATCATTATTTGTGCAATCATCCTCAAGGTGACCAAAATTTCCACATCTAAGACATTTCATGATAATGAATCTATGTTTTGGTTCTTCCTCTTTTTCTGATATGAACAACATCTCATTTTCATTATCACTTTAAGAACCTTCACTATCACTACTAGAACACTTACTTGCTTTGTCTAGGTAGAAAATATTCTTGTGTTTGTGAGAATACCTCTTTCCTTGATTGTTGTGCTCATCTTTTTTTTTCCTATGATGCTTGTGCTTTTCAGAATCCTTGCTCTTACAGTCCTATTTATCTTTATCACTTTCATCCTTGGCAACAGTACAGTCAGTAGCATAATGACCAAATTTTCCACAATTGAAACATCTTACATTTTTCATATTTTTGTGTTTTCTAGAGAACTTGCCTTTCTTGATGTAATATGCCTCTTCATCACTAGAAGACTCATCACTCTCTTGAAGCTGTTTACCTTTGGATTTCTTGGTAGCCTTGAAAGCTGCCTCTTTCTTGAAATCAAAATTCACTTGAGTTCTTAACTCAAATGCTGCAAGTATACTATGGAGCTCATCCTTTTTCAATTTATCCAAATCTTTAGCTTCCTCAATAGCATAAATATTTTCACTAAATCTATTAGGAAGAGATCTTAAAATCTTATCACAAACATCATTTTCAGCAAGCTCAAGACCTAAGTCTTTCATGGAGTTAACAACCTCATCTATATGAAGCATGTAGTCACTAATATTTTCATCATCATTCATATTGAGTTGTTCAAACATACCTTTGAAGTGTCTCAACTTGTCCTTTTTGAAATTTGTATCACCTTTATGAACCACCTTCAATTGATTCCACATTTCACTAGTTGTCTTGCAGTGAATCACTTTGGTGAGATCTGCTTTCTGTAAACCTTTCAGAATTGCATTCATTGCTTTTGAATTTTTGTGATGTAGGAGCCTTTCTTCTTTAGTATAAGGACCATGTTCAGGAATAGTGTACTCATCTTCAATCACTTCCCAAACCTCATTCCCAAGTGCCATTAGATGAACCTTCATCCTTGCACTCCAAAGACCAAAATTTGACCCATCAAGAATAGGTGCTGCATTGCCACTTGAATGATCCATTGTGTTCTTTACTAGATTTTCCTTCAAGCTGTTAAACTTTACGAAGGCACCCGCTCTGATACCAATTGAAGAAAACAAGCTTATACTGAGAGGGAGGGGTGAACAATATAAGACCTATTTTTACTTTTTCCTTTATACTTCAAAACTATAAAGCAATATACCTAAAGCAATATCAAGACAATGCACACAATCATCCACAAAGTGACACCAATTTTAACGTGGTTCACCCAGAAGGCCTGGGCTACATCCACAAAACTTTTCTCTAAAAGTTATCTCAAAGTTATTTGGGAAACCTTCCCAATTACAATGTTTATGAGCCTCGGCCCAAAGGAGACACCGTCCCCTGATTTGAATTTATGAGCCTCTGCTCAAAGGAGATACCTTCCCCTCTGCTAAATTTATGAGCCTCTTCTCAAAGGAGATACCTTCCCCTCAGCTCTGGAAATGATCCCTCAGAAGATCAACTGCCTCTACCTCTTGCCAAGCATGTGGAACTCCTTTCCATCGAAGACCTCCTGTCCTCAATGCTTAGCCTAAGAGACCTCTGCCTTCTATGATCACGTCCACAATAGTTCAGCTACCTGTACCAAACACAGTCAGTTGGTCTAGTACAAGTATTCCTCTATTTGTTATATCTATCCAACTCTATGAACAAATCAATCCTCTGCACACAAGCCTTCTCAAAGACTTGCCAAATTTGTCCTCAGGTTCTCTGATAGAACCAATGTACCTCTGTCCTCAAGTTCTCTAATAGAACTATCAATCTCAGCTCACAAGTCCTCTTCTAGGACCTATCCAAATCTGCTCACAAGTCCCCACCTAAACCTGTCCAAACCCTACTCTCAAGTCCCCATTGGAACCTGTCCAAAACCTTAGCAAGCTCACCAAGAAAAACTTGCTTAGCATGAACTCACAAAGAGAATTGTTAGAGACCCAATGTGATTCATAAACCTCATAGAAACATAAAGAGAATTGTTAGAGACTCAATATGTTCTATACTTAACTCCCAATCTCAAATCTCATAGAAACATAAAGAGAATTGTTAGAGACCCAATATGTTCTATACTTAACTCCCAATCTCAACCAATCTCACTAGAAACATAAAGAGAATTGTTAGATGACTGTTCCTATGAAACACTTAACTTCCAACTATCCAATATCTCAAATATCATAGATACTCATATTTTTTAAAAGAATTAGTTAGAGAACACTCAAATATGATCTAGTCACCTAACTCCCAATATCAATCTCAACTCAATCTTCAAGCATCAAACTCAATCTCAAAATAATAAGATAGATGTAGTAGCATTTTCCTCCAAGAATATTTGAACAAAACAACCACCAACCAAATTGCCAACCATGCAATATACTTGTTCATATAACTCATGGGTATGCCTTATATTATGTTTCACCCAACACCGCCCACCAACCAACTAAGGGTTTCATCATCTCAATGCAAGTAGCAAGACTTATTAACATAAACCCTATTGCAAAAAAATGCTTCTTCTTCCTCAACCAAAATTATGCATTCACCCAAATATTCAACAATAACTTTAATGCATAAACAATCTTCAATATCCAGAAAATAAGATTTACACCAATAATACCTAGTAGACAACCTTTTCAATCCAAACTCAATTTCAGAAAATATACCATAAACAACATACATGGAAGAAGTTGCCCATACCTTTACTTTGATGAAGAAGGAGAACTCAAAATTTGTCACAACACTAACTCTCAATTTGCCACCAATTAGAGTTAGCAACTATACAATATTACACAATATTAAAGATCCAAATATAACACCTTATTTCTCCAACTTAGTAAAAACCACCAAAGTACAATAACATACAAAATAGCACCTCTTTACACCTTATTACTCCACATAAACATTAAACATTAAACATCAATGTCAAAACAAAAATATACCCTAACCTTATACCTCCTACGCATTCACGGCCACCATTCTATGCACACCGCGACCAAAAAGAAATCCCCAATGAAGAGAATTGAACTCAGCACCTTTGTCGTCTAGCGCTTTCGCTTAAATGCCACCACCATTGGGTCACAAGAGCCCAACAAAATATCAAACCGCTACCCTCTCTTTTATATTTCTTTGATGCCAAGATCCTAGAAAACGTAAACGTCTTCCACAAACTGCATGCAAACAAACCACTGTCGTCAAGCCAAAAGGTAAGGATACAACCCAAGCTCAAAACCGAGATTTCCAAGTGTAGTCTCCATGATGCAGAACATGCATGATCTCAAAGACGTCGACAGAGATCGAAAACACAGAGCAAGCTCAAACGAAGACACCAAGCACTTTTTGAAGGATGTAGAGCAATGCAAGTCACAGATGCCAAGCGCAGATTGAACGAAATGGTGCAAAATCAAATCATAGATGCCAAGCGTAATTTGAACGAAACGGCGTAAAGCAAATCAAGAAGCCAAGCACAAATAAAAAAAAATAGAGAACCACAAATCATAGATGTCCAAATAAAAATCGGTGGTACTCACTTTTGAAAACCATGCCCACTTATATAGCAATTTATCCATCATTGATTGACGTCAACGCTCCTCCAATGATGGTAATAAATCGGCGATGCTTAAGGGTTGAAAGACCCTTTAATAATAATTAAAAATAATAATAATTATTATTTTATTAATAATAAATTAAACTTGGACCCTTGACAAAGGTTTGAGTTAATTTAATTATTAATAATACACATGGACCTTTGCATTAAGTTAAGCTTGGTTTTAATAAAAACCCCTAATGAGTCCAAATGGTTTTAAGAAAAAACTTTAGCCTTGTCACCATGGTTTTAATAAAAACCCTTTAACATAATGAAGCTTCTCAATATATTCTTGACATCACACTCTTTTGAAATCAACACAAAAATGCCTTTTGACATCAATGACAAATTAAACATTTGAGCAAAGGCAATGTACCCAAAGTACCCAAAATTGCCAACAGCTTTTAATTTATAATAAAGTTTTGGTCTATTTCAACTTGAGTTTGGAAGTTCTTCAAAAGCATACTTTCTATTTTTTACTATTAGACCATATTTTAATCTATATTTGATGAGGAATAACTTGAGACTATTGGAAGACCCTTTTGTATATTTACAACCAAATATACATCTAAATAAAAATAGGTTTAATTTTATGAATTAGATTAAGTAATTTATACTTTGTTGTCAATAACTTTGGAGTTGGAATAAATTCTTTATATTATTCCATAATTTGTTTCTCACATGTAATAACCTATTAGAAATTATAATATTTTGAAAAAATTGTATTAGAATAGGAAATGCTTCTTGTATTATAAATATTATTTATAATTATACAATATAATGGCCAATAGAATATTCTCTTCTTCATATTCTTCATTATTAAAAATTTATCACATTTGATTAGCCATGTAAAAGGGTTCATATTTGGTCAACTTTTTGGATTCTAGATCATCTACTAAATACTATTATCATATTATACTAATTTCCCTCCTAAAATATTCTTATAATTTTTATAAATTAAATAAACCCATGAGGTCTTCATACCATGATATTATATATTCTCTTTTTTTTTTTTTTGTGGAAAACATCCCAAAAGGGATGCCACTTTCGGGTAAGACCCAAGGAGGCAGGGGTATCCATTCCGCCAAAAATGCCCAGGACTCGGACCTGGCCTACCACCTTTGACACACTCAAGGAGCAAACAAACACACAAACCCAATTAAAAATAAGCAGATAACAACAAAAATAATAAAATAAAATAAAAAACATGCTCCTTGAGTGTGTCAAAAACAAAAGCACAACCAAACACACACAATAAGATAAAAGAAACCACAACACAAACCACATAGAAAAACACAAGAAACACATAACAAAACACAAACAAGACAAAAACAACAGAACACTACAAAGACATAACCCAAAAAAAAAACAAGAAAAATAAACACAACCAAAACCTAAAAATAAAATAAAAAACAACCAACAACAGACAATAAAAAAAAAACAAAAAATATAGAAAACACTCACCCATAAAAACACGAAATAACACAAACAAAGAGAAACCCAAGAACAAGAACGAAAAAAAACACAAGAACAATAACAAAAAACATAAAAAAAACAAAACAACAAAAACACAAGAACAACAAAAAACAACACAAAGAACACAAAAACAAAACAAAATAAAAAAACCCACCCACCTTAAAAAACTAAACAAAAAAACAAAAAGGAAAAAGAAATAAAAAATGAACAAAACAAAGACCTATCTAGACAGAAGACTATTAAGGCAAGAATCAATAGAGGAAACAAAATAAAGAATAGAATGAGCTAGGGAACTAAAAAAAATTGAATGAACCAAAGAGAAGCAAAAAAAAAAAACAAGAAGAAACTAGGTACCTTCGAACTGGAGCCATCCAAAGAAATGATAGAAAGAAGAGCTTCCCTAATTTGAGAAGCCCACCATATAGGAGGGTGGCCATAACAAGTAAGATCACCTTTGTCCAAAGCCCAATTAGCTAAAGCATCAACACTCTTGTTTTGATCTCTGACCACATGATTGTAATCAACTTTCAAAAATCCCATCTGGATTAACTGAATCTTCTCAATAATTCTTTTTATTCTCCAATCCACCTTATGATTCTTAGAAGGATTCTTCAAGAGATTAATCATAAGTTGAGAGTCAGACTCAACTATCACCTTTTCCCATCCAACCTTAGTAGCCTCCTGAAGACCTCTGAGGATACCATACCCCTCAATAAGGTTATTGGAAAGAATACCCAAATTCTCAAGAAAAGTAAAAACCAGGGAGCCATCCGAAAGTCTACCAATTCCTCCCACACTGGCTTTTCCAGGGTTCCCTCTAGAGGCTCCATCAGTATTGACTTTTCCAAAATCCTTAGGAGGAGGTTGCCAATTTCTATTCCTATCCAATTTACTAATACTCACATTCCCTTTAAGATGGTTGCCCTTAGAAGGTTTAATATTCAATCTTTGCATCACTTGATCCCATATTTGGTGGGAGTTTTGGGGGTGATTAAGGAGATGATGGACTGATTCAACTAAGTTGGCTATGGTCTTTTGCCAAATATAGTGAATATCCTTACTATCTTGATTAAAAATTTGGTTGTTCCTTTCATTCCAAATATTCCAAAGAAGAATGGTAGAACCCATCCAAACTAACTGCCTAATAAAATGATCAACACCCTCTTGATTAGGCCAATCCCTCCAAAGCTGTTCAAAAGTAAAAAAATTGGACCACTGTAAGCCAAGTAAAGTGGCCATTCTCCTCCACAACTCAGAGGCTAAAGTACACTCAATAAAAATATGGTTGATATTTTCTACATTCTCTTCACACATTTCACATCTAAAAGGGCCATGAAAACCATGCTTCATAAGTTGCTCACCAAGTAAGCACCCTACGATGCAATAAAAGCCAATTAAAGAACCTCACCTTAGGCCGGAGCTTTTGAGCCCACAATTGAGAAAATATGTCAGAAGAATGGTTGGGATTATTATGGCATAAGGTCAAATAACCTTGAGCAACTGAATACTCACCCTTAGTAGTGTTGTTCCATCCAAAACAATCTTTTTCATGGGACCAAGAGAGGGATCTCATATGAAGGATGCCTTGGATATCTTGTCTTTGCCTTTCTGGGATTTGAATAGGCCAGTCCTCAATAGGGATCCAATATCTACCAACCTTTGAATTACCAAGTATGGTACCGACAATAATTAGCCACCTTTATCCAATTAGCTCGGTGAAGCTCCTCCATCCAAGGCCTCCAATCGGGAAATTGAGTTATCAAAGGCTTGTGACCATCCCAAGAATCTGTCCAAAAATTTGCATGTTGACCATTATGAATGATCCAAAATAATTTTTTCTTTATCAAATCCTCACCAGTCTTAAGAACTGCTAAAATGGGAGAACCTTTGGTAGGAAGTTGATAGCGAACAAGGTCTTCAGGACTTTTGTTCTCAACATATTTAGCACGGAGATTATTGGCCCAAAGAGCATTGGGGTTATGCAACATCCTCCAATATAATTTAGCAGCTAAAGCTTTGTTGTTATTAATTGAAGACCGTAAACCTAACCCCCCTTCACTCTTAGGAAGACATAAAGTATCCCATTTCACCAAGGCCCATTTTCTTTTCTCCTTAGTACCACTCCAAAGGAAACGATGACTGATTTGATCCAATTCTCGAAGAACAGCCTTTGGAATATTCAAAATGGAAGAAACATAAATAGGAATAGCTTGAAGGACTGATTTTACCAAGGTGATTCTACCCCCATAAGAAAGCCACTTGTTGGTCCACTTTCCAATTTTCTTCTTGACTTTGTCCAACAACCAATTCCAATATTTATTTTTCTGCCTTTGAATATTTATGGGAATACCTAAATAAGTGATTGGAAGAGAGGTCTTCTTATATCTTAGCTTATCCAAGACCATGGATTCCTGTCTAGCAGAGCAGTGAAAGAAAATAACTTTAGATTTGTCTTCATTGATCAACTGCCTAGTAGCCTTAGAAAAATAGCTAATGATTTGCTTAATATTAGAAGCTTCCTTAACTGTAGCTTTACCTAAAATAGTAGAGTCATCCACAAATTGAAGATGAGAGATAGGTCTAGCTCCATGAGCAATGGTAACTCCCTCAAGGGTTTTGTTTTCCCTCTTTTTGGTTATAGTCCTACCCAAGCATTCAAGCAAGAATGATGAATAAATAAGGGGATAGCGGGTCACCTTGCCTAATACCTCTAGAAGTCGGGAAAGACCGAGAAGGCCTGCCATTGATAAGAACTAAGTAGGAAACTGAAGAGATACATCCCATAATCCAATCCATCCAATCCTTAGAGAAACCAAATTGCCTCAAAACTTTGATAAGGAAGTGCCAATCCACTCTGTCATAAGCTTTGGATAAGTCTAACCGAATGAACATGGAAGGAGAATTTTGCATATCCATGGAATGGATGGCTTCCTGAGCAAGAACTATCTCATCTACTATTTGACGTCCTTCCACATAACCCCCTTGCTCTCGGGAAATAATCTTATGCAAAAGAGGCTTCAACCTTTCTGCCATGATTTTAGTAATGATTTTGAGAAGAACATTACATAAAGCAATAGGTCTAAAAGCTGAGATATGATCAACCTCTTGAGCTTTTGGAACAAGAGTAATATAAGTTTTATTGATAACCTTCAAAATTTCTTTGGCTTTCCTGGCTTCTTCCACCACCTCTAATAAATCAACATGAAGGATATCCCATAACTCTTGGTAGAACTCAATAGGAAAACCATCAAGACCTGGGGTTTTCCATTTTTGCATTTTAAAAACTACTTGTTGAAGCTCATTGATAGTAACAAGAGCAGTTAAAATAGAGTTCTCCTCATAAGTGATAAGAGAAGGGATTGCTTGAAGAACATTATATTGTGAAGCCGAGTCAAGGGGAGTAGCAACAAAAATATTGGAAAAGTAATCAACAACAATAGAGTTCATGCCATCCCAAGTATAAACAACATCTCCATAATCTGATTTTAAGGAAGAAATAAAGTTGTGAGATCTTCGAGCTAGAAGAGATTTGTGGAAAAAATTTGTGTTTCGATCTCCTTCTTTGAGCCATTGAATTCTAGATTTTTGCTTCCATAAGATTTCTTCTCTTTTTTCCCATTCCTCTAACCGAGTTGTGAGTTTAATTTCATCTCGCACTTCTCTTCTCTCGTGAGGCCATCTAAACGGATTTTCTTATTCAAATTTTCAAGATGAGCAATAACTTCATGTTTTTTTTTATGAACATCCCCAAACTCTTTCCAGTTCCAAGTCTTGATTTTGGATTTAATGTATTGCAGTCTTTTGACAAAATAGAACATCTTAGTCCCATGCCTAGGTTTACCTTCCTTCCACCATTGTTGCACATGAGGTCTGAAGGAAATGTCTCTAAGCCACATTAATTGAAAACGAAAAGGAGAGAAACTCACATTGGTTTTCCACATTTCCACCATGACCAGCCAATGATCCGAACCAACATTATTAAGAGTCTTCACTTTAGGAATGTGACCATGGATTAAGAAATTTTTAGAGAGCAAAAACCTATCCAATCTCTCCATTATACAAGCTAAGCCTTGCCTTCTGTTAGACCAAGTCATAAGGCCATTATCTAGTTGGATATCCACAAGATGGAGGTTTGCAATATATTCGCTCATGAGGTCAGTGCTTTTGTCCAAATTTCTATTTCCCCCCTTTTCTCATCCAGAGAGAGGATGGTATTGAAATCTCCTCCGATCAAGATCCAAGATTTAGGAAAATGAGAGATAATATGAGTAATATCCTTCCACTGTCTTCTTTTTTCCTCCAAAGAAGTCGGAGCATAAACAATAATGCAGAGCATAATCTGGTTGGAATGTCTACTTTGAATAGCTATAGCCAACAAACCCCAACTGCCAACCATATGGTGAATAACTACCTCTTTTGGATCCCAAAGACAAGCAATGCCACCCGAAGTCCCTTGGGAACTGAGGGAAACCACTTTTCCAGCTGGCCAAATTTTACTGGCAATTAAGTCCATATCCTCCATTGACATCTTAGTTTCTTGAAGGAAAACAAGATGTGGATGATTTACCTGAATCATTCTTCTAATTTCATTTTGTTTTGAAAGACTCCCTTTGAGTCCTCTAATATTCCAAGTGATGATCTTCATTAATACCAGGGCTAAAAAAGTTGGGAAGGGCATTAATCTTACCTTCCTCTACAAGCTTTTCACCTTCTTTTACCATATGATATTGATTGGTCTTGCGACCTACTTTTTGATTAGAATCCATCTTCAATTTTTTTCCCTGTTTCTTGACTTATTCCAATTGAATCTGAGATGGCTTCTAACCTTGAAGAATGCTCATTAAAATTTTACTAGATGGTTCAATAGAGTCTATATTGGGACCTGCATTATTTGAAGTTTTGACATTTGAAATATTGTTTTTCTTGTGTAAATTTTCTCCTTTTTTTTCTCGTTGAAAACCTTTGATTTGTTGGTTTGTCTCTCGAGTTCTTCCCTTCATATTTAAATTGTGTTTCTAAGATTTCAGTTTCCATTATTTCCTCTTCCTCACTTGGGACATCATTTGTGGAAAGGATTTCAAACATATTAGCAGATGACTTTGATTGATCCTTCATAACTGGTTTTTTCTGAGTGTTCTTCTTCTTAGGTATTTGGAAACCTGCTAAGTTTATATCTTCTTTCTTTTGATCAAGAATTTTATTTGGGCAAGCACTGGCCAAATGACCATATTCATGGCAAATTCTACAACGAAAAGGAATGTTCTCATAGTCCACTACTTGCTCCCAAGTGTCTTCCCCAAATTGTAATGTGATCTTTTTAGGTAGGGGTTTGTCAAAATCCATTAAAACACAAATCCGAGCATAAATAATATGTTCAAAATTTTGAGTACAATCAGCGAGTCATCATAAAAGTTCCTAAAGAGTTTCCAATTGAAGAAAAAATAGTAGGATTCCAAAATTCAATAGGGAGGCCAAAGAGTCTAACCCACACGGGAGCAATAGAAGGCATCTCTTCTTCGGCTTTAAATTTAGTATGCCAGGGCTTCATGAAAAGCCCCGCCCTTCCAAAAAACCAAGGACCCCCTTGAAAAGTTTTCTCTCTATCTTCATTATTAGCAAATAAAACAAGAAAATAACCATTTGGATAAATAGAGATTTGTAACTCACCTTTAGTTTTCCAGATTTTTGCAGCCCAGACTTTGAAAGCAGATAGACTCGAACGAAAACCCACGAACCGACAAATTAGTCCTCTTTTTTCCAAATCTTCAATGCCAGTCTGAATGTTATCCATATCAAGCTTAACAATAGGAGTTCCATCAGCTGCTTTAAGACATCCTGACTCTGTTTTCCTGGGATCAATCTTAGGCATTCTTAGAGGTTTATGGGAAGCCCTAATATTGATATTAGCATTGGGCTGAGGCTGTCCACCATGAAGGGCATCCCTAAAATTCATTTTTGGGACCGAGTCTTCAAAATTCTTACCCTTGATAGGGGTTTTCACAGTAGAATTATTTTGTGGGTGCACCTTAGCACCAGATTCACTTGAGATATGAGCCATTTTTTGATCAACTGCTTGAAACTTGTTTCGTGATCTCTTTAATCCTTGCCCTAGACGTCGTGGAAAGGTATGGTTTTCACTTTTCTTTTGTGCAGCAAATTGGAAGCCGTTGTCACTCAAGTTCACGATGATGATCTATTGAAAGACAAATTTCTAACCCATCTTGTATCCCCTGCAACATTTCCTGCTAAAATATTGAGAATAAACCACAAAAATATTGGCCGCTAGGGCCCGAAGGCCCTAAAAACCAACCTCTGGAGCTGCTTGCACTCAACCCAGATGAAACCCTCGCATAGCCGCTTGCCAAATATGTCATTCACACATAGGGATGCGCTAGGATCTGTGTTGCTCCAAATGATATGAAAATTGGTGGAGACGTTCTAGGGTTTTTCAGGCATCTACCCTCAAAATTTCAGCTCAATCCGAGTCCGGATGAGTGAGATATGACCGAAACGAGTTTGGAAGTTTGGGCAGTCCTGCGAAAAACGTCTCCCTTCCCCTCTAACTGCTGTCCTCTTGCCACTAGGCCATGTCACCTAATTGGATCTTTGCAATTTGGTGCTCTTAGATTTAACCTTATTCACTGGCGATCAAAATAAAAAAATTACTCTCTTTTTCCGCACGAGTTCTCAACACACAATTGCACGCATTAACGTTCGAGCAAAAGGATGGTATTATATATTCTCTTTGGTCATAAGAAACTAGTCTACATTTTATGATTGTCCAAAAAAATATTTCCTCTTCTAAACCTTGTATATGCAATTATGATATATTTTTACAATTCTAATATCATTTGTCTTCTTTCCTACAAATTTAGAGCTTCTATATATTTTTCAATATAAAATCCATAAACCTCTCTTTTAATAGCTCTATGTGTGAATGTAACTAAATGGTCGATGGACACTCTAGACAAGCATCTTTATAAAATTCAATAGAATATCCCCACCAAAAAATTCATAAGAGATGTTTTTATGAGATCATATTCCAATTATATATATTTCTAAATGGTAGATCCCTTTACATTTATAGCAAGGAAATAAATATTAGTGGATGCGCATTGGCCTATATATGTATATTGTAAAATTTAACCCAATATAAAACTCATATTGGATATCGATATCAAATAGATTTTTGCTTAGAGTACAACATTATCAAGACAGTACTTTCATAAGCCTAAGACACTCATATATTTAGGTTGAAAATTTTTATTCTGAATCAAATTTCACTTCTTACATTGAAGGGATTTTGAATAGATAAACTATTTTTAAATTATATCAAGATCTTTTAGAACTGATTTTGATGAAGCAAGCACACAAAGTGATAATTAGGGAGTAGTTAAAGGATATATTCGATAACAACTTAAATACTCAAGGTGAAAAATTACTCCACTTTAACAATAAGTTATCTTCAATAATATGTTGTCAAACACTTTTGTGAAATAAGTATCTTCCAAGTATTTAAAGGGATATAATGCAATTGAAAACCTAAGTATACAGTTAAACTTTATAATGTATTTGGAAAATAAATATATGATTTTTTTTATTAAGGATCTATCTATATGCTAAAAGGTATGTTTTTAAACTCTCGTTAATTATTGAAGTTTCTACTATAGAGGTCTCTCTTACAAAAGTATATCATCTACGAACTGAAAATGACCAAGAGCTGAAAATATATCTAATAACTTTAAATATTGTAGTAGACATCTATATTGTAGGCTCTTTACACCTAGCTAGACCTTTCACAAGGAAAATGAAGAGGGAGGATGATAGGATGAAGAGGCATGATAATAGTAGATAGAATTAACTAATGCCTCTTTTTAATTAAACATATTAGAAGAAAATTATTTGATGAGATCCAAAAAGGAAGGTTAAGAGTAATAATTTTCTACCTATTTAGCCTATTTTTAATTAAAACCAAAGGATTTTAGTAGGTTAGACAAAAAATGTCTAGTCAACCTTATCAAATACCTTTGAATTCCTTTTGTTTAATATTATAGAAAGAATAGAATCATTTAGAAAAATAATTCCATGTATGATTTATTTATCTTGGATAAAATCCCCTTGTTATTGAGAGATGAGAAGAGGTAGAATTCTCTTGACCCTTACAACCAAGATTTTGGAATCAAATTTTTATGTTGTATTACATAAGGTAGTGGGCTTATAATCTACTATGTAAGATTATTTTTATTTTATTTTGGGAATGAAAGAAAACATTGTATTACTTAGATATTTAAATAAAAACCTTGATTAATAAAGTTCCTCATTTATCTCCTACAAATTAAACTTGATCATGTATTTTTAGTATTATTTTGGATGTAATGGTATTTATGAATTTTGGTTAGGCTTATATATTATCACTATGGTCTAGCTTAAAGATTTTCTATGATACTACCTATTTGTTATATACCTGACACTTGTAATAAATTGACGTATTTGTCATAGAATCTATTTGTTGTCATAGAATTATGAATGTAACCATCATTTTTATGAATGTAACTTTCAATTATGTAATCATCGATATAATGAATATAACTGCTATATATTAGGTGAATCAAAACTATTATCATAAAATATTATTATAGTAAGATGTTATAGAATATTGTCATAAGATATCAAGAAATATTCTTGTAATATTATAAAATGAGAAGTATGTAAGTAGGGGCTAAAATTTTAACCAAATTTGCATAACATCTTTTAAAATCCTCAAAATTTATTAAGTGTTGGAGATCGAGGTATTTTGTGAAATCAAGATTCTCCAAACCATGCTTACATCAGTGATGACATCAACATAAAGCATTGTCTCTATGAGAATGAGAAAAATGAGTATGTAAGCTTGTGATGACCAAAACTAGGCAAAAGTTGGATTTGAAATTGGCAAATCCAAAATAAGCATGGGATCAACCAAAGGTATGAAAAACAAAGTTGAAAGCTATTATGTCTTGAAACTTGGTTGATAAAGACAATGAAATCACTAAAGATATAAGAGCCCATGATTGTGTAGGTCAAAATCTAAAGGTTGTGCCCAAAACTATGATGTTTGAGAGTGCACAAATCACCATGATGATGTAAGTATACCCAAGACTATGTCTAGAATCAAAAAAATAGAGTTAAAACTACTGCAAACCATGACACTCAAGTTGATGAAATCATAATTTTAGAACTAGAGTCCCAAACCACATGGAATAAAAAGAACAACATAAAAAAGGAAAAGTGCCCAAGGCTAGGATGGACCAAAATCATGACTTCACTCCATAAGAGCTCTATAAGTAAAAATAAGAGACTAATTTTGAGAAAATTTCTAGTTAAAGATCATTTTTAGACCTACAACTACCATGGTGCTTGCTAGCTAGTTCCAATTCATGACATCAAAGCACAAAAGCAAAAACTCCAATAATGCAGCCACTTGTAGAATATAGTTGAAGATCGATGGGCTAAATTCAAACTTATGCCTAAGATGGAATTTTGAAGCTGCCACATCAGAAAGTTTGATTTATTTCTAGGCTATCTTTCTCAAATAACCATAAAATCGGTATTCCCATTGGAAAATTTAATATTGTAAACTATAAATATGAAGAGATGCCTCATAATAAGGATTTGCACTATAGTCCCTGCCTGGTATTACTTTGTAATTTAATTTTGATCAATGAAGTGATAGTTATTTAACCTCATTTACAATGTAGTTGTAGGTTTTTATGTGTCGTTTACGTTAAGTCATTTCTATTACAATTCTTTTTTAGTAGAGTCTGCTAAAGTAATTATAAAATTTAGATTACCTATTTTATTGCTAACAATTGAAGTCCTTGGAATGATTAAAGCTTGTATACATTGCATTCAATAATTTATGTTAATTTGAGTGCTTAGTTTATTTTGTTAAAAGAGTATGAATATCCTTTTGGATTACTAATTATTTGAATCCTTGGAATGATTAAATTGAATGTCTTAAGTGGAATAAACTTGTAATTGTAGGTTATAATGGTTGGTGTGTTAATTTTCATATAGTTTATTTGATAGTATATTGCACAGTGAGATCCAATATCGTTACACTATATCCCATCCACTTTTTCATACCTTATCTAACCCTTACTCCTTTTCTATCTCTTTTTCCAAATTTAAATCATCCTAAAGGATCTAACCTTCTTTGGAGGTTGAAACATAGAGCAATATTTATTCATCCAATTCTATACTTTGGTTGAAATCATTAGTTCAACAACTTTCCATGATAATGACTTATTTAAGTCCAATACTATAGATTTTTTTTGGCATGCCCGATGGGATAAAATGATCAAATTTTTCTCACTTTCATGAAGAGATCAAGATTAGGTGAACAATATTGACCTTATCTATGAATATTGTATGTTCATCTGATAACTCCCCTTTAAAAATAGAACCAAAAATTGTATTGTAAATAGACTATCAGTTCTATTATTGAAATTTTTCAATCTATGTGTTTTATCTCAATCTTATATGATTACAAGGTCTAAAACAAATAAATTAGAGAACCTGCAACTATTTTTTGAATTATCCATTCGTAAGCCAAGATGCATTGTGATTCCACTACCTAAATACTATCCTAAAAGTGAAGATTCCTCATCGGCTAATTTATTTACATCATTAATATCATCACATCTTAGAATCATGGCTCAAAATAAATAATAAATTCCTCTAAATTATCTAAATTGGAATACCATTGGACCTATTGGTCTAGTGAATGTTAGTAATATTTCACAAGCCATACTGAAAGCTCTTCCCACTTATGATAGCTCAAGAAAAATTACCTAAGAATATTGTCAATATATGGTGCCATTTGCATAAATCCACAATATCAGATATGAAGACACTATACTCAAACTGCTTGCCATATATTTTTGAGGAAAAATACTTAACTTGTATTGAACTCTTGAATATAATAGCATCCATTCATGAGATGATTTGGCTAGACAATTTGTAAATATATTTAATGAGCTAGTAGGTCTTTTTTTACTTCTTACCTAGTTAATTGTCATACAAGATCATCCTCAAGAAGTAATTGTTGTTTCAATCTCAAATTCAATAGAAGATGGAAAATAATTCCTCAAAATATCAAGCCATTAGATCCTTTGGCATACATCTATTATATAAGATCATCAGACCTTGATTTGGAATTGCAAACCCAACAGTAAAATATAGTTGACTTTCACAAATTTATCAAGCTCCCATTACTATTGATAATACTTTGATTTCTATGGGGAGACTACCTCTGAGTGTCATAATGGCATAATTCCTAGAGATAGCTCAATATTATAAAAAAAGTGAATCATCCATGCCTCCTCTCATATTTATTTTTCTCTCTTTAATTTCTCCTATTCCCATGCCTAATGAATTACCTTTGGTACCTACTTTGCCCATGTTCCTAGTGTGTGAGCCTAAAGAATCACCTATAATATCGGAGGTATTATTTATGCTAAAAACATTGAATAATAAGGTGATGACAATTGAGAAAGGAGAAGCAAAAAAATCGGATATGGATTCCACCCACAAGATATGCACGGCAAGATATGACAATGAGGATCTGATTATTTTATTGGTAAATAATCTATAAATAGATATTTACAATAGTTTTTGGATAAGATAACAATAAATTATTACAAGAAAAAATATTATCCACACAACTAATTGGAAATAAACATTAAATGATGGATTACAACATATGACATGTGAACACCATGACATGTGAACAATGTGAACACTATGATTAATTATTATCATTCCTCCCCACCATGGAAGCATTGGATGCCCATGCATTCAAAAAGGAAAGGAAACTTAGGTGAAATGAGAATCTCGAAGGCCTTGGAGAGGCTCCATAAAAAGGACCCATGTAAATGCAATGGTGACTGCAAACATGAAGATGATGATGGTGCAAGGATGGCAGCTACTAAAATATATGAGGATAGATCATAAAAAGTGAAATTATTGCAATAGAAAGGAGGTAGGATGCTAAGTGGTGTGAACCAAATGAGGATCTAGGGTGATAATTGTAACTAGAGTAGGAGCAAGAGCAACAAGAAGAGATGTTGGTGCAATAGGAGTAGGGACGAGAGCCACATGAAAAACTACTGGAACAATAGGAACAACGATAGGTACAACATGAACAACTATTGGTGCAACAGGAGAAGAAGCCCAATGTATGTGTTGTGGAGTGGATAAAAGTGCTCGTGTGTGAACATTAGACTATTGTGGGGTGCTAAAAATCAAAGAAATGAATCATTTCTGTGCAAAGTAGTGTAAGCCCAATGTGTAGTGGGTGGAACACTACAGACAAAAAATGATTTGTTCTCATGCTACAATATATATATAATGATAGACATGATAAGTGGTATATTTATCATACTAACATTGCTTGCTCAACAATAACCCACAAAAATAAATGGGTGTCACATCATAAGTGATCCTATATTTGAACTTAGGACCAAAAGACAATGCAAGTATGCAAGTGTGTGTGATATTGGAAGTGTTTTTATCATCCTTCCATCCAAGAGTGTATGGATGAGGATGAGGTACTGTGGGAAGTTAAATTCGATCAATAATGGATTGCACAATCAAATACTTCTACGAGACATTATTAATGATACAATCAACAACAAAATTATGGAACATGCACATGTGACTACCATATTATCACGGTCTTGTGTGGTGGAATGGTGATGCATCAATGTTACATCATTTAATTGGCCTCGTAATTCCTCATAAATATTTCCCTCTCCAGTAGCCTTGATGGGGTTTTCACATGTACCCTCACCAGACTTTACAAATAAATTATTCTTGTTAGAATTCTATAATTTGGAACATGCAAATTTATCATACCCTAATTTTTAACAATATTGACAAAATTATTGAAAAGTAGTAGAAGAAGAAGAATAAAATGTTTTCTTAGAAGTAAGGGATTTATTAGAAGTGGAATGGGAATAAGGGGATAAAGAATAATAAGGTCTTGGGGATTTTTTATTTTGATGAGACTCATTTGTGGAACCACTAGGCAAATAGCAAGGTTTGTGGCGCTATGCAATTAAATTATCCTCTGAAATGTGAGCATGGTTAAATACATCATCAAGGGTGGTGCATGGAGTATTTTTCAACTCACAAAATAAGTGTTCAAGAATCTCCCTTTTAAAATTTAAAATCATGGAATTTGTAGTATCAACAATGCGTAGAAAAATGCAGAACTGATTGAATTGATACACATAATCCTAAATTGACTAATTCTGTCCATGTCAAAGGTGAAGATAATGAATCTAAAGATCGGCATCATAATGAGATAGATAAAATGTGGAATTCAAATATTGGACCAAGTCATCCCATGTGAGAATGCGACGTTCAATGACCAAAGCCTTAGCCATACTAGAAATTTTTTAGATTGAAGAATGAAACTTTATCATCCTCCATTGTTTGACTATAGTCAAACCATGTCTCCATGTCGAGGATCCAAGTATTGATAATATTATGATCTCTAGAGCCTTCATAAATTCGGACTTCACATTTGGAATGAGATGCGAAGGACTTGAGTGTGATATCCTAAAGTATATCTTCCAAAGAATGTACTTGGGTTGTGGTTGTGGCTAATGTAATGGACTGATTGGTAGAGTTTTTAGCTAATTTTTTAGCTAATACTATGTTGGTGGCCATATATCTCATGCAAGCTAGGATAAAATCAAAAAATGAAGAAATACAATCATGAGGTAAAAATGTAGACCTAGAAGATAAAGGAATATTGGAACATAATTTGGGATATGAGATAGGGGAAAAGGGAAAAAATATCATGGTGTATGGGTAGAGCTAAAAATTATCTTTTCAATGAGTATATGCAAGGGTATACTAAGACAAATAATATCCCTATAAAATTTAAAATTGAAAAGATCTCCCATATTGATGAGAAGACAAAAATGTTGGATTAGTTCCAACTGTGACATCAAAAACTATGCACAACGGGGGTGTTATGTGAAAATTTGAATGTTAAATAGCCAAGGGAATCAATGTGGAAATTCTAAGGTAATAACTTCCAATGACAACAATGGGTAATTTTTAATTGTATTTAAGAGCAAGCATAAATTTGTAAATGCAAGCATCCAACTACAAGCATTTAATTACAATGACAAATTCAATGATGGTCCAATGAGAAGGATTAATCCCAACAAAAAATTCAATGATAGCCCAATGTGAAGGGGTTAGACGCAAGGTCGAGTTGAGACAATGCACGAAGACTAGAGGTGGCAATGACAACATATGGCACAATTAGTAAAATGGTAGGGAGTAACAAAAGGTAATGGTTTAGGCAAAAGTAAGACCATGTACGTGAAATGGATGACATGACACATAGACATAATGTTGACAAGGCATAAACATGGAGCGATGTGATGGGAATCGTAGCATGCATGTGGAAAAGGTGGTGGTTGATGTGTGGGGTAGGAGCTAGTGTAAGTTGGCTAATACAATATAGAGGTAGGGTGCATAGTAAAAAAAACAATGCGACAATTACATACACATGGTATAAACTCATGCGAGAATTGGAAAAACAAAAATGGAGTTCCAAGTATTGAAAGACGTTTGAATGTCAAAAAAGAGGAGAGCATCGACAAATATTTAATTTTTTGGGGAAAACCATAGGAAAGAGAGAAATGGTTGCTCACCAAATTGTATAAGTTGGCCTGAGAAGGCAAACACATCATCAGATAAGATATAATTGGTTGAGAAAAGTGCGGATGTCATTGGAATTCATTCAAACAATTGTTTATTTGCAAATATCATCATCAAAGGGTTGGATGCAGACATCAGAAGGTCAAATATGGCTTGCCAAAAATTTGAAGTGATCACTGGAGAAAATACCAAAATTTTATGTTTATCGCGTGCACATCGTAACATCAAATTTAGCAAAAGAAACCGACACACACAGATCTACAAGAATAGGGTAGAGCAGGTAGCCTAATTGAAATCAAGTAGATTGATGATATGGCATAGCCAGAAAGATAATTTGAATGCTTACAAATAGGATAACCATAACTAATATTTGAAACGGTGTTGTCAATGTGAGGTGGAAATATGAAACTAAAGCAGATATTAAATTAACAACTCAAAAAGAAAAAATAAATTGGACAAAGATGATATTTTTATTGAAGAAGTAGGGGGGAGCTTAAAAAATCCTTTGTTATAATAGATCTATTCCACAGAGTTATTTGATACAAAGTTACAGCTGCTAGTGTTCTCTGAAACCATAGCTATAAATAATGTAGTGTCTTTGTTGTATTTTACCTCCAATAGGTTGAGTGGGCTTCTTGATATCCATAACTGGTCCACTCCAATTGCAACAACTATTCAAATATCCTTGGTTAGTGTTATCTGATCCTACAAATAAATAAAACCAAAGCAATTAGTGACAAAAATGAGGGTTCCATTATGTGAACCCTCAAAACTGTAATATAAAAACCCTAGATCTAGTTAAGCAAAGCATACAAAATTCAAAGCAAAACTAAGATAATAAAAAATTAAATTACCTTGTTGTATTGGATGATATATTTTATCATTCCTTTGTAGATTGATGGATGGATCTGTTGCAACCTGTTGATGCGACTGTGCCCTAGATCACATCTAAATATAAGGTTATTTTGAGATTTATATTACTAAAATAATTCTAAAATTTGGTGGGGACATTCCTGAGCTCATCAGGAATATACGCTCAACATTTTGACTCAATATGACTCCAGATGAGTGAGATATGGCCGAAATGGCCTGAGGGTATGCGAGAATAACAACAAGATATTTTTGGAGGGAAATCAAAAATGACCTCAAAGACTTAGTCGGGGTTGAGCCATAAAAATGGCCTTTACTTATAATCCAACTTAGGGCACACTTAGGGTTTCAATGACACTAATCATGTGGCTAATATTAAAGCACATCCAAGGGTGGATAATAAATTTAGGGTGTGTTATGGATTAATATGGATGAACGGATGAGATTAGATTGGATCGGATGGTTGAGGTTAATTTGGCTTATAAATATATATTTTATAATAAATGTATTAAAATATAATATAAAATATTATATTTAAATATAAATAATATTATATATATATATATATATATATATATATATATATATATATATATATATATATATATATATATATATATATATATATATATATATATATATATATATATATATAAGTCAAATAGGGATTGGAAAAAAGTGGGAAAGGGATAAAGTGGGCCATTGGATGGAGGGAAAGGTATGGAATAGCAAATTGAATTGTGGGAAATGGGGATGGTGGAAAAGTGGGTGGTAGAATGACTAGGATGAAGGAAAAGTGGCTAGGATTTGGTGTTTACAATAAAAAAACTATCTATCAGTGGGCAATGCTGTAGAATATTAGATGGTGCGATAATTCACTGGATTGGATAGAATATGAACAATCATTGAATGTAAGGAATAATTGGTTGGAGGTGATTGTGGTGGTTACTTTTGATGGTAGGGAGGTCATGCGATCTAGTGGCACTACTTAACATTGGGTGATCATGCAACATGAAGCACAAGTAGACATCACTGTAGTTTCTTGATGTATGCATGCGATGAGAGCAAATCATAAGGCCAAAGGAGGTAAGTGAGAAGAAGGGAGAGAATCTTGGAGTGATGTAAAAGTGCTAAGAAGCACTTAGAGGATAACAAAAAACTGGCCAAAACTTGTATGAACAACGACACCACAGGCAGTGATAGAGCATGAGTGCAAGTAACAATGATGACCAAGACTATAACAACATAAAATCAAGCACAAAGGAGTGGATCCATAAAGGAGTGGATCCACCAAAAATAGCACCAGAATGCATAAGGAAGTGGGGGGTGAGTAAATTATGCATTAGGACAATGAATAGAATGGCAAATATGAGAATGCCAAGGGGTGGAAAAAACCAGAGAAGCTCCGATAAGGTGTGGCAAAAACCCAAAAACCAAGAAAGTTGTAGAAAAACACATTAAAAAAATATATGGCAAGATCAACTGGGAAAAGATTACAAACCTAGTATGAGGCTCTAAATACCAATTGATATGGGTTTTCCCACAAGATACACACGACAATATATGAAAATAAAGAAATTATTATTTTATTGGTAAATCATCTATAAATAGAGATTTACAATGGTTTTTGGATAAGATAACATTAAATTATTACAATCAACAATCTTATCCACACAACTACTTGGAAATAAACATTAAATGATGGATTACAACATAAGACATGTGAACAATATGACATGTGAACACTACGACATGTGAACAATGTGAACACTATGATTAATCCTTATCAAGATCTTAGTTTAGAAGATTCACATATGTTGCTAAATATTATAGTCTTCAAGTAGTAATATTTCTTAAAAGGTTAATAATAGTTATCAAGATCAAGAACCATCAACTTCTAAAATTGAAATCTATCCTTTGTGTCTAGCATATAGTGATCATCAAAACATAGATATATACGTAATGTATCAACATTATGCATAATTGGCTATCAAAAATGCTGAGAGGTCATAGAAAAGCCAAGTAAATATGATGTGGAAACCAAAATATATAATGCTTACTTAAGATCCATTGGATCAAGAAGACATATGTGCTAACTCGATCTGGTAAAAATTAAATTTAGGTAGATCCACAAAATTTGGAACCATTGAATATCCCATATCAATCTCAAAAGACTAAAGTGAAAAATGTGCTAGGGATTGGGAAAGATTCAATTCAAAAGGGATAAGTTAAAATTCCATCCACATTTGAGCCATGAAAATAACATTCCAACTTAAAGTAGGCTAAGAAAACTAAATAAGTTTTACGTGAGATAAAAGAGCATGCACATTATAAGCTTAGATTCCCTTCAGTCACCAAGAGATAGAGAATCAAGGCTACTCAAGAATATAGAAGAAGGTTCAATGATATAAATAAGAAAACTAAAAAGAAACTAGTAGATGTGTCCAACTTCAATATAGTGGAAGAGTTCAAAAAGACTCCTAAAGTAAGCATGTATAATGCACTTGTGATCCCTATACAAATATAATTTCTTAGAGCTTCATTGAAGAAAGCTACCTTATAATTTCAACCATATGTAGAGTATAATCTTGTTCAATATACAATAAATCTAAGAGATATGAAGAGTAGGCCACCTTCTTTTCACATATCTTTGAGAATGGAAATGTGGATAGTTCATAACTACATAATTGATTCTAGAGTAGGTACTACTATAATGCCTATAGTAGTATGTGAATTTATGGGTATGGAATATACCCATTCATGTCTTAGATTCCTCTAGTTAGATATCACTCATATGAAAATAGTGGTACTAATTAAATATGTTTTTATGACACTCTATAGAGCTCTAGAAATCATAGTAATACAATAAATGGTAGTGGTTGCCTTAGAACCATGCTTTGATATTTATCTTCCATGAGAATTCACTAAAAATTTGGGAGGCTACATGTACCTAGACTATTATCATATGATGATCCCTCAAAAAGGAAAAAATATTAAGATCATCCCAAAAAAATCCCATTAATCATATTGAAAAATTAAATAAGATGAGTCCATCAACATGATCTTTGAAGAATTTTATATTTTAAAAGATATCTTGGAAGAACTAGAAATATAGGATGAATTATATTTGAATAATTATAATGCCTTAATTGAGATCAATATTAATACATATCATGTCTCAGGCTTGAACTATAAGAATATTTTAGAAGTAATGAATCAAGAATTACAAAATTTAGAGCTCTAGAAACTATTTTTTGATGGATCTAGATGCAAAAAATATAATTGGAGATATTTATCTTACAAATTAACATGGATTTGCATGAGCGATGTTGCTGAATATGAGACTTTGTGCCTTGGTCTAATGCAAGTAGAGAAAATGGGCATTAAACTGCTTACAATCTATGGAAACTCTGATCTTATTGTAAATCAGGTAACAAAGATATTTAATATCAAACATCATTATATAAAATCGTATCGAAATAAGGTATGAGATTTGATGGAGAGATTTGAAGCTTTGAATATAAAATCTATTATGTGAGAACAAAATAAATTAGCTGACAACCCAGGTGTTGTAGGTGAGTTAAAGAGGAGATGGCAATCCTCTAAGGTAGGTCCTAGGTTCAAATCTCCACCCTACCAAAAAGCTAAATTGGGTATCCAAAATCCAGTTTATAATGTTGGTGCGGGCAGGGTCGGGTGTGACTCCCATGTGACTTTGACGGTGTAGAACCCCATGTTCATGGTATCTCAGACCAAGGCATCTCCGCAAGGGATTTTTCACTTAAAAAAAATGAATTAGTTGACAAACTTGTCGTCTAGGAAGAAAACTATGTACCTACCATATTTTATTATCCAAGGAAGAAAAAATGACTAAAGTTTATCTTTAGACCATTGATCCTAGAAATAAAACATATTCTAGAAAGTATTCAAAGATGACAATCGAATCATCTATTTATTAAATAGGGAAGCAATCTACTCAACTGAATATGAGGAAATATCACAATAAATTGATCAAGAAGATATCATTTAGATGAAAAATAACCATATCCCCAAAGGATTGATCACTCTAGAAATATTTTTCAATGACAATGACAAAAATACAAGTCAAAGAATGAAGATTGAAGGAGCCTATAGAGAAATTGATTTTGAATCAGGTAAAAGTTTAAAGATCGAAGTCTACTATAGAGGAAATAGCTTAGTATAAAAATCACTTTATGTCTAATATTAGGATATAATATCTTGGATCTACGATGACCTCTTAGTCTATGAAAAATAGGTGATTAAACAAACTATTAAAATAGCCTTTGATGTTAAGCTATTTAGATAGAAACAAAGGCTAGTAAATCCTAAAATAGAAGCAACCATAAATAAGAACTTTTTAAGTTTCTAAATGCCAAAATCATCTATTTTATCAAGTATTCCACATGGATTACAAATTTAGTGGCTATGAAAAATATTAATGGAGACATTCATCTTTGTGTTGATTTTAGAAAATTGAAAAAGCCATCACTAAAATATCACTTGATTAGATTCTACAAATAGTTGCAAGGGTAGAAAAAAATTCCCTCGTAGACAACTTTTTTGGGTATAATTAGATATGGGTAAAATATGAAGATCAACAAAAACACCATTTACTACTAAATGGACAACTTTTGTGAGTCAAAGAATGTCGTTTGGCATGTCAAATGCAAATGCTACCTTACAACACACCATGGATTTTTTATTTGGAAACCTAGTCAATAATATAATTCTTATATATTTAAATGATATGATAGTGTTTTCAAACAACAAGCAAATGGACAGAGCATCTTGAAAAAGTTTTTTAGAAGTGCAGAGAGTTTGGGATATCATTAAATCTAAAGAAATCCATATTTGCTATCCATGAAGAAAAAATATTAGGCCATGTAGTTTGAAATAAAGGTATGGATATTGATCTAGAAATAATACAGGCCATTTTATCTCTCTCATTCCCCTTAAGAAAAAAGGATCTATAGTCATTTTCCTGAGTAGATCAATTTCATCAAAAAATTTATGTTAGATTTTGCACAAATTGTTAAGCCTATGAAAAAGCTTATGAAGAAGGATGCTACACTTGAATGGACCCCAAATAAGATAAAATAAGATGAATTAATTAAATACACTATTATAAAATATCCAATGTTGATCAACCCAAATTTTAGTAGGTATTTCATTTTCTAAGTCTATGGATCTGAAGACAATTATGTTGTAGTGTTAACTTAAAAGGACAACCAAGGATATGAACATCCAATAATTTTTCTTAGCTACAAATTTCATGACTACCAAAAGAACTACAAATTTATAGAAACACAAGTGTTTGCTATCATGACGTCATTGAAGAAGTTCAGACACTATTTGTCATAGAGAAAAACCATAATTTATGTGGTTCACCCTAATATTAGAAACTTCATTATACGGAGGGAAATATATGATGAGAGAGATGGATGGTTAACTAATATTTAAGAGTATGACATTGAAATACACCCAAATAAACTAGTAAAAAGCACAACATAATGCCAATAGTTATAATATGTGCATTGAATAAGTTAACAAGAGAAATCCCAAGATTGTTCAATATGAAGAAATGTTTAATTGGATAGAAGAACTATTTAAATATTTTTATATAGGAAGATGTCTTGAAGGATCAAATGCATCACAAATAATAAGGTATATTGCAAGCTTTAAAGTATGTTTTATTACCAAAAGGCCTATACAAGAAGAATTCTGATGGAGTTCTTTTGTGTTGTATTAAACTAGAAGAAAAAGAATACGTCCTAGATAAATTTCACTTAGGACTATTTGGTGGACAGTATGTTGGGTACATCACTGTAGTCAAAATACTTAGGGTAGGATATTATTGGCCAACAATTTTTATGGGCTGATTAGAAGTGGCCCAATCCTATGAAAAGTGTCAAAGGTATGTTGGAATAAATAACAATTCTTCACTTCCCCTCGATCCAATCATAACAAAATAAAATTTTCAACAATGAAGGTAAGAATACATTGGATTCATCAACCCGAATTCATAAATGGGTCACAAGTATATTCTAACTACAACTGATTATTTTACTCGATGGACTGTAGTATTTTCTACAAAGGTATCCAATCAAGACACTATGATAGAGTTCATCAAAAATTTGATAAATAGGTTTGACATCCCAAATGCATAAGTGATAATAAAATTCCTTTCACAGGAGTAAGGTTCACCAACTTTTCCAATAAATATAGCATTTATCTAAAGATATCCTCTGATTATTATCCATAGGGGAACAAATTGGCTGAATCTACCAATAAAATATGTTGAAGATTATTAAAATAACCATTGTAGAGAATGAAAGATGTTTGCACTTGCTACTAGATCAACCTCTATGTATAGACTGTATCACAATGAATAAATAATTAAAGTATTCTCCTTAATCATTGGTATATGAAACCAAACCATGATACCAACATGAAAGTAGAACTACTTGACATGAAAGTGATGAATATCGAATGACATAATTAATATTATTGGAGGAGCAAAGAGAAAAATCTTACTCCAAATTCTAAATCCATTCAATAGTGACCAAGAGATGTTTTTATAGAAAATTGATACCTCATGATTATAAAATTGGTGATATCATCCTCAAATGGGAGGAATACAAATTCAATCCAAGAAACCATAAAAAGGTTTATTCATTTTGGTTAGGACCATATCAAATCACAACCAAATAGGATTTCAATGCATTTGACCTATCAAGTGAAAGTGATCATCTACTTGTTGTGGTGCAGTGGTAAATGCCTTGGGTGCTAGTAGAGGCCAACCCATGTTCCATTCCCCTTGTCTCCATCCTGTAGATATATGTTATAGTTAAGAATGTCCTATGTGCTGGTAGATGTCGATAAGGCTCCATTCCTCCTATGCCCAACCTGTTGAAAGTGGCACATCGAAAGGGGTGTTTTCCACTATAAATTAGTTTTAACCCAGGTTTTGTAGATGAGTTGGAGAGGAGAGGGCAATCATCCAAGGGAGGTCCCAGGTTCAAATTTCCACCCTACCAAAAATTTGAATTGGGTATCCAAAATCCAATTGATAATGTTGGTACGGGCAGGGTTAGGTGCGACTACCAGGTGACTTTAACGATGTAGAACCCCATGTTTATGGTCTCTCAGACCAAGGTGGCCCCGCAAGGGGTTTTTATTTAAAAAAAAAATCAAGTGAAAGTGATAAAATTTTACCAATATTAGTGAACGACCATCTCTTGGAATACTTCGTGCGAAGGTTTTCAAATATTTTGTATTTTTTGTACATATAAAAGTAGAATAATAAAATAAACCATGATAATTTTGAATTCAAATAGCCAATTGACCAATACTAACACTAACCATCTTTGATTTGCAATATATTTTAAATATTGGCTAGAGGTTATTATAGCTCAGAAAACAATTGACATGGAAAAATCTTTGCACGATCCAAAATAACGAAAAAGGCAAGCCTCAAGAAAAATAAAATAAAATTTTAGCTACTATAATAAATACACAACTAGTATAATGCTTCAGAAAACTGAAGCAAAATTTTGCTTCACAAAAGAGGATTACAGAGCAAAGCAAAAACTATGCTTAAATTACCTCAAGCTAAAAATCATGATTTCAAAGAAAAAAATTGCAAAAAAGTAGTACAAAATCTCTCCTGATTTTTGACTTAAAAAATGATGGCCAAAAATGCAAGAGCATCTAGCAACAAGGCACATAAGGTCCTCTAAGGCCAAACTTGTCAAATTGTTGATATAAAATTAATGGTAAAAATTCTACAGCAATTGCGAGAAGATCTCGAGTAGAAAATAATCCTAAGGATTTATCCTAGAAGCCTAGGATCTTTTGTGTCACATGTCACTATTTATTATATTTTTATGTTTATAAATCTATACATCCTTACCCTAAAATTTCCTTAGTAGTTTCAAGATATTTTAATGTATTCATGATTCTTAGGATAACATCCTCTTTTATATTACCCCAAATAGTTTTAGGGATGCCTTCACTATAGGATTTTAAGCCTAGATCTTCCCCTAAGTCCTTAACTCAACCTAAAGCAAATACTATGAGTCTAAAAAATATGCAAAAAGAGTTAAGGTTTCTAGAAAGTGCTTTCACTCAAAAATTCATAATGCCCCATCCAAGGCTAAGCTACCTAAAATCCCTCTAAAAAATATAGACTTAAAAAATCCAAAGTTATTTTCTATGTTGGCTATAATATTTGGATTTCTATGTGACAAAAAAATGTTTGACAATAAAATAGCCATGGCATACGCCATTTCAAATCCTTGCCATTATGATCAGTATTGCTTTGACCAATCAAAAACCCCCCTATTTTTTTTTGAGCTAAGTACCTATGTGAGAGAATGCATGAGCAACTTACTCTGTTGTAATCATCACCACATGGTACATTGTATTATTTATCACATCTCACGTGGTAGTTTCTATATCATACAGTTAATAGTATGCCTTGGATAGACCTAAATAAAGTTTATATCAAGGGGAAAATTTTAGCATTAGTATATTGGACCAACTTACTAAGGAATTTTGTATCTTACTACCATTTCAATAGGAAATTTTTGGGGCTATTTTTTAAACTAATTTATGGATAATTGCCTCATCTATCCACTCAAGAAAATACCCTATTAGAGACTCATCATGAAGTGGAAGGATAATAGTTATTTCTCATAGAGGGGACAATTAGAAGGCTTTATGGATTCATAGGAAAACATTTTTTGTCGCTACACTATGTTATAGAAAGAATATTTACTCTAGAATATTATAGGTAAATAGATGTTATCAACATCACATATAGCATAGGTATCAATAAAAAGAGTACTTGTGAGTATCCATTAACTTATGGACCAATCACAATAAATTTTAAAGGGTAAGAGGAAGAATTATACCACATACTTTAGAGGTTAGGACTGCAAGCTACACTTTAAAGGTAGAGGTATGACCATGTGGATACGTTATATGAAAACAGAACATTATAAATACAGGAAAGCCATATATTTTCAAGAAAATTATTTGACCTAAGATAGAATGCCTACAAAATGAAAACAATAAGCTCAATTGGAATATTAATAATATGGCAAATTTTCCCCCATGAAGATATTGGTATGAGCAAGAAGATGACTATGACCGTAAAAAATCTAGATCACACATTAACTACAAAAAATAAAATGCTCTCATATAAAATACCAAATGGGACACACCTAAGGTTGTAGAATGGTGGATATTAAGAATTGAATCAAACATTGTTAAATATAAATACCCTATCCCAATGGACTATTAATTTTCACATAAATATGATGATAATGTAGAGACATGGATTGCTAAAAATGGAAAAGAAAAATTCATAATTTCTGATGAAAAAAGAAAAAGGATGTAGATTAACACCAAAATAATAGACAAAGTAGTTGCAATGGATCAATTTGCTCCCAAGGAAAACCTAGTTAAAGTAGAAGTTCAAATACTTGAGGAAAATCTAGCCACTATTGATGCTACAACTATCCAAAAGTAGCAAGAGGTTTCCAAGGAAACTCCTCAACAAAAGCCATAGGATGTGATTTTTGTCCCAATAGAATTGCAATGATAGTTTTATCCCAAAGGTTCACAAATCATAAGGAAAATGGGATACTTATGAGGAGGTATAGGAAAAGAGTCCACTAGCCCTCTAAAATATTAGCTTTGGGAGCATCTTTTTCAAGTTCCCCTATTCTAGATACAAAACAAAAAAAAAGTTAAAGGTTCATCTCAAAAATTCCTACCAGATCACCACTCAAATTTGTTGTAGGGAAAACAAAGCAAAAAAATCCTCTAAATTAAGAAATGCCAACTGAAAGTGCACATACATCAAGTCATCCCATCAATAATTATGAGGTGCTTGATACCAATGTATAGTCAAAAGTGCAATAGTTTCCCAAGATCAGAGCCATTTCTTCCACCCCTTAGAAAGTAATAGGGAAAATAAAATTTGACTCATTTCAGGAATTACATGAAGAAGATAAGAAGAGGCAAAAAATCCAAGATCTACTAGTATCAACTAAAGAGGTAAAAACTAAACAAGTAGTTAAGCAAACCTTAGTAGTAGAAATAGGTATTGGTTCTTTTAACCCTTCTACTTATCTTTCTTCTTCCTCTATAATTGTTGTTATTCCTTCCCTTTCTTTATCACTACCAAAAACCTCTACATTGGATGTAAATTTTTAGAATATCCTCACATAAAAAACACTCCCATCATCACATCCACTCCATTAATCCAAACCCCTCAGATCATTACAACTCATCCCATTTAAAAATATTCTTCATCTCCATTTTCCCTTTTACAATCCTTCCTCACTACTCATCCCCACCTAATAATCCAACCACAACCACTATCAATAAGCTCATGAAGATGATCCAAAATTATCATTAGTGGTGGAGAATGAAGATACCTAGGTAGATGGGAGGATTTTACCTTCCAAACCAAATGACCATGGTAGATCCCACCATTTATGGGTATATGATAGTCACGTATATGATAGTCACAACAATACTGAAAGTAAAAATTATAGAGGTTGAAATTACACTTTATGACTATCATGTGGACATTTAGATGATGGAAATTCCTTAGTGTTGGTTATTGAAATACTCTTTGCTAAATGCACAAGATAATATGAGTACCATATACCTATAAGGGGATAGATTAAGGGATAATTATCTTTAACTAGAAGAGATGGTCAAGGAACTAGAAGAAATGACCAAGGAAGATCAAAATATAAAGAAATATTTGCATATTGATATCAAAAAATGGAAGAAGCTCGTATCCATGGAAGAAAACAAAAAACATGCTCAAAAATATTAAGGTCTAATAAAAAAAATTATAGGGCAGGTTTAGGACTTGCAGTAGTAGTTGTAGGATAAAAATAAAAAGGCTAAAAACTATAATTTCTCTAAAGAAACTATCAAGAAACTAAGAAGATATAGTTAGGGAAATATTCTTGAATGTGCTCTAAAAGAATACACCACCATATACTATCTTGAATTCTATGGATAAGCTATACTAGAAGTAAACAAATATTTTTAGCAAGATCAAACTAGAACTAGAGTCATGGTTAGACAAGCTAAGATATTAATAAAGATATCTAAAAGAATATTTGAGTACATAACTAGAGCCATTCCTAGTAACCAATGGAACACATCAAGAAATATCTCCTGGAATGTGATTGATAGGTACACATTAATTCAGGAAGAGAGATGATAGCAATACTGCAAGACAAGGCTGACAAAATCATGCAACCAATGTGAGAAGCCATGAAACAAGGATTTCATAGATTTTGGGATTAAAATATGTAATTTTTGACTGAATAAGGTGTATATGCTTGAATAGAGTTAACTTCTAATGATGAATAAAAAATATATCAATGGCAAGAGCCTATTGGGGAAGCTCAAGTGCTTGAATTTATTTATAAAATATCCCTACTACAATCAAATATTCAAGAAATGGCTAGGATATATGAGTACCCATCCTATGAAAAAGTATATCAACTAAATAAGATACAGAAATAAGTCATTCAATTCAATAATCCACCACAAGATGTTTGGGTAGGAGCCTGTGTAGTGCCTGAGAAAGCAAAAAAGTATTTTATGGAGAAGAAGAGGATGAAGAAGAAGAGAATCACGAGTTGGATATTTCCTTAGAAATAACGGGTCTAGAGTTCCTATATGATCAAGAGACACATGTCAAGAAGGTAGAGCTACAAGGAAAAGTAGTTGTCAATGAGGTGACACCTCTAGGACCACAAGAGTAAAAAGACAAAGGACAAGTGCTAGAATATAAATAAGTCATGTAGAAGGTCTTACATGATAAAATATCCTTTTCTTCTATTCATTTCCATCCCTTCCACCATTTCATTAAGACATCATTCATATTTATGATTTTTTTTGGCTCATGCACCACATTTGACTTTTCATAAAAAATTAATTTTTATTCACAATAATATTCCACTTACATTCCATTCCATCATTACATTGAATCAATGCCTAATAGAAGAAAATCTTCTAAATTGTCAATTCCTATGAGCAAAGATTTCCCAAGTGGTGCCAAACACATGGGTCAAATTTTTGATAATATTTGCATAGTAATTAAAAAAGTATTTAGAAATATGCAAAATTTATTAAGTGTTAGATTTTGAGGCCTTGGGTAGAACCAGGATGCTCCAAATTGTGCTTACATCAGTTGTGGTATCAGCATAGAGCATTGTATCCATAGGAAAGAGAATAATTAGTATGTGAGCTTGTGATGCCTGAAACCAAGATAAATTTTGCTATGATCTCAACAAATACAAAAGAAGCATAAGATCGAGCAAAGGCACATCAAATGATACTTGCAGCCATGATGTCTCAAAACTAGGTTTATAGGGATAATGATGTTACCCAAAGAGATAATAACCTAGGATCATGTAGGTCAAACTCCAAATATCGTACCCAAAATTATGATGCTCGAGATCATGTTAAACCTTGTGAAAAATCCTATGATGATATAATCATACCCAAGACCATGCTCAATATCACACAATGAAGCTGAGAGTGAACAAAACTATCATGGGAAAAAATGGAGTTAAAACTGCTCAAAACCATACCACTCAATTTAATGATATCATAATTTTTGAGCTAGAGTCTTTGACCACACACAAAAATAGAATAACATAAAAGAGGAAAACATCTTGAGATTAGGATGGACCAAAATCACAACTTCACTCTAGAAGAGTTCTACAAGAAAAATAAGAGCCTTATTTTAAGCAACTTTGTAGTTAAACATCATTTTCAGATCTACAACTACTATGGTGCTTGCTAGCTAGTTCCGCTTCATGAAATCATAGCATAAAAATGATAGCTCCAATAATGCAGCCACTTGTAGAATATAGATGCAAATCAATGGGATAAATTAAAACTTATACCCAATATGGAATTTTAAGCTACCACATCAACATGTCTGGTTTCTTGCTAGCCACTGGAAAATTTGTTATTATAAACTATAAATATGAATAGATACCTCATAACAAGGGTTGAATCTATAGCTGTTTATTGGTATTACTTTGTAATTTTTCTATTGATCAATGAAGTGATAGTTTTTTGGTGTTCATTACTATGAACTATCAGGTTTTTATGTGTATTTTACTTTAATTTATTTCTATTAAACTTAGTTGTTAGTATATTCTATTAAAGTAAGTTTGTAATTTGGATTACCTATTGGATTGATAAAAATTGTAGTCCTTAAAATGATTTAAGCCCTCATACATTTATTTAAAGCAAGTCCAAATCTTCTATTGGATTACTAATTGTTTGAATCCTTGAAATGATTGAAGTGAATGTCTTAAGTTGAGTAAATTTGTAGTTATTGGTGATAATGATTGGTATATTAAGTATCATATAGTTGATTGGTATATTGCTCAGTTATATCCAATGTTGTTACATTATACCTTGCTAACTTTCTCATACCTTTCTCTAACCCTTAATCCTTTTACATCTCTTTTTCCAAATTTAAATCATCCTAAAGGAGACAGTCTTCCATGAAGGATGAAACAAAGAGTAATGTGTATTCATCCAATTCTATACTTTGGTTAAAATCACCAAGTGCAATGCCTTTGCATTATAATGGTAAATATTAGTCCAATAATAACTCTTACATGTTAGATAATAATTTGCATAATTTGTAAGGAGGTTGCCCCCTCGAACAGTCCTACAATAGTACCACTTCTCGTTCTTATGTTTCATGCATGCAAGTTTTTTTATCAAAATGAATATTTCTTTCATTAATATTATAGGAATCATGGTTATGTTATTCTTGGTATTTAATTTCTTTTATTAGTTCAATGCTACACTAAGGATTTAATGTAGAATATTGGCACGAGAATAATAGGTTTATTGCAAGTGGTATTAGAGGATTTTTTGAGGCTTTGTAAACTTCTACTATGAGCATTTAATTTTTATGTCTATCTTAGGTTCATATGTTAGAAATAATATTTTGGATCTTTTAAAATAATATAGAGTAGATTTTGTTATTGGCTAAAATAGATTACTTATAAAGCATCTAGTGAAGTGAGGGGTGATTAGGCTCTAATACCTAGCCCTCAGATAACACTCATACAAAAATTTGAGCTCCCACATATCTTTGAGTATCTTGTGAGACCCTTATAGGAACCCCTATCCAAACCTTCATGTATATGCAACTAATTTATTAAGTAAAATTCGTAGTACACCAAACACAATGCTCAATAATATTACCCTCTCATAGTATCAAAGAGGTGGGTAGTACGTTCAATTTTATGTGTGGAATCCTCCTTGGGTAGGGGTTTGAAATATTGGTCTAAACACTATCATTCTTCATTTTGGTATAATAGAAGGTTATGGAGATTACACAAACCCTATCCTAGAATCAAACTCTTCCTTTATCATCATATCAATAGTAGAGCTCATGGGATAAAAAAAGTGATATTTAGAGAGTTTGGGAGTAGATAAACCACCTAAAAATCCCTTTAAAAAGTCTAGGTTGTACAAAAATGTTATTTTGGAATATAGCTCATTGTGATTCTCTCATTGAGTTGATAATTTTGATATATAGCACCCAAAAACTTTTTAGGACTCTTACTAAAAATAGTAGTCTAGGCTTCAAAAAATTATCATTTTGGGATATAGCCCATTACTATCACCTATTCAAGTTGATCATATTTATATATAACACCCATACACTATTTTAGGACCCTTACTAAAAATTGTAACTACTAAAAATGATAGTCTTATTTTTAGTAAATACCCCTAAAGATCTATTATCATGCAAGGAAAGCCAAAATAAAAAAGATGGAGGACCAATTTTCTAAATTGGATGCCATCATGGATCTCAAGGATGAACTATCTTCTCTTATCACCATACTAGCATATTTCCAACATAATCAAGATCATATAAGTCAAGACATTGAGGTGATCAAGATTAGAAATGAAAATTTTGATAGGTCTAATAATAACAATCCAAATGCTTATAAGAGAAAATAAATTGACCACCCTGATCATTCTAGAATTATTATTAGAGATAACACTCAATGATAATTAAATAATGAAGACATGACTCCATGAATTCAAAAAATAGATTTTTAAGCTTTGATGGAATAGAGCCATAGATTTGGTTGATTAAGGCTAAGCAATGGTATGAGCTACACAACAATCACTTTGAAAAAAATATTTTTATAGCTACATTCCATTTTGACTTGGAAGCACTAGATTGGTATCAATGGTAGAGAAAATAACTCCCCAATATTGGTTGGACATAGTTCAAGAGAGATCTCCTTCAATAATTTGGGTCATTTGAGTTTGAATACTTCATTGTAGCACTCGTTAAGTTGAGACAAATATGCATTGTGCTTGAGTATATCAGTACTTTTGAGAAGTTGATAAATATAATGAAAACCCTTCTCAATGAATTTTTCAACAGTTATTTTTTTGATGACCTTAAGGAAGAGATGAGAGCTAAGGTGCAAATTCTTAAACCATCCAATTATATGATGGCTATAGGGCTAGAAAAATTTGTAGAGAATAAATGGAATGGTCAAAGGAAGGCTTCTTGACCCCCTGCAATTCAAAATAGAACTTTTGCATCCACAAATAATAATTCTCAAAAAGCCCCAATGGTTAAGAGGTTAACATTGGAGGAGACGGTCAATCGTAGAGCCAAGGTAATTTTCTATAACTATGATAAAAAATGGGCCATGAACCACAAATGCAAAACCCAATACCTCTACCTATTGGACATTAGCAATCCTTTAGATTCTTCTACAGATATAGGGAAACATTTTGTGGATTTAGTGGATGTAGAAATCCAACCAATAGTCAAGAAGAATAAATTCTCACCATTTCTCTAAATGCCATCACTGAAATATCCACCACACAGTGTATGATACTCTAAGGATTTCTCAAGAGAAATAAGGTTTTGATCCCATTAGAATCTGGTAACACATAATTTTATTGATCCAATTGTGATAAAATGAGTAGATTGATTTATTTATGGTCATGAATGAGTCCAAATGAAAATTACCAATGGGGACATCAAGAATTGTATTGAAAAGTGTCAAAATGCTCACCTATCCATTGGGGACTATCACTATCAGACTGAAATATGTGCAGTTCCATTGGGTGGAGTTGATATGGTATTGGGATACCCCTATTTATAAAAATTAGGAATAATGTCTTAGAAATATTTAAAACTTTGGATGTAGTTCACTGTCAACAATAGTACCTATATCATTTAGTGTGTAAAAATTGGTAATCCTAAGCTTATAACATCCCACAAAAACTAGTGGGTAATTAAGAAGGGTCATAAACTAGTTATGGAAATAGTTTGTCAAATAAAATTGTATGTTATTTAATATGAATAGATGTCATTTTAATTGTCAATGATATTTATTAAGAATTAGTAGCTCTTCCTTGAACCCAAAAAACTACCGCATAATCGGTAGAAATATCATAAAATAATTTTAATTTATGGTATTCAACCTCCAAACATTGAACCATATAGGTACCCCTATCACCTAAAATAATTATATTGAGCAAATGATAAAGGAATTATTGGATGCATGATTCATTCATCCAAGCACAAGCCCATTTTTAGCTCCAATATTATTGGTCTAGAAGAAGGATGGGTCATGGTGAATGTGTGTAGACTTTTGTGAAATCACATCATCATGGATAAATTTTCTATTCTAGTGATTTATGACTTGTTGGATGTGTTGCATGGTGCTTAGTAGTTCACCAAGTTGAACCTCATATTAGGCTATCAACAAATTTGGATTTACAAGGATGATATACCTAAAATAACTTTTAGAACATATAAGAGACATTATGAGTTCTTGGTCATGCCTTTTAAGATCACCAAAGCACCATCATATTTTAAAGCTTTATAAATTAAGTTTTAAAGCCCTAGCTCAAAAAATTTGCATTGGTATTTTTTGATGATATACTAATCTACAACAAAATGTGGGAAGAGCACCTACAACATGTCAATTAGGTTTTGAAGCTCCTAAAATGGAACCAGTTGTATGTAAAGAAATATAGATACACATTTGGGGTAACCAAAGTAGAATATTTGGAGCATGTCATGGTAAGAGATGGTGTTTGAGTAGATCCAAGTAAAATTGAGGCAATGAGGGAATGACAAAAGTCCAAAATATTGAAGAGCTTTTGGGGTTTCTTGATTTTACTAGATATTATCTAAAGGTTGTAAAGGACTATAGGAAGATAGCAAATCCTTTAATATTTATTCTTAATAAGGGTGCATTCACATGTAATAGTGAAATAGGGCACACTTTTGTTACTTTAAAGGATGCTATGTGTTGTACACCAGTTCTAGATATACCAAAATTTTATAAAATATTTGTCATTCTAAGTGATTCCTTAAGAGTTAGATTAGGCATATTACTTATTAAAGAATATCAGATAATTGCTTTCATAAGCAAGGTCCTATTAGGGTAGAACCTTTACAAATAAAATTATGAGAAGGATATGATGGCCATTATCTTCATCGTCATACATTGGCAATCATACTTATTGAGGTGACTCTTCATCATCAAGATCGATCATCATAGCCTTAAGTATTATTTGGAGCAAAAAATTTCTTTCCCTGAGTAGTATAAAGGGATCACTAAGCCCTTGGGATATGATTATGACATAGTCTATTTCAAAGGTAAGGAAAATATCATTGTTGTCTATTGCTAGGTTACCTATATATGGATAGGCTATATGCAGTGTCTATCATTAAGGTTGACTGGTTAGAAATATTTATGTTTGAATGGAAGACAAACTCCACACTTGCAAATTTTATTCAATATTTCTAGATAACAACAAGAGACCATCCCAATTATTCTTAGAAATAGGGGGAGCTATGATATAAGAATTAGATGTTGTTCTACCTTCCTCAAATTTTAAATTTTAGATTCTACAAGAGTTCCATTCTTCTCTGATAAGGGTCACATAGGTTTATTACAAACCAAGGAATGGGTAAAGCATATTTTATGTTTTCCATGGTTGAAATCATATATCAAGCAATTTATGGATAGTTGTGATACTTGTTAGTGCCAAAATGAAGAAATAAGTAGTACACTAGTATTACTTAAAACTTTACCCATTCTAGAGTTCCCATGGACTGATATCGTCATGGAATTCAAGGAAGGCCTTCCTCTCTTAGGAGGTAAAATAGTCATAATGGTATTATGGACTAATTGACAATATATTCTAATTTATGTTAGTCATTCATTTGTACACTTCTAAGACAATAATACTAACTTTTATGGATCAAATATTTCGATTACACGGGATACCACATTCTATTTTTAGTGATTGTGATAAGATATTCACAAGTAAATTTTATGATTATCTACATCACATTTAAAGGGCCCAATTGAAAATAAGCACATCATATCACCCATAGAAAAATGACCAGATAGAGATGGGGAATAGATAATCAATCCAAGTGGAATCAATGGATTACCTTAATTTAATGGTGGTATAATACAACTTTTCACATTACCACAAGGATGGTACCATATGAAGTTATGTATGGTCAACCACCTCCAAAACTCATGTCATACTTCTTAGGCAGCTCAAAGGTAGACACAATGGATACAATATTTAATTGCAGGTAAGAAGTTTTAGAAGCTCTTAAGCATAATTTTATCACCTTCTAAAACTGTATAAGACAAAAAGAAAATAAACATAAAATTGAGAGGGAGTTTGAAGAATATGATATGGTTTTATTTTATTTACAAACTTATAAATTATTGTCCCTCAAACAAAAGAGTTGACATATATTGGCACCTGATTTTTATGGGCCATATAAGATATGTTTTCAGATAGAGGAGGTTTCTTACAAGTTGGAACTGCAAACCACATCCAAGATTCACCCATACTCTAGTATAGACTATCCTTCCTAAATTGGATGGATAGGGATCCATTATTATGTAGCTTGTAACCATTCTAGATTGTTGGACCTGACATATTTACCCACATGATATCATTGAGGTGCTATTGTAGTAGAAAGGATTACCACAAAAATATGCCACATGAGACAATATAATACTTTCAACAATAATATTTCACTTTTTAGCCTTGAGGACAAAGCTTATTTAAGAAGGGTGGCATGTTATATACTTGACACTTGTAATACATTGATATATATGTTATTCTAATAAGGTGGAACATGTATTTAGTTAGAAATGAGCCACATGTTAAGTTAGGAGAGTGTTATCATAGAATCTTGTAAATAACTTCTTTATAATCAAATATCTTTATTGTAATAGAAAAATGAATGTAATAATAAGTATTATGAATATAACTATCAATTATGAATGTGACCATTGATATTATGAATGTAACTACTATAAATTAGGTGAATCAAGAATATTGTCATAGAATACTGTCATAGCAGGATGTCATAAAATATTGTCATAATATGTCAGAAAATATTCTTGTAAATATTATAAAATTAGAAAGATGTAACTCTTGCAGGTTAGAGAAGAATTTGCATAATTTGTAAGGAGGTTGCCCCCTTGAAGAGGCCTATGATAGTAATATTTCTCATTCCAAATTCATGTAATTACTATTCTTATGTTTCATGCATGTATATTTTTTCTATCAAAATGAATGTTGCTTTCATTAATATTTTGTGAATCATGGTTATGTTATCCTTGGAATTGAATTTCTTATCTCAGTTCAACACTATGCTAAGGATTTGAGGTGAAATATTGGCATGAGCAAAAGAGGTGCATTACACTCTTTATGAATATATTAATTAAATATACTTTCTCTCCATTCATTTGAAAGTCTTATATGATTATATTTTAGATTCTAGAACTCACAACTAACTTATGAAAAAATAGTGCTTCCAACCTTTTGTCTCTAGATATTTGATACCAAAGTTTTTCTTCTCATGCTTTTAATTCATGTAGTTTATGGAGAATATCTATATCATTTTATAATTTCTATCTAGTTAAAATTGATCATCTAATGTATTTTTAAATATCTAATACATGTTGCAAAACTTATTTTTTCTTTTAGAAAAGGATTCCAAATAAAATCTTATTCCATTTCTTAAGTTAATCTTTGTAAACTTTATGATTTTGAACAAGACGTATTGAGACTAATCATAGTTTAATATTCCTTAATACTATCAATTTTTTACTTTCTCATGTAAGTAGTATCTTAACCACATTAATTCATAAATAAAAGAAATATTTATGGTTTTTGATATTATATAAATTCAATGTAAATTGACCAATGAGTTATATCATCCACATAAAGGATAGTGGACTATAATGAGATATTAAGGTCATTCTAATTATCACTCAGTAGGAACCTTAAAATATTCTTATTAATGTGATATTATCAAAATCCTATTGTTATTACATATGAAGCTTTGATTGAAAAAAAATAGGATATAATAATTTTATTCTACTCACAATTTATTTAATAAAGCTAGTAGCTTGATCCAAGGAAAAAATTATATCTTTCTTTCCTTACAAAAATATAATTGTGTAAAATTATTTTCTAATAACCCACATAGAATTATTGCCCTTTCATTTTTTATGCTCTTCCACATCTTGCCAAATCCTAAGGCTACCAATTAAGGATATGAGATCATAGAAATTTATGACTATAATACCCTTGTTTGAAACATTCCATTGAGTATCCTATGCTCAATTAACCTTTTATGCCTAGAGTAGCTATAAAATTCAAATCCTAAAATATAATGGTTCCTTCAAAATATAATTTTTCTAAAAATATAGTGCTAGTCATTTTCTATATCATATTTCAATTTATCAAAGCTTGTTATATATATGCCTTTGTTTTCTATAGTAATATCATTATAGTTTGGATATTTTTATTTTCTCTTCACTTATCTAATTTTATTTCTTAGGCCATTAACATTCCATGAAACTAATATAATTTATGATTTATTTGGAAGTGTGATTCTATCCTATTATTCAACCCAACTTCCATAAATTATTCATAAACTAGATTAATTTTATCTTGATTTGACTTTTTTTCCATTTTTGTTCAGAAATGTTTACTACCATTTCTACTTTTGCCTACTTTATACGAAAAACTATTAAATCCTATTGTTTTACTTGTCTTATTTTTATTTTTGTGTCTTATTTTGGATTATTCCCTTGATTCCATGTTTATATCTTTAAGGTAATCCTCATCTATTTACATGGATATTTGGTTTGCTTCCTAATGTGACGGTGAATATTTTTATATTCATTTGTATCATAGGTAATATTAAGTATTTTCAAGTGTATCTAGTTTAGGGATCAATATGATATGATTTAATGTAGAAGGGACATCTCATCTATCTTCTATTGATTCATTATCTTTTGGATGATGGGTTGCTTCCCACCATTATAAATTTTTACATGGTAAATTACAAGTTCTATATATCTATTTCATCATTGTAGTATTTAGGAATTTCACCAATGATATCAAAATTATTTCCTACTTGTGAAGTGTTGCAACCTCCTCATACCCTACCTACATTCCTTTATTTATTTTTCTAGTAGTGATGAAACCATCAATATTATTTGGATCATAATTACCTATATTTACTAGTTTTATGCCTAAGGTATGATTTTAACCTATTAATACTTAGGATGTCATCCAAAATTCATGGTCATTAATAGTTTTTTTTTTATGTATTATAATTTTATCCCCTATTAAAATTTGTAGTGTTCCATTATTTCTCCCATTTTCATCGTGTTGGTCATAGTTGCATGTGCATGGAAAGGATAATATAAAAAAGGATTCCCAAATGGATGACACTCTTGATAATTAAATGGAACTCCTTTATAGTCAAATGTATAGGACCAAGTATAGTCAACAATTTTTTTTCTTATGGAAAACATCCCAGAAGGGATGCCACTTTCAGGTAAGACCCAAGGGGACAGGGGTATCTATTTCATCAAAATCACCTAGGGCTTGCACCTGGCCTACCACCTTTGACATAGTCAAGGATAAAACAAACACACAATAAGATTAAAATAAATAAATAAATAAATAAAAATAAAAATAATATAATAAAATAAAAAACATGCTCCTTGAGTGTGTCGAAAAATATAAAGCACAACCAAACACACACATAATAAGATAAAAAAAACACAACACAAACCACATAGAAAAAACACAAGCATAACATAACAAAACACAAACATGACAAAAACAACAGAACACTACAAAGACATAACCAACAAAAAAATAAAAAAAAAACCAAAACCTAAAAAATAAAAAATAAAAAATAAAAATAAAAATAAAAAAAAACCAACAATAGACAATAAACAAAAACAAAAAATATAGAAAACACTCACACAAAAAAACATGAATTAACACAAACAAACATAAACACAATAAAAAAAACAATAACAAAAAACACAAAAAAAATACAAAACAACAAAAACACAAGAACAACAAAAAAAAACAAAAAAAAAACACACACACCTCAACAAACTAAAAAAAAAAACACAACAATGACCTTTCTAGACCAAAATACTTTTAAGGCAATAATAAAAAGAGGAAAAAAAAGAAAGAATGGTTTGATCTAGGGAACTAAAATACCCTAACCAAACCAAAGGTAAGCAAAAATAAAGCAAGAAGAAACTATGTACCTCCAAAAATGGAGCCATCTAAAGAAATTATAGAAATAAGAGCTTCCGTTATTTGTGAAGCCCACCATTTAGGAGGGTGGCCATAGCAAGTAATATCACCTTTGTACAAATCCTAATTAGCTAAAGCATCAAAACTCTTGTTTTGATCTTTAACCATATGATTATAATCAACTTTTACAAATCCCATATGGATTAATTGAATAATTTCAATAATTATTTTTATTCTCCAATAAACCTTATAATTTTTAGGAGTCTTCAAAATATTAATCGTGAGTTGAAAGTCAGACTCAACTAACACCTTTTCCCATCCAAACTTAGTAGCATCTTGAAGGCCTCTAAGGATACCATACCCCTCAACAATGTTATTGGAAAGAATACTCAAATTCTCAACATAAGTAAAACCCAAGGAGCCATATGAAAGCCTACAAATTTCTCCTACACTAGCTTTTCTAGGGTTCCCTCTAGAGGCTCCATCCTTATTGAATTTTCTAAAAACCTTAGAAGGAGGTTGCCAATTTCTCGTCCTATCCATATTACAATTATTCATATTCCATTTAATTAGGTTTCCCTTAGAATATTTAATCTTCAATCTTTGCATTACTTGATCGCATATTTGGTGGGCTTTTTTGGGGTGATTAAGGAGTTGTTGGACTAATTCAACTAAGTTGGAAATTTTCTTTTGCCAAATATAGTGAATATTGTTCCTATCTTGATTAGAAATTTTAGTGTTCCTTTCATTACAGATATTCCAAATAAGAGTTGTAGAACCCATACAAACTAACTTCCTAATAAAATGATCAACACCTTCTTGTTTAGTTCAGTCCCTCAAAAGTTGTTCAAAAGTAAAAAAATTGGACCACTGTAAGCCAAGTAAAGTGGCCATCCTCCTCCATATCTTAGAGGCTAAAAAACACTCAATAAAAATATGGATGAGATTTTCTACATTCTCTCAACACATTTCACATCTAAAAGGGCCATGAAAACCACACTTCATAAGTTGCTCACCAGTAAGCACCCTACGATGCAATTAAAGCCATGTAAAGAACCTTACCGTAGGCAAAAACTTTTGAGCCCACAAATGAGAAAAGATGTCAGATTATTGGTAGGGATTATTATGGCATAAGGTCAAATAACCTTGAGAAACTAAATACTCACCCTTAGTAGTTTTTTTCCATCCAAAACAATTTTTTTCATGGGACCAAGAGACAGGTCTCATATGAAGGATACCCTGAATATCTTGTCATTGCATTTCTAGGATTTGAATAGGTCATTCTTGAATAGGGATCTAATATACCAACCTTTGAATTACTAGTATGATACCAACAATAATTAGCCACCTTTATTCAATTAGCTCGATGAAGCTCCTCCATCCAAGACCTCCAATCGAGAATTGAGTTTTCAAAATCTTGTGACCATCCCAAGAATCTATCCAAAAATTACCCTCTTGACCATTATGAATGATGTAAAATAAAAATTTATTTATCAAATCCTCACCATTCTTAAGAACTACTAAAATGTAAGAACATTTGGTAGGAAATTGATAGTGAACAAGGTCTTCAAGACTTTTGTTCTCAGCATATTTAGCACGAAGATTATTGGCCCAAAGATAATTGGGGTTATACAACATCCTCCAATATAACTTAGTAGCTAAATATTTCTTGTTATTAATAGAATACTGGAATCCTAACCCCCATAATTATTATGAAGACATAAAGTTTCCCATTTCACCAAGGCCCATTTTATTTTCTCCTTAGTACCACTCCAGAGAAACCGATGACTAATTTGATCCAGTTCTCAAAGAAAAATATTTGGGATATTCAACAAAGAATAAAAATAAATAGGAATAGCTTGAAGGATTGATTTTACCAAGGTGATTCTACTTCCAGAAGAAATCCACCTATTGGTCCACTTTCTAATTTTATTTTTGACTTTGTCCAGCAACCAATTCTAATATTTTTTCTCTCTTTTTGGTTATAGTCCTACTCAAGCATTCATAAAGAATGATGAATAAATAAGGGGATAACGGGTCACCTTGCCTAATACCTTTAGAAGTTGGGAACAAATGAGAAGTCTTACCATTGATAAGAACTAAGTAGAAAAATGAAGAGATATATCCCATAATCCAATCCATCCAAAGTTGAGAGAAACCAAATTGCCTCAAAAATTTGATAATGAAGTGTCAATCCACTATGTCATAAGAATTGGATAAGTCTAACCGAATGAATATGGAAGGATATTTTTGCATATCCATCGAATAGATGGATTCCTGAGAAAGAACTATATCATCTACTATTTGATGCATTTCCACATAACCCCCTTGTTCAAGGAAAATAATCTTATGCAAAAGAGGCTTCAACCTTTCAGCTATGATCTTAGTAATGATTTTGAGAAGAAAATTACATAAAGCAATAGGTCTAAAATTTGATATGTGATCAACCTATTGAGATTTTAGAATAAGAGTAATATAAGTTTTATTGATAACCTTCAAAATTTCTTTGGCTTCTTGGATTCTTTCACCACCTCTAATAAATCTGCATGAAGGATATCCTAGAACTATTGATAGAACTCAATGGGAAAACCATCAAGACCTGGGGTTTTCCCTTTTTGCAATTTAAAAACTACCTGTTGAAACTCATTGATAGTAATAGAAGTAGTCAAAATAGAATTCTCCTCAAAATTTATAAGAGAAGATATTGGTTGAAGAACATTTTGTTGAGAAGCTGAGTTAAGAGGAGTAGCATCAAAAATATTGGATTAGTAATCGACAAAAATAGAGTTAATGCCATCCCAATTGTAGACAACATATCCAAAATTTTATTTTAGGGAAGAAATAAAGTTGTGAGATCTTCGGGCTAGAAGATATTTGTGGAAAAAAATTTGTGTTTCAATATCTTTCTTTAAGCCATTGAATTCTAGATTTTTGCTTCCATAAGAGTTCTTCTCTTTTCTCCCATTCCTCTAACTGAGTTGTGAGTTTAATTTCATCTATACTTCTACTCTCTACGAGGCCATATAAATGGATTTTCTTATTCAAATTATCAATTTGAGCAATAACTTCATGTTTTTTATGAACATCCCCAAACTTATTCTAGTTCCAAGTCTTGATTTTGGATTTAATGTATTGCAGTATTTTGGAAAAGTAAAACATCTTAGTCCCATACCTAAGCTTACATTCCTTCCACCATTGTTGCACACAAGGTCTAAAGGAACTTTCTCTGAGCCACATTAGTTGAAAATGAACAGGAGAGAAACTAACACTAGTTTTCCACATTTCTACCATGACTGGCCAGTGATCCGAACCAACATTATTAAGAGTATCCACTTTAGGAATATGAACATGGATTAATAAATTTTCATAGAGAAAAAACCTATCCAATATCTCCATTACACAAGATAAGCCTTGCCTTCTTTTGGACCAATTCATATGGCCATTATCTGGTTGGATGTCCACAAGATGGAGGTTTTCAATATATTCACACATGAGATCAGTGCTTCTATCCAAATTTCTATTTCATCCCATTTTCTCATCCACAGAGAGGATAGTATTGAAATATCCTTAGATCAAGATCCAAGATTTTTAAAAATGAGAGAAAATATAAGTTATACCCTTCCAATGTCTTCTTTTTTTCTTACAAAGCAGTCAAAGGATAAACAGTAATGTAGAGCATAATTTGGTTGGAATGTCTACTTTGAATAGCTATAGCCAAAAGATGCCAACTTCCAACCATATGGTGAATACCTACCTCTTTTGGATCCCAAAGATAAGCAATACCACCAGAAATCCCATGGGAATTGAGGGAAACCACTTTTCTAGCTGGTCAAATTTTACTAGCAATTGAGTCCATATCCTCTATTGACATGTTCATTTCTTGAAGGAAAACAAGATGTGGATGATTTATCTAAATCATTCTTCTAATTTCATTTTTATTTTAAACTCCCTTTGAGTCCTCTAACAGGGCTAAAAAATTTGGGAAGGGAATTAATCTTACCTTCCTCTACAAGCTTTTCATCTTCTTTTACCATATGATATTGATTGGTGTTGCAACTTACCTTTTGATTAGAATCCATCTTCAATTTTTTTTCCTATTTAATGACTTAATCCAATTGAATCTGAGATGGATTTAAACATTGAATAATCCTCGTGCATAGCCCAAATGTTATTAGAGGGTTCAACAGACTCTAGATTGGGACATGTATTATTTGAAGTTTTGACATTTAAAAGATTATTTTTCTTGTGTAAATTTTCTCCTTTTTTTTCTGTTGAAAACCTTTGAGTTTTTGGTTTGTATCTGAGTTCGGTTTTTGGTTGATTGATCCTTCATAACTAGTTTTTTTTTGTGTTCTTTTCATAGGCATTTGGAAACCTACTAAGTTTATATCTTCTTTATTTTGATCAGAAATTTTATTTGGGTAAGCACTAACCAAATGACCATATTCATGGTAAATTCTACAATAAAAAGGAATGTTATCATAGTCCACTACTTGCTCCCAAGTGTCTTCCCCAAATTTTAATTTGATATTTTTAGATAGGGATTTGTAAAAATCCATTAAAATACAAATTCAAGCATAAATAATATGTTCAAATTTTTGAGTACAATCAACAGTTATCATAAAATTTCCTAATGAGTTTCCAATTGAAGAAAAAATAGTAGGATTCCAAAATTCAATAGGGAGGCCAAAGAGTCCAATCCACACGAGAGTTGTATAAGGCATATCTTCTTCAGCTTTAAATTTAGTATGCGAGGGCTTCATGAAAAGTCCTACCCTTCCAAAGAACCAGGGATCCCCTTGAAATTTTTTATCTCTATCTTCATTATTAGCAAATAATACAATAAAATAGCCATTTGGTTAAATAGATATTTGTAAATCACATTTAGTTTTCTATTTTTTTTGTAGCCCAAACTTTGAAAGCATAAAGGATCGAACGAAAATCCACGAATTGAAAATTTAGTCCTCTTATTTATAGATCTTCAATGCCAATCTAAATGTTACCCATATCAATATTAACAATAGGAGTTCCATCAACTACTTTAAGATATCCTGACTCCATTTTATTGGGATCAATATTATTCATTCTTAGAGGTTTATGGGAAGCCCTAATATTAATACTAGCATTGGGATGAGGCTGTCCACCATAGAGGGCATCCCTAAAATTTATTTTTGGGGTTAATTCTTCAAAAAATTTACCCTTGATAGGGGTTTTCATAGTAGATTTATTTTGTGGGTGCACCTTAGCACCATATTCACTTGAGATCTAAGTAATTTTTTGATCAGCTACTTGAAACTTGTTTCGTATCTCTTTAATCCTTACCCTCGACTATGTGAAAAGGTATGGTCTTTACTTTTATTTTGTGCAGCAAATTGGAATCCATTATCACTCAAGTTCATATCATGATCTGTTGAAGGATATATTTCTAACCCATATTGGATCCCCTGCACCATATCCTACTAAAATATTAAGTAGAAACCACAAGAATATTTGTCACTAGGGCCTGAAGACCACAAAAAACAACCTCTGGAGTTGCTTGCACTCAACCCAGATGAAACCCTCACAAAATTGCTTACCAAAACTCTCATTCACACATAGATATGCATTAGGATCTATGTTTCTCAAAATTATCTAAACATTTATGGAGATATTTTAGGATTTTTTAGGCATCTACCCTTAAAATTTTAGCTCAATTCAAGTTAGTATGAGTGAATATGGCCGAAACAAGTTTGATAGTTTAGGCAATCCTACGAAAAAATAGTCTACCTTTTGTATCTCAAATAACTATGGAAATAATTTATAAAATTCCACTTATATAAAACTAGAGCATAGGCAGTCAATATTCCTTCTTAGATGATTTAAAAAACCCCTAAATAATATTCTAGTCTATTGTCAATTATCTTTATGATTTATTCCTTCTAAGGGACTAATGGGAGTGTAACAAATCTAATCCATACTATAATAATTGATGGTAGGTCCTTTGATAGAATGAAATCTAGATGCTATTATTCATGAAAAGACAATATTGTTAGTAAATGTATAGACAATCCTCGTAATTTTATTTATAGTCCATTGGGTTTATGATATTAGCCATAAAATATCAATTTATTTTGAAGGTAACTTCTATATTCCATAATTAATTTTAAGCTCCTCATTTTCATTATTTTATATTATGGAGGATGGTCTCAATCCCTGCACATTTACATATTAGCACATATTTCTAATAATATTAAATATTGTGTAATATTATCTAAGGGTTGATTAATCGTCACAATTTTTCTTAGCTATGAGAGAAACACCCCTTTATATTATCAAATTATGTGACTTGGGTTGTTGGGTGGGGTTTCTAGGCTAAACTAATGAGAAATGCTATGTTGTTTTAAAATTCAAAGTTGAAATTTCATCCATACCTAGAATTTATCATCTATAATACATAATTTAAAGGTTCCCTTGAAAAATCCTTAAAACCATAACAATAGGACCAAATATTGGCAAAGCTCTATATCATGAAAAAACTAACATAGTGAATATATTTAAATTTGTAACTATGAATTTGCACTTACAATTTTAGGTTGAAATCATTAACTTAATGTTTTTACTAAAATCATTATTATGTTATTTATGTAAAAATAAACATAAAATTTCTAAATTTATTCATAAATATTTTACATAAATATTAATTAAAAAATATATATATATAAATAAAGAGAAAAACCCCTTGTGGAGCTGCCTTGGTCTAAAAGACCACGAACAAGGGGTTCTACACCATCAAAGTCATCCGAGAGTCACACTCGACCCTGCCCGCACCAACCTTATCAATTGGATTTTGGATACCCAATTAAGATTTTTGGTAAGGTGGAGATTTGAACCTGGGACCTCCCTTGGAGGATTGCCCTCTCCTCTCCAACTCACCTACAACACTTGGGTTCTAATTAAAAGAAATATAATATTAATCAAAGTGTTAGAAATATATAATATGTCATTAACTCATTTTAATTTATTATTTTTAATATTGAAAATATATTTTTACCATATAACTATTTAAAATTAAATGTACATTGTGCTTTAAAACTATTTCATTTAATAACACTTAAAAAATTAACAATTTAAATTTATGTATAGGTTTATATAAAAAAAGTGATTTTATTTTACATATTAAATTGTTTATGTTTTGTAAGAAAATAAAATTAAAAATATATATTTTATTTATCTTAAAATTCAAAATTTATAGAATCTACAATTTTAAATTGTTTAAGATAAAATAAAATTATTTTAAACATGATATAACTTGATGATATTAATATTTATCACTATAATATTTAAAATGTTAAGCTAAAATAATATAATATAATTTTATTAAGTATTTAAACTATTATAAATAATAAAATTAAAATAATATTAAATTCATTATATATATATATATATATTTTTTTTTTTTTGATTAGGTAGATGAAGGGGTTTTGAAAGGGTCCCCAATCTTCAAAAATGAGTTTTGGAAGGGATACCAAACCATTACAAATCTAAAGAGTATTCAATGAGCTCAAAGAAAGTACATCAAATGGATTGAATTCAGATAAATATTTGAGGGTTAGACATCAAATAAAAATGGAAACTTACTAACCTGTAAATTGTAACCAACCATTCATAGATTGCAACTATAGAATAAGGTGAAACAATTGAAAAACATGGGTATAGCACTAACATAAACCGACAAGAGAAAATAAACACAAATTTTTACTTTAAATTTGAACACCCTCGAATCATCCAGTGGAAAGAATAGTAGAAGGATTTAAACAAAAAAATATCACTTGCTTCAAAGCCCTAAGGGCTCAGCTAATAAACCAAATGGAAGGAATTTAAATGCTCAAAATTTAAAATTGTGAAGTCCAAGGAGTGCTAAAAAATAAAACAATACCTCCTCATGAGATGAGCTAGCCAAAGAACCCAACCTTCCTTTGACACGTGATCCAACAAATAGTTGGAACCTTATCAAGGGGTGAACAATAAAAACAAAACAACTACTAAAATGAAATCTACAACTGAGAATACCGGTGATCAAAAAACACTCTAGTTCAAGAGAAAGCATTTGTTAAATACTGACATCATAAAACCATATATTCCACTGGAGTCCAACCAACCTTGGGATCATTTGAGGAGAATAATAGAAAGATTCCATCAAAAAATTGAGCCCAAGGTCCCTTCCTAAAATCTAGATGAGGGCCCAAAACAAAATCTAAATGAAAATAATAGAAATATCCCATCAAAAATTGAAACTTTAGAACCATAAGATCTGACACAACTAAATAAATTGGATCTATCAGCTGATCCATCGTCTGCAACCCACCGAAGCTAGGGGACCCTACCAAATGAAGAGGCCATCACCAAATTCCATCCTCAATAGTCATAGGTCCATTCTTGGAATCTAGATAAAGGAAGGGAAAAGACCTAAAATAACCACAAGGAAAGAAACCCAAAATGACACCCATATCCAACAACAATACCTAGAAACTATGGAAAAAAATACCAAATATCAACCAGTCGAGGTGACTTGGCAACAAAAGTATGACTCCACAAATATTGAAAGTACAATATCTTCCCCTATTTTTGAATCAAAAGGGGAAAGACCAAAGAATTTTATAGAGATGCACCTAACTAATTGACACATACAACAAAAAATAAGATATCAAATAGAAAAACCTATCAATAAGGACAAGGAGACCTTCCACTCAAATAGAAAGAGTTTGAGATCATAGAAGCGGGAAGTCCTCCATCACACTATGCAGTCCCATGTAGATTATATCTACCATGATGAGGCTCAGGCTCTTATAGATTCTCTCTACCATGGTGAGACTCAGGTCCACATAGACCCTCTCTTCCATGGTGAAGCTTATACCCTCACAAATCATCTCTGCCATAGTGAGGCTCAAGCCCATGCAGACCCTCTTTGCCATGGTAAGGCTCAGGCCCTTATAGACCCTCTCTACCATAGTGAGGCTTAGTCCCTCATAGAATATCTCTGCCATAAAATTTTAGGTTATAAATAAACCTCGAGAGCCACTTTTAGGTGGCCAACAATGCTATCCCATTCGGGTATACCACTATCTAGAGGAAATCCACAAGAGATTTTTTGTGTCCTACTTTGCATCATAGAGGTTCGAACCATGGACCTCCCATTCAATAGGCCAGGCTCACCTTCTCCACTTAGGCTAGGACTAAAGTCAATATTATATTGTACATGTAAAATGTTTAAATATAAAATTTATAAGTTTACTATTACATAGTTTACCATGATTTTGTAGTTTTAATTAAAAATTCAAAATATCTAATCAGATAAAATATATTCATAAAATCTTAAATATTGAAAATATATAATAATGTGTAGTGGTATCATCTTAATTAAATATATTTAAATTAAAATATATATATCTTAACATTAAATATTCATATTTAAATGTACATTATGATTTAAAATATATTATACAAATCTGCCCATGTGAGGGAGTTGGAGAGAAGTGGGTAGTTAAAACTTTCATGTTGGAGAGGCCCCAGGTTCAAATCTCTCCCTCTCATATGTTGTGGATATGGTATGTAATAGATATTAGGGACCTTATTGGAGGTATGTATATCCACCCGCTCGATGTAATATTGTGCCTTAATGAAAGATCAACATTTTATATATATATATATATATATATATATATATATATATATATATATATATATATATATATATATATATATGTTTATATCATACAATAAATCAAGCCATGAAAATGTTAGCCCTTCAACAATTATAATTTAGTTTGGTTGATAATTTCATATACATAATTTGATTTTAATTAATATAATGTAAAAATATAAATTTTATAAAAAGTAATTATCATATTAATATTAAAAAAATTGATGAAGTTTATAATAATTGATAAGGATTGAAGAGTTGCACAAACTAAACCAAATGGTAAACCTTAGCATTTTATCCAATCTTACACAAAAAACTCTTGTGGCTTTCTTTTAGATAGTGGTATACCTAGATGGGATGGCACTATGAGCCACTCTTAGGTGGCTCGAGAGGTTTTATCTCCACCCTAAGAGTTTGATTTGACCACTTAAGATCAACTGTCGAAATTTATTTCTAATCCAAAAATTTTAAGTGTGGAAGGTTGGTTTGACTGAAGGAGTATGGAAGGATAATATTGATGAATGAGTGTGGAAGTTCCTTATTTTATATTTACTCCCGTAAAGTATATTATGTATTAATTCACACATTATTTAGAAAAACTATTAAAAATAAGGATATGTGATGAATTCACATCCTAGTTAGAATTGTAGGTCCACATCCCAGTTAGAATTGCCTGGTAAAAATTGTAGATCTATTTTTACCAGCTATTTTTACATCTTGCATTAAGATAAAATAAACAATATTCTTGGTACTATAATATTCTCATATCTGTTACCAATAACCATTAATTTTATCAGAAATGCATTTGAAACTAAATGAAAGAGAAAAGATGGTGATTGTAGGTTTGAAAACCTTCTTTCGTTGGGTCTTTTTCGTAAATTAAATTTACTAAATGAAAGAGAAAATATGGTGATTGCAGGTTTGAAAACCTTCTTTCATTGGGTCTTTTTTGCAAATTAAATTTACTTGTTAAAAATAAGGAAAAGAACCTTACCTTATCCATCTTACATAAGGTTTTGATTGGGTCCTCAAATCAATTACAATATCTACATAATGGGCATTGCTAGTGGCATCTAACTATTTAGAACCATTGAGATTTGAAATTTGATGTGGGTTACAACATCTATATATATCAACCATTAAACCAATACCTTATTAAATACACCAAATATTTTTAAAAATAAATTTATATAAATTAAAAAAAAATTCCTCAACTTGCCTAATACTAACAACTTTATTGCTCTTATTAAATTTATATCTTTTGACAGCCTTATCTTTATTATTTTAATTGATTTGCAATAAAATTTTAAAACTTAATAAAGTTATTAAATAGAAATATTAGAGGAAACTTCATAAATGAATAGAAAATAAATAAGAAAAATTTTGAGTGAAAGAAAATCACATATAACTGAAAAAAGCACTTGAAAATAGAAAAAAATATTTTACATTTAACTCAGTTATAGTTTCTTTTAATTCTATTATGTGTTAGTTTTGTACAATCATAATGAAGTTTTAATTTTTATTTTTATCGGTGTCTGGAGTGGGAGTGCAAGAAGAAGGGAGGGCCCGAAGTCGAGCTACGCTTTCGACTATTGCACAATCGGGCTGTGCTCCCGACTATTATGCAATTGGGCTGCACAAGTAAAACTTACGTAGTCGGGTTGTGCACGGAGTAATGTACGTATTTGGGTTGCACACGAAAAATATGCGCAATCGAGCTGCACACGAAAGAAAGTGCTAAGTCGGGGAGCGATTGTTCAATGCCATATTACGCTGGTCAAAGGCAATGAAGTTCGACTTCACTGCGCAGTTGGGTGGACAGCTCCAGATTTATGCAAATCTGAGCTCAAACCTATAGAACATGAATGCAATGTTTCAAATCTGAGCTCAAACCTATAGAACATGAAATAAAATTCTCTAAGGCATTTGTACAGATAACAATAGATTTTGTGCCAACAAAGATAACCACAAACCTTACAGATGCCTTAAACAACAACAAATTTTATTTTTATAAGATGACGGTTACAAAATTCCTCAACTAAGGAAAAACTAACATCTGTAGACTAAAGCTGTAAGATAAACTGAGAGGGAAAAAAAATATCGAGTCTACTGCTCAGAAATTTAAATAGATGAGCTACATTGCTCACTAAAACGATCTCGTCTGCTACTTTGCGAGTGACTATTTTTCTCTTACATATTTCTTTAAATTTCCCCAACACTCCTATTTCTATCTGAAGACCCAAACTACCTTATATAGTTGCAAGGAGAAGAAGATAGAGGTTATCCTATGACAGGTTCTGACAGACCCTAAACTAGGGTTTTTGACCAATCGTTGAACTGGCATTAACTTATGTGGTGATCAGATCTATCAGACATCACATCTGTTAGAAGGCATGTGTGACATAAATTCAAAAGTTTTTCTAGGATCCTCGATTGTGCGAGCATAGTCTGACTTCGCCCAATTTTGGAGCACAATTTGGCGAAGGCGTGAAATCAAGATTTTTGGAGTGCAGTTTGGCGAAGGTGTGAAATCAGGATTAATATTTCTAACACCCTCATTTAAGCCTAATTTCATGAGTGCTTTGACTCCAAGCTACTCTCGCAATCTGCTGAAGTCTTCCTCCTTCAAAGGCTTCATGAAAATATCTGCCAACTACTCCTTGGATCTACAAAACTGTAGTTGAATTTCTTCAAACTTCACCAACTCTCTAATGAAGTGATAATGAATATCGATGTGCTTCGTCCGGCCATGGAACAAGGGATCCTTTGACAGTGCAATGACCAAATTATTATCACAACAAATTTTTGTCGTCCCTTCCAAAGGATAGTTCAGTTCATTCAAAAATCTTCATAGCCAAACTACCTGGCATGTGATTGACGTGGTGATGACATATTCTACTTTGGTTGTGGAAAACGCAATGATGGGTTACTTCTTGGATGCCCATGAGAATGCCCCTGATTCGAGATGGAAATCATACCCAAAGGTGCTCTTCTGATCGTTGATGTTGCTAGCCCAATCACTATCTGTGAAGCCCACCAGTTCCAACTGGTCTTATCTAGCATAAAATGGGTCATTATTCTGTGTCCCATTGACATATCGTAAGATCCTCTTGCCTGCTTGCCAATGTGTGTCCTTCAGAGTCTCCATGAAATGACTAATAAGACTGAATATGAACATCAAATCTGGTCGAGTTGCAGTCAAAAACATCAGACTACCAACTAGCCTCTTGAATAGTGTTGGATCAACATTCCTCCTTGAATCCAACTTGCTCAAATTCAAACCTATGGCTACAGGTGTTATGCCAGGTTTGCTATCCTCCATATTGAATCACTTTAGGACATCCTTCTCATACTTACCCTAAGAAATGAAGATGCCACCTGTCGATTGGTCAACTTCAATGCCGAGAAAATACTTCATCAGCCCTAAGTTTGTCATCTCGAACTCCTTCTTCATGGTTATTCTGAACTAAAAAAATAGTGTTGTGTTGTTGCCAATGTAAATTAAATCATCCACATACAGGCAGACAATTATGAGCTCACCTACATCATTTGTCTTCATGTATAGGGTGTGCTCATATGGGCATTTTAAAAACCTATTTTCTTAAAAATAACTGTCAATCTGGCTGTACCAAGCCCGGGGTGCCTACTTCAAACCATACAGGGCCTTCTTCAACTTTAGTACTTTGCCCTCTTGGCCTTCAATTTTGTAACCTGGTGGTTGGTTTATGTAGACCTCTTCCTCGAAAACTCCATTGAGGAAGGCTGATTTGACATCCATCTGGTACATATTCCAACCCTGTTGGCTACCAATGCCAGGATCATCCTGACTATGTCAAGTCGGGCTATAGGTACATAAAACTCATGGTAATCGATGCCTAAATTTTACTTTTAGCCCTTTTCCACCATTCTAGATTTATGCTTGTCAACGTCTCCTTGGACGTTGAACTTTGTCTTATACACCCACTTGACCCCAATGGTCTTCTTCCCTACTAGAAGATCTGTTAGTTGCCATGTATCATTCTTTTCAATGGCTTCAATCTCCTCGTCCATCACCTGCACACACTTATAATTCTGACTTGCATCTTCAAACTCTACTGGATCAAATTTAGTAAATAATGCAAAGTCAGAGTACTCTTCATATACATGGGTTTGGGTTGCCTCATAGATTTTATTGCAATATCCTTGTCTTCACTGGTATCACCAGGTTCTAGATTCTACTTGCACATGGAGATGATCGAGATGGAGTGGTTGTGCTACTCCTGGAATTGCTGCTACTGCTGGAAGTTACAGGTGGCTACACACTTCCTTATTCCATGTCAATAGACTCTACTACTACTGGCTCTGATCAGCCACTCTTCGACTTCTAGTTCCAAGCATCATCTTCTATAAATTTCACATCATGGTTGATGATGAGTTTCTTCGTCACAGGGTTGTATAGCCTATATGCCTTCGCCTGCTCACTGTACCCTATGAAAATGCACTTCTCAACTCTATCATCCAACTTCTAACACTTCTCTTCTAGAATATGTGCATATGCAATGCACTCGAACACACGCAAGTGAGCCACACTTGGCTTCACACCGCTCTAGGCCTCCTGAGGGATTTTGTCCTTCATGCTTTTGGTGGGACATCTATTCAATAGGTAGACTACACATGTTACAACCTCTACCCAAAATTTGTGTGGCAATCCCTTTGCCTTCATCATGCTTTGTGCCATCTCCATGATGGTCTAATTCTTCCTCTCAGCTATGTCGTTCTACTGTGGCATGTATCTAGCAGTGAAATGCCTTTTAATTCCATGTTGCTTACAGTAGTTATGGAATTCATTGGAGATGTATTCACCTTGGCCATATGTCCTAAGAGTCTTGATCTAATATCCACTCTGTTTCTCCACCAAAACCTTGAACTATTTGAATCTGGCAAATGCTTCTAACTTTAGCTTGATGACATAGATCTAAGTCTTCTAGCTAAAGTCATATATGAATGTTAAGAAGTATTTGTTATTAGAAAACATGTCAGTCTGCATTGAACCACAAATGTCTGAGTGCACCACCTCTAGTGGCTGTGATGCTCTCTAAGACTGACCAAAAGGGAATGAATCCCTATGTTGTTTATCGACTAAGTAGCCCTCACAAACTTGATTTTGCTACTCTATCAGAGGTAAGCCCTTAACCATCTGCTTCTTATGCAGTTGATTCAGTCCACTAAAGTTCAAGTGACCAAATATAAGATGCAACAACCAGGTAGCATCTTTCACAACTACACTTAGAGACATCAGTGATTTGTTCTGAATCTACAGCAAAAACATTTTATTATTCGTCATGGACACTGTAGCAATCTGCCCATGCGACTTGTCTCTGATGGTGCAAGCTTTGTCTTTGAACTGGACCGTATGTCCCTTCTGCACAAGTTGTCCAATGCTTATCAGGTTATGCTTCATGCCAGGCACATAGTAGATGTCACAGATCTACTTTCATTTGCCATGCCTGGTGTGGATGAGGATCTTTCCTTTCCTCATTACGAAAACCTTGTTGTTGTTCCCCATATTCACCTTAGACTAGATTGTTTCATCCAGTTGGGAGAACATCTCCTTATTCCCCATCATGTGGTTGTTGCACCCGTTGTCTAAATACCATAAATTCTTCTGGCACTCCTCAATGTTGCAAGTCAACATGTTTTGTCCTATCATATTTTTGGTTTCATCCGTGTAATGGGATTGCTTTTGGTTCTCCTTGGCCATCCATTTTCTACACTATGAGATGTAATGGTCGAACTTGTAGAAATAGCACTGGACCTTTGACAAGTCCTTCTTCTGACCAGATCTAGTTTGTTGATTTTTTGAACTGCCTCTTTCACCTTGCTGATGGAAATTATAGTTGGTATCCCCTTCGCTAGGGTTTGATAGTCCTCCATGCTTGTATTTTCCATGCCTGCCTTTGCCTCTTGCTTTGTGAGAACTAGAGACACCATGGTGGGAATATTGTCTACCGTTGTCTCGAAATAAGACTTGAGAATTGAATGCTTGCTCCAAAGAGGTATGAGATGAATGACTTAGCCTCTGTTCATGTGTTTTCAATGAACCCATGAGCTCGTTTATTGAGAGGGTTGTCAAATGCCTTGAATCTTCGATTGCTATCACAACCGAGTCAAACTTGGCAGGAAAAATTTTAAGAATTTTCTCCATGATTCTCTGGCTTTGCATAATTTCTTTGTTCAACCACCTCTAGTTGATAATGTACATCATCCAGGTGAAGAAATCACTCATGGACTCGGACTCACTCATCTGCAGATTTTCAAACTCCCTCCTAAGCATCTGTAGCTTCACCAACTTTATCTTCTTGATGCCCTGGTACGAGCTGGCCAAAATATCCTAGGCCTACTTCGCCTTGGTGGCTAATGTGATTCACGGGAAGATGGACTCCTCGACCACTTGCATGATGTAGAAGAGGGCCTTCTGGTCCTTCTTCATGTTATATTTCAATAGGTCCTTGTCTGCTTGATAGAGGGTGGTCAGTGCTGCTGCATCTACTAGTTTTGGGTAGCCATTCTCGACTAACTCCCATAACTCTTGATATCTGAATAGGATCTTCATCTGGATGCTCCAGTAATCGTAATTCTTCCTATTGAAACACGAGATCTGCAACTGCAAGTTGTTGGTATTAGAAGCCATTCTACTTCGGTCTTCACGTTAAGGGATCAGTAGCTCTGATACTAATTTGAAGTTTTAATTTTTATTTTTATCAGTGTCGGGAGAGGGAGCGCAAGGCGAAGGGAGGGCCCCAAATTCAGGCTATGCAACCGAAGTGGGGCTATGCTCTCGACTATTGCAAATTCAGGCTACACTCCTAACTATTGCTTAATCGATCTGCGTAAGTAAAACTTGCACAGTCGGGTTGCACATGGAGTAATGTGCACAGTCGAGTTGCACATAAAAAATGTTGGCAATCAGGCTATGCACGAAAGAAAGCGCTAAGTTAGGGAGTGGCTGGTCAATGCCTGACTGCGTTGGTCAAAGACAACGAAACTGAATGTGATGTTTCGGATCTGAGCTCAAACTTATAGAACATGAAAGAAAATGCTCTAAGGCATTTGTACAGACAACAATAGATTTTGTGCCGACAAAAATAACCGCAAACCCTACAGATGCCTTAAACAACAACGAATTTTATTTTTAGAAGACGAGTGCTACAAAATTCCTCAACTGAGGAAAAACTAACATCTGTAGACTAAAGCTACAGGATAAACTGAGAGGGAAAACAAACGTTGAGTCTACTGCTCAGACATTTAAACAGATGAGCTACGCTGCTCACTGAAATGATCTCGTCTGCTACTTTGCGAGTGACTATTTTTCTCTTGCCTGTTTCTCCAAATTTCCCCTACTCTCCTCTTTCTGTCTAAAGACCCGAACTGCCTTATATAGCCACAGGGAGAGGAAGATAGAGGTTATCCTCTGACAGGTTTTGACAGACCCTGAACTAGGGTTTCTGACCAATCGCTGAACTGACATTAACTTCTGTGGCGATCGGATCTGTCAGACATCACATATGTCAGAAGGCACGTGCGACGTCAAGTCAAAAGTTTTGTCGGGATCCCCGACTACGCGAGCGTAGTCCGGCTTCGCCCAAGTTTGGAGGCAGTTTGGCGGAGACGTGAAATCAAGATTTTTGGAGCGCAATTTGACGGAGGCGTGAAATTAGGATTAATATTTCTAACACATAATACTTTGAATTAATTTAGGAACAAAATAAGTAATATTAAACAATAATAAATATGCAAATAAATAATATTAAACAATAATAAAGATGTAAATTACATAATTTGATTTTTTAAAATTATATATTATATTTGGACTAATCATATGAAAAATTAACTTTTTGCAAGACTGGGTGCCAAAGTTGCACCACATTTTCAGATTCCCATGTCAAACTTCGATGCTTTTAATTTGAATTGAACCTTAAAGCGAGTATACTCGTGTTAACCCTTATATGTGTCTTATTAGACTATTTCTAGCCATTTTTTAAAGTAAAACTTTAAGCTTCAAAGCATAATACGCCATGCCACACGTTTACAGAAGTTTTCTAGCCATTTTTTAAAGTAAAACTTTAAGCTTCAAAGCATAATACGCCATGCCACCCGTTTACAGAAGAAGACATAAAACTTTAGAAAATTATTTCTCCTCAAATTCTGAGGGTAGTCCTGCCCTTTTTCTTGTTTCTACGCTTTTGATGAGAAACAAGTAGGCAACATGAACTTATCCTCAAATTTTGGGGTTGAGCTTGGATAAGAGACCTTTGATAACACAATATTAAATCACATAATAAGTGCCATGACTAAAGCGAACAATGGGAAAGTCGAGTATAACATCTTTATTTTGATGTCGTTGTGACGGGAGTAGTGATTCCTTGCCTTTTCGACGGGAGCAATAAAAATATAACACTGCTGGCGCCACTCAGCGCAATCGGAAGAACCTGGAACACCTTCTTAACGTTAGTTTCGGCAGAGGGATACAAACACTGCACCACGTTTTGGTTAGTAAGAGCCATCACGGCGAACACCAGAACCGCCAAGCTTGCATGCAAAAAATCCTTCCATTTAATCTTATAGTCCGACGCATTGGAAGGTTTCACCTTACTAGTCGTGGCGATCCCGTTAATGGTGGCGATCCCGTAGTAAACTTTGCCCGTGGAGGAATCAGTGAAGGTGTCTACAAACGATAAAACAAAACATGCGATTCCCAGAATGGCCACTGCCACTGCCACCAAAGCCTTGTTCGATTTTTGACAGTTCCCATAGTTGGAGAGAAGATTGGAAAATGCCTGAAACACGAAGAGGATTCCCGTGGGCAAAATCTTTGCAATTCTCGATGTAGATGATAGTGCCGTATTCACCGCCGTCTTCGTTGTTGTGTCACTTGAAGAGGAAGTAGACGTTGTCAGCCCCTCTTCCAAGGCTTTTACCTTACTCTCGGAATGTCCCATCTTTCTATTGTTTCTAAATTAGCCTTCTATTATTTTTCTTCGATTAGCTGATGTCGAACTCTTTCTTTCTGAACTTCGAAGATGAGAAACCTAGCAAGAAGTTATAACTGATAATAGATATGGCTATCGGAACAAACAATTTCATCTGTGCATATTGGTCTTGCCAGGGAGCGTGTTCTTATAGTGAGAGGGAAGTGGTGTAACCTGTTACGCTTCCAAATTATTATCTTCTGGTGCTGGCGGCGCATTCTGAAGCCGCCAACGTTGAATGATAACCGCCAATTGTTTCTGTGGGCTTCTCTAACAAAGCCAAACCCATCCATCAGATATTGAGGGGGTAGTTTTGAATTCTGAATTCTGCTGTTGCCCTGGTCTTCTCTTATCTTAAACCTTTGTGACTATAAAGGGTAGTTAGGACGAGAATTCGTTTGTGGAAGGACCGTTGGGCGTTACTTTCGTGCTAATCCCCACCCTCGGCCGTACGAGTCTCGCAGATTACTCGCGGAGTAGTCAACAATATTGGCCCGGCAACTCGAGTCGGCGAGTTAATATTGACCGGGCAACTCGAGTCGGCGAGTTAATCGGCACCAGATTTTTATTAAAAAACTCGCTGGCCCTGCTGGCACCAGATTTAATTTTTTTTTACTATAGGAGTAGGTTGTCTTATTTTGTTTACTTGTTTTAAAAACCGTTACACAAATCTTTTCATAATCTACAACTTCTTTTAGTCCCGTCACTTCGTTTATTCTCAACCACACCTTCAATGAACCTGTGAACGAAAATCATTTTAAACCTCGTGTTTTATAACATTTTGAATGGTGAATTCTGCTGCTGCCCTGGTCTTCTCTTTATCTTAAATTCTGCTGCCCTGGTCATTTGTGGAAGGACCGTTGGGCGTTGCTTTCGTGCCAATCCAAGTTGGAAGATGACGTGAGAATAGCACGTTTTTATGTAAAATACTACGTTTTTATGTTTAGGGTTAGAGTTACAATTTCATTATATCATAATCATTTAATCATTTTAAATCTTTTAAATTAAGTTTCATTCCAACCACATCTTCAATAAACTTGTAAACGACAATCATTTTAAACTTCGAATTTTATAACATTTTGAATGGTGAATTCTCCTGCTGCCCTGGTCATTTTGTGGAAGGACCGTTGGCCGTTGCTTTCGTGCCACTCCAAGTTGAAAGATGCTCGTCAAAATATTTTTATAGAGAATACCGCGTTTTTTTTGGTCGAATTATTTTACATAAATATTATTTTTAAAGTAAAAAAAACTTTGTGGGGTTGTTTTCGTATGATTAGAAGGTTCTACCCAATATTCACATCAACATTATCAATTGGATTTTGGTAGGGTGAGATTCAAACCTGAAACCTCTTTTGAAGGATTGCCCTCTCCTCTTCAACTCACCTACAATTATTGGATTGGTAAAACTTTGGGTATTTACAGATTTAAGTTCAAACCTTGAGGCATGTTCAATAAAAATAAAGGTAGTAGTCTCACTTGAGTCTCAGTGTGCCTCAGCTTGACCACCACCATACCAACCTTGAGCCACCAGAGCCCCTCTCACTCCGGGACAAATCCTGAGCCACCAGGGATCCCTCTCACTCCGGAACAAACCCTGAGCCACCAGGGGTCCCTCTCACTCCAGGATGCATTTACCGAAGAGAGGAAAAAACCTCCGAAAATGTCTTAGCCCATGCCCAGTTGTCAAAGATGAAAGGATGTTACTCATTTCCATGATATTTAAAAAAAAAAAAAAAAAAAAATTAAAATATTGCGAAATTACACAGTATATAATATAACAGAAGCGATATTAAAATAGAACGAAATTCCAACATAAAAATATTTCAGTAAAAATAAACATCTTTTAAAAATTCCAATATAAAAATATAGTTAAAAATTACAAATTGTATAATTGCATTTTTTTATCTGAAGTCTCCGTATGCTGTGTATGTTAGCAGAGTGTAAGCCTAGCATTACACCTCATATACATATATACACTTCATTAAAATTTAATGAGGTAGATATTATTTAAAACTAAAAAATAAATAAAACATTAAAAGAATACTACTATACACCGTTAAATTACCTCAAAATTCAAGCAACCTGTTTTCTACTTAGTAGAAAAATCACGTAACTTACCAGATGTATTATTTGAGAATGGATTGATAAGCTCTGCCTCAGAGAAGCCCATGTACGAAGCTCCTTCACTTGGAATATTCTTTAAGAAACACATTAGAGCATTGTGTCAAGCGAGCAAAAATTCTTACATGGGCTTAAAATTTGTGGCGACATATATATACGTCTCTTTTGGGATTTTCTTGATCCTCCAATATTTTCTAAACTGGGAGAATGTTGTGCTTACAAACGAATAACATATTTTCTTGTCTAATTAGACCTCTTTGACACAATTGCTGTCTTTTGAATCCTTTTGAGGTGTCAGTTGGATAGAAATCAAATCTCTTTGACACAATTGCAGTTTTTTGAATCCTCTTGAAGTGTCTATCTTTTGAATTTTCTTTAGGTGTCAATTTGAAAGAAATCAAGATGTTTAAACTTTAACGAATATAAATGGTCTCAGATTTTAATCCCATAACACAGAGCATTAATATTGTCCTACTATGGATTAAGTTACCAGACTTCCCACTTCATCTCTGGCATGAAAGCATCTTTCAAGCTATTGCCAAGACAATTGGGTATTTGATTTCCTTCGATCAAACTACCAATTCTAAATCTCAAATCCTCTATGTTAGAATGTGTGTGATGGCAGATATCGAGAAGGATATGCCACGCTTTATTGAGCTATTTTCTAACCTTTGCACTTGGGTTCAGAACAATGAATATGAAAAAAAATCATAAGTTTACCAAGAGTGTGGTAAGGGAACCCACCATAAGAGCATATTCCTCTTGCATCCTCAAGCCCTAAGTACTTTGGCAAGTCGTAAGGAAAGCAATAAGAAGCTCAGTCAAAAGTGGAAAGTGGATGCCTAAGCGAAACCCTCAAAAATTGAAAGGAAAAGATCTTATTTCTATTTCTCAAGTTGGGATCAGTGAGGAATTACAGGAGGAAGCCCTTCTTCCATCAAACATGTTTTATGGATAGGATTTGAACAGAGTTCCTGCAAAGATAAGGGAAGTGAGCCTAGTAGCCGGGGATATTGTTCAACTTCCTAAATTTAAGGAGAGTGGAGAAGAGGTAAGTCCTTTTGACTGTCTTGAAATGGATGATTTGACTATTCAAGAATTAATGGAAATTTCTCTAGCCTCTTCAAAACCCATGTTTGATAAAGGCTCTCTAGGTCTGAAGACCAAAATTCATAGGAAAACTTGTATTTATGTAGGGGTTGAAAGGAAAGTGGGGAGACCTAGAAACAAAGTGCTCAGGAAAAGGGATATTGACTCTGAAATTGCTAATGAAGTACAACCCCTTCTAACGGATAGTTTTGAGGCTCTGCATCCTAGAGAGAATGAGGTTGTTCCAATCATGGAGACTTGGAACAAATGTGTTTAGGAGTGTGGCTTGAAAAAAAGATTTCTTTCTTTGTAGGCTAAAAAAAAGGTTGACAAGCCTCCCAAGACCTCGCTGAGATAGGCTTTCAACAAGTGAATTTTGTCTTTTTTTGTTTCAGTTTTTTGTCAGGCCAGATGTTCTTGTTGTAGATCTACTCAAGTTTTAAAAGGGATTCCTAGCTCTCTGGTTCTTTGAGAACCCCTAAGTTCCAGTTGTGAGGTCTGGTTTCCAGATTTAAGGCCTTATTAGTGTGTGGGATCTTCAAATTTTGAACTTTGAATTTGAATGCAGCTTTGTGTGGAATTTTCAAATTCTAATTTTAAATCTCAAATTTGAATGTTGTTTTGGGTGTGAGTTTCTCCTATGTTGGCTCCTTTTGCTAGGTTGGTTGATCATGAAAATATCTTGTATTTGCTTGATAAATGTTTGTATCTTATCTAATAGGAGGTTGCTTCATTGGATTTTCGAGTTGGATTCATGGAATCCAACTTCGTTTTTCTTGATATCTTATTGTTAGATCTAAGTTTTGGAAGTACCTTTCAAAACCCTTTTTTTAATAGGTTTAGTTAAAAAACCCTTCTACTACCAATAAAAAAAAAAATCTAAGGAATATACGATGAAATCAACGTAGTATACTCCAAAATGATGACGATCTTTCTAGCGGCCTAGATAACTCGACCTGATCTATTGAAGGGTTAAATTTCGTTATATTCCTATACTCCATATAGGAGGAAATTTTTTTGTCATGCATTGCATGCATTAACTTATAATACACTTAAATTTATTTATTCTATAAGTAAATACAAGTATTTTTAAATAAAATGTGTAGGATTGAAAAATGCAATTGGACTATATAATAATATTAAGATAATTTTACAATTGTGATTTTAACAAGATTTTAACCACTTATTCAGGTTATTTAATTTCATAAATAAATATAATATATATAATAAATATTGTCTGATATTTATTTCTTAGTTAATCACTAATAATTGATCATGTTAATTATTTATTTTTAAAATAATAATTAAAATATTTATATAATATATAACTAAAATCAGGGCATGGAGTTTCTAAATGAGACAATGCCCACAAATGGCTCAACTTAATAATCCAAACAAAGAGTCTATTGATGAAATGACTTAGGTGGGAAATGGGGGATGGTAGATCAATAAAATTTTGGTTGAAAAATTGGATAGGAAATCAACCACTCATTCTGGCTCAAAACATCAGGATTTTCAAAGACTTTACAGATGCAACCTTTGGATATAAAGTGGTTGATTTCCTTCACAAAATAAATAACATCTGTAAGTGGAAAAGCATTCACAACATCCATCACCTTGAAGAATCAAGGGTCTTAGAAATACTGCTCAATTCCATAATCATCCCCACAAGAGAAGTTAAAGATAACATTATTTGGGCCCCAATAGAATATGGAAATTTTACAGTCAAATCTGCTTATCAGCACCTCATTCCCCAAGAAGAAACCCAAATTCCTTTCAATTTGGTATGGATCAAACACCTTACCCCCAAAATTGCTTTTTTGTATTGACTTACCATTCAAAATAAAGTTTTGATACTTGATAACTTCATTAAAAGAGGGATCTTTATCCTAATTTTCTTTTTTTATGCTTATCTAACTGGGAATCCTCCCATCACATCTTTCTCAAATATCCCTATTCCATTTCCATTCTTGAAAACCTCTTCCAAAGGTTTCAAATCAGTTGGGTAAAACCTCCTATTATGGAGTTGTTCATTCAGTGGCCTCAACCTTTCCACCATCCCAAGATGAGCACAATTTGGAGGTTCTGTCTATATCATTTTCTTTGGAAAATATGGTTAGAAAGGAACCACAGAGTGTCCTCTAATTTTCCAACAATATTTCATATCTAACCAGTAGAATTATTTCCTTTGCCAAATATAATGCTTTCATTATTTCGTATGATCCAAGGCCGTGTTCAAAGTTTGAAACTATCATTCTTCATTCTCTAAATATTTTCTAAGACATGATTGTATCTCAACCCAATCCCAAAAGAAACATTAAATGGTGTCCCCAACCCCAGGTATGGGTCAAATTGAATTTTTATTGAGCAACAAAAAACAATCCAGGCAAAGCAGGAGCAGGAGGTATAATCAGATATCATAAGGGAAACTCAATTTTAGAATTTGATGAATAACTTGGTGAATAGTCCAATTATATGGATGAGGTAAAGGCATTATGAAGAGGTCTTGCATTAATCAAACATATCCTCAGAAAAATCATCATTGAAGGGTAATCTCTCAATATTATTAATTACATGAAAAGCTCCAAAAGACCATCTTGGAAAGTTAGAAGCTACATTGAAGAGGCCAGGAAACTTGCTACTCACCAGCAGGAAGTTATCTTCCAACATGCTTTCAGAGAAGCAAATAAGGTAGCAGATAAACTAGCAAACATTGGGGTTGATGGTCCAGGTTTGTTGACTTAGACAGAAAAACTACCACATGAGGTACATGCATTAGCCACTATTGAAAAATTTGACAATGATTAGCTAGGTTACCATATTTTTTATAAGTTTCCTCACTATGTGTAAGAGTGTTGAAGTTTCAAAAGGTCCTAGTAGGACAATAGGCACCAAATTTCAAAAAGTCTTTGAGGTCTTGGTTTTTTGGCCCATCCTTTTGAATAACAAATTCCATCATTTTCATGACCCCTTCTCTCTGTGGAACTGTTAGTTGGATGGTTGTCTCATGATCATCTGGACTTGTTTCGAACCCATTCATCTCATGAATCTTAATCTACATTATTTCCATAATAAGCAGGTGTCCCGTCACATAACCCCTAGCATGTCTGGTATCTATGTCCATTGCCACATGATCTATCCATTTCTCTAGAAAATTTGTGATTTTTCAACAACCAGGAGTGCTAGTTCATTCCCAAAGCCTACTAACGTCTCAAAAAAAAAGTTTGGGAATAAATAAAAGTATGTTTTTTACAGATATAGTGGAGACATAAACAACACAAATGGAGGTCTCACTCTTTACAATTCGAGCAATCCCTACCGCATGTGGAAATATCATTGGCACCAAAATATTTTCATAGATGTTTATTTTAATATTGGTAAGATTTGCTCTAGGACCAAGATACGAAATATGAGAATGTTGGGAATCATCATTTTTGAAAAGGCCAGAAGTCTTGGAATCATCACCGAATGTGATAGGGTGGGAAAAATTTACTGCATCAAAAGCAATTTAGAAAATTACTTGCTTCTTCCTAGAATTCTCAAATTTTGGAAAAAGCTGAGAAAAATCCAGAAGCTTCTAGCAAAAGGGATGATGAACAGAAGGAGACCATGGGAAGTCCTGATCAGTAGATTGTTGCTCAGATATTCTTGTTGTTTGTTTTGGGTGGTTCCTAAGGGGCTTCTTTTTTTCTTGAGTTCGGCTTTCATCTTGTAGTCTTGAAGGATGGATCTTTTTCTCTGTGTTTATTGTAGTGTTTTTAGTCAATGTAATAGGTGAATATTTAACCATTTTTTTGAGGGTTTTGTATACTTCCTCTTGGTATTAGGCTAATGTCTGTTGCTCCCTATTGATGTATAAGGTATTTGGGAGTCTTCATATTTCCTAGTATAATATAATATCAATTAACTTACCAAAAAAATTAATTTTTATAATAATTATTAAGAGTAATTTGATTACTATATTTCTATAGATATTAAATTGTCTTCTATGGTTTAACACTTTTATACAATATTTTAAGTATTAAACTTAACGTATTTTATCTGAATTATAGTTATATAAACAAATTAAGGCAAAAATAACTCATCACGATATTATATTAAATAATTTTATATAACATATAAATAATATTAATATTATATATTATAAAAATAATTTATAGTTAATATTATCGAAAGGTTATATTTTCATGTTGGAGACTATGTGGCTTTCTCATCCGGATCTTGAAGGCTTGATTAAAGCTTGGTGGAATTTGGATGTCTATGTCACTAAGATGTTTCAAGTGACCAAGAAGCTGAAAATCATCAAAGCTAACTTGAATAGGTGGAATCAGGAAGTTTTTTGGAACCTCTTCCATAGGACGTAAAAATTCTTTCAAGAATTGCACGAAGTTGAAGAAAAAGGTCAAAATGAAGGTTGGATAGAGGAGCTGGTCAACAAGGAGTAAATTATTCTTGTAAAATTTTATCATATTCTTGCTAGCGAGGATTATTTTTGGGGGAAAAAATCTTGAGCCACTGCCAAGTATGAGGGTGCTTTAGAGGAACTTCTTAGGAACCTTCTTGGTTAAAATATTTAGTATGAATAATTCTTTGAATACCCTTTTCTAATGATGAGATCAGGATCATCCTATTTAGTATAAATAAGGATAAAGCACCTAGGATGAATGGGTTGCCTACTATTTTTGTTAAAAGGTTTTGGCACCTTCTTGGTTCAAATATTTTGGAAGCCTTAAGATAATTCCAATATTCTTCCTCTTTGTTGTAGGTATGGAATACTACCTTTATTGTTTTGGTTCCAAAGAAACATGGTGCCTCTTCTCTAAGGGATTTTAGACATATTAGCTTATGTAATACCCTTTATAAGTTGCTTACTAAGACACTTGCTAATAGGTTGAAAGGGTTTCTCCCCATTTTTATTTCTCCTCTTCAAGGTGGTTTTGTTCATGGTAGGTAGATTGTGTATGGGATCATTATAGTTCATGAGACTTTATATTTTATGTCCAAAAGTAGGTTGGATGGAATTATTTTTAAACATGATATGTAGAAGGCTTATTGTAGGGTCTCTTGGGAGTTCCTTGACAAGGGGTTGTAAAAATTTGGCTTTGGGAATCTATAAAGTAAGTGGATTAGAGTTTGTATTTTCCCTACTAAATTTTCTATCATCATCAATAGGATTCCAAGTTATTTTTTCAGGGTCAAAGAGGTATAAGGCGAGGTGATCCATTGTTTCCATATATTTTCATTTTTATGGTTGAAGCTTTAGGAATATCAACTCTTGTTTCTACCTTGACCTCTAAGATTAAGGGTATTATACCTACTAGTATTGCAGAGGCAGTTTCTTGTCAACAATTTGTAGATGACACTATAATTCTTGGTGAGGCTAATGTGAGAGAGACTAATGAATTCATAAATATTTTGTAGTTGTATGAGAAATTTTCCAATCAATAAAATAACTTTCATAAAATTCAATTATTTTTTGTGAATAGTGAAGGGCACCTTCAACATAGAATTGCCAAGATTTTTGGTTTTTGTATTGCTAAGCTTCCTTATTTATATCTAGGTATGCTATTTTTCAATGGTAGGATGAAGGAGGAGCTGTGGTCTCCTATGTTGGATAGGATTTAACATAAGTTAGTTGGGTGGAAAGGTAATCTCCTAATCTAAGCAGGTAATTTACAATTGCTTCAAGTTACCCTCCAAAGTATGTGTCTCCTTTTAAAATACCCTTAAAATTTAGGAATAGGATTGATCAGATATTTAGGATATTTTTGTGGGTTGGGGTGGAGGATAAATAGAGGGTGTCCCTTGTCTCTTCGGAGAGGGTATTCTATTTTAATAAATAAGGTGATCTTATGATTATAAATTTATTGTTGTTTAATAAGGCATTGATTGTAAAAATAGCTTAGAGATTATGTGTTGAGAAGGATCAACTATGGAAAGATATTATGAGAGGTAAGAATATATAAAATCACATTCCTTTTTTTAGAAGTGTTGCTCCTCCTAGGGGATTTGTGATTTGGAATGGTTTATTGTGGGTTAGAAGTTTGGTTACAAAGGGGATGCAGTGGTATATTAGGAATGGCAAGGATGTGTTATTCTGGGAGGATACACGGATTCTTCCTAAATCCTTCGTTCTTAATCCTAAGTTTTATGAGTTGAAGGTTCCTTTGTCACTGAAATGTGGAGAAAAATTAATTGATTATATAATCATCACTAATGGCAAGAGGATTTGAAAGTATTTGACTTTCATACAACTGATCTTCAGATCCTTCAGTGTTTAACAAATTTGAACATGTTGCTACAATAATACCTTCTTCCTCAGTAGAATGATAGGGACTTCCTTCTATGGACGCATTATCTTAAAGGTATTTTTTATATCAAGATTACATATGAGGCCCAAACATTCTCTAGAGGAGGATCTTTTCAGTGGAACTAGAGGAGGATATTTTCAGTGGAAAGGGTTTTGTATCCTAATTTCATCCCCAAGATTGCATTTTTTTTGTGGTTGTGTTTGCAAAATAGAATTTTGACTATTGATAATTTATGTAATAAATGCTTCCATGTTTCCAATATTTATCTCTTGTGTTCTACGGATGTTGAATTTGTGCATCATCTTTCATCCATTATTATTTCTTATATAAGGTGTTCAATGCTTTACTAAACTCTTTTTGTATCAAGTGGATGTTACCTCAAACTCCCAAGGAAATTTTCACTCAGTGGAAATCATTCTTCATTAGTCACACTCTCACTAGTGTGTGGGACCTGATTCTTCCTCATTTTTTATGGGCTATCTGGTGAGAGAGGAACAAAATATTTTTCAAGGATATTTCTAGGGATGAATCATTTGTCTTTAGAAGGATTAAATTTGCTATTGATAATAACCTAACTATATTTATTTCTAGAAATATAGGAAGAAATATGTGGATAAAGAGGTTACTGTTAATTGGAAATTGAATCTAGGGTCTTCTACTTCTATATCCATTGTTCAAAAATATTGGCTACTAGATGGCATAAACCATCTAAAGGGTGGGTCATTCTAAACTTTTATGGGACTACCAAAGGTAACCCCAAGAGGGCTGGTGGAGGGGGTGTTGTTAGAAATGATAACATTGATATCACATGTTCATCAGGCTTTTGAGAGGGGCTTTAGAAGATTTCTCATACAATGTGACTCCGTAAACATATTTCAAGATTTGCAATCTTCAAAGACTAACAATTATTTCATCCTAAATATTATTAAGGAAACCTTGAAGATTGTGGAAGGTATGTTAGAAGTTAAAATTAAGCATATCTATAGGGAAGGCAACTATGTTTTTGATGTTATAGCCAATTTGGGGGTGGATAGTGGCGAATTTAGAATTTGGGAAGACAATTTCTCTCTATAGTTAATGATATTTTTTACTTATGACGCATTGGCTCTACCTATCTAGTAGGTATTTTTATTGTCTTTATGTTTGTATGAGGTCTCCTTTATGTTGTTGTGATTCTCTCTATGGGATATTTTTTGGAGGACTGGTTCTTTTGCTTCCTGGTAGTTTCATTATCAGTGATTAAGTTTGGTGTATTTCCCTCACCCTTGCTCTCTCGAAATAGGGGTTTTATTATCTACATATTGATGTATTTTTTGTCATTCCAGTCTTATGCAAAAATGGAGCATGATCTTTGGTGCCTCTAAAATAAAGTTGAAACAAAAATTATCCTTTATGCCTTGTTGGGTGGTGGGTTGGTCTATGTTGTATCATAGCATTATATTTCTCTTTTGTTCTCTTGGGTGGTTGCTCAATTTAGTTTCTATTCATTTGGTATTGGAGGATGGCCTATGCTTAATTGCCTTTCTCTTTCTCTGTCTCCTCTAATATAAAATGTTGTAGTGATCTTCTCTATGTGGCATATTTTTTAGGGGATTGGTCCTTTTGCTCCCTAGTAGTTTCCATTCTTAGTGAATATGCTTGGTGTATTATCATCACCCTTGCTCTCTAGAATTGGGGTTTTGTTATATGCATCTTTATGTATTTTTTTCCCTTCCAATATTATGCAAAATAGAGCATGACCTTTGGTTCCTCTAAAAGAAAGTTGAAACAAAAATTATCCTTTATGCCTTGTTTGGTGGTGGGATGGTCTATGTTGTATCATGGCATTATATTTCTCTTTTGTTCTCTTGGGTGACTGTTGTGTTTAGTTTTTTTTTGTTTGGCCTTGGAGGTTCGCTTGTGCTTAATTGGCTTTCTCTTTCTCCACCTCCTCTAATGTAAAATGTTCTAGGACCCTTCAAAACCCTATATTTTCACCATTAATAAAATTATATACTAAAATTGTGGGCATTTTAATTGCAATTTTTCCCCTTGTTTGGTGGGATTACTTTGCATCATTGGAAGTTGTGGGTATTTTCATTTCTTCTTTGCACTTGTTGGGTGGCTCTATTTCTAGGTTTCATTACCTATTGGGGGATATTTCTTGGGTTGCTCTATGTTTCTTATGGGTTTGTGTAGATTCTTTGTTTAATTCTATCATCAAATATGACCTGCCAGAGATGACCTACTGACCTAAACCCATTAGTGTGATCTTGGGTTGGTGTATCACTATCGAGGAACCTAGATATTAGTACCTTGGATGGCTCTATTATCTAGTTGCTTTGGTGCTCTGGTTGTGGTGGTGTTGGGTGGCTCTATTTCTAGGGTAAAATGTTGGACGTGAAGTTTTTTTGGGGTTTTTCCATGTTTCTTATGGGTTTTGGTAGATTCTTTATTTTAATTCCATTATCAAATATGACCTTCCATAGATGACCTATCAACCCAAACCCATCGGGGTGACCTTGGGTTGTTGTATCACTATGGAAGAATCTGATTTTTATCCCCATAGATGGCTCATTTTATTTTGTTTCTCTGGTTAGTTGGGTGGTTTAGTGTTCCTACCACTAGGGTTTATTTCCAGTTGTAGATTCTTGTTTGGGTTACTCTGTGAATTTTTTTGTATAGGATTCTGGCTATTGACCCCTATCTGGTGGGGTACCCTAGCTATGATGCATTGTAGAGAGTGTTTCTTTTCTGAGTTCTAGTAGATTTGGTTGTGGATAATCCTAGGGCTCCAAGGATTTATCTTTTCTATGATATCCTCACATTTTATCTCTCAAGTGCAGGGTTGGGTGCTTCTTGATCTTTCTATCCAATTGCCCTAAGAGTGACTATTCTCTAGCAGGTTTCATGCCATTATTTCTCGTCTAGCTCTATTGCACTCTATCCACTGAGAGTTTTTTGAGTTTCATGATTATGGTATATAGGGTTGATTTTCCTCTTGCTAGCTACCTTGCTTTTATCTTGTTGCCACTGTTTGGAGTCATGGTTTGATTTTTTGTCCCTATAATATTATTGCTCATCCCTATTTATGCTAGGGATTTTTTAGTTAGTTTTGGTGAATCTCTCCTGTGCAGATTTTAGTTGGAAATTTCTAGGCTGGTTCTTTGGCTCAAGGTGTTTGATCTTGAGGAAAAAGTGTATCCAATCCCTATTTATATTTCTAGGGGTGGTTGTTCACTTTGGAGCAGCGATGGCGCGATATATTTTCTAGGTTTGCTACTTGTTCTTCCTAGAATTTGTGATGCTTTCTTCATGCCAATTGTTGTTCAAATGCAGGACTCTATTCTATGGTAGAGTGAATCCCAGTTAGTGTGGGATTTCAAGATAATTTTTGGACGGGATGTGATCTGTATTGTTGCACTCTGGGTGGTGAGGTCTCTCTCCCAGATGGTCTCAATTATGTGCTATAGGATTTTTCTCTTTGGGTTCATTTCAATTTTTACTAGGTGAAAATAATATGGTCACCTTTGGTGTAGATGTAGGGACCCGTTTCAACAGGTGGTTTTCATTGCAGGGGGTTGTAGTTTCTCAATTTTCATTGGCCTGGGATTTTGAGTTGGAATGTTGGTGTGCTTGTTTCAAAGTTTTTTTGGAGTGGAAATTTTGATGGAAATTTTTGTTGTTGGGGCCCACTTGCTTCAAAATATCAAATCTGGTTTGATCGGGTTATTTCTATTTTTAAGTTTCAAATTCTTCCTTTTGGAGGTTCTTTTTTGTGGTGGTTAGTTCCACCTGTGGGATTTTAATGTTATTTTTTTGGAAATATCTACCTCCATAAGGAGTTTTTGACCCCTTATTTGGGGTTTTGAATGGTGCCTTTGGTGTTGAAGTTGTATTTTCCATAGGTTGTGTTGATGGTTGGTTAACCCCTTTGGGGTTGTTGGTTGTAAGCCTCTGGTTGGATCTTGATGTAAAGGTTGTGGGATCCTCTCAAAACCCTCACCTCAGGTTGTGGGCCTCTCTCAAAACCCTTACTACTTATATATATATATATATATATATATATATATATATATATATATATATATATATATATATATATATATATATATATTTTATATTTAGAATTTATTTTTTATTAATTAAAATATTAAAACTAAATTTATTTTAAGTATAACTAATAATCAAATTTATTGAACAATGTTACAATCATAATTATGCAAACTATTATCAACAACTTTGGAGAATGTACTACCTATAGCAATACCTATAAAAATTGGTTCATTGAGTATGTTTATTATTGGTCTCAATTGTTTCCTGTGGAAAGGTAAGATGTATTTGTTGTCCCACCCCAATTTAAACAACCTTTTTCAGTAGCATAGTTTTTTCATAAAGGATAAGCACAAATATAATAAAATTTATCTATAATATGAGTATTGCTATTTTTAATTATTAACATATATAATTATTATTGTCTAATGTTTAAAAACTAGAATAGTTTCTTAATTAAAATTCTTGCTCCATCAATATAAATAAATGATTTAAAAATAAAATAAAATAATAATAGTCTTATGAATTGATATTAAAATATTAATGTTTATTATTTTTATTAAAAATATTTGTTTGTAAAAATTAAAATTTATTGTTTGTTACTATGAGGGAATTAAAGCAAAGGAGAATTTGAATAAGTTTAATTAAACAAAAATATTTAGTCAATGGATTTATCAAACATGGTTTTGATGATACCTTAGAAAAACAAGGAAAGTTAGGCCTATTTTAAAATAATACTGATTCAATTTTTTAGAATTTATCTCAAATCTTGAAATTACAATGAATAATAATGTAAAGAACAATGCTTATAATAGCTTTAAGTTTAGTGGCTCATCCATTAATAACAGTACTGACCTAAATTGAGCCTAATGATAAAATTGTATAAAAATATAGATATAAGTGTTATCTTATCTCTTATGTATCATAAACATGAGCTAGTTTTCTCTAATTTGTTTTGCTATTATTCTTGTCTTGTCTTGTCATAATTATGATTGGTCTCCTTGGAAAAGAAAAATAATAGATTGTGTTCACTTTTAGCTTTATATCCATTATCATTAAGATCTTATTGTACAAAATATAAATTTCTATGAAACCTACTTGTAGGCCCAAAATGACCACATCCTTAGGAAATTTTGGAAATTTTTACCTAAGGCAAGAAGTTTCCATTCTGCACACGTTCCCGTGTATTTTGGAGCGGATCCACAACAAAGGTTCTCAATCCACGAAACACTTGGTGTATTTTTGCACTTTGAGAAATTCTACATGGTTTCTAGTACTTTTGGCAATAGGTTGGTGATGCATCTTGAATCCACAAAAGTTTTTGGAAAAATATGACGTCAGCACAAAAGAAGTGTAGATTGGTGACCGCTTGTTATTTTCAACATGTGACAAGTGGCTAAGTGTTGACGAGCCTGACTCCAGAGATTTTATAGAGTATTTTTGCCCATAATGGTGACAAGGGGTGAAAAGAAAAGGAAAAGAATGTGGATTCAAGACAAAGACTACTTTTGACTCACTTTATTCTCGATTAGCGATAAATGACATTTTCCACTATTTTTTGGTGTGAAATGAAGGAAGAAGTTATTTTACACTATAGCAGGTCTGGATTGGTGACACAAGTATTTGCACTTGCTTAGGTTTGGAATGGTATTCCATAAATATTTTTAAGAAAATAGACATCAACGACTTTTGAGTGTGAATTTTTGAATACTTTATCACCAACAAAGAAAAAGAAAGGATAATGAGCGGATTTCATCCCACTCCATTATTAGTATATTTTGTTTTGTATTAGCATTCCATAGATTCATAGACATAGAAGGTGATATCATGAATTTTAAAAGGTATAATAGTGCTTTGGTCTTTCCCCACCATTGTACTAAGTGTATTCTAGATCAAATCATAGTTGTGTGATGGGAAAGATCGACAGTTGATATTTTATCAAATATTTTGAAGTATATAAATGCACTATATTTGTCAGATTCAAAGCACAACTATTTGGAGACTTGAAGCTGAAGTGTCATAGGGTTTCAAGAAATGAAAACCAGAAACAGTTGTAGATCGACGATGATGAAAGCTTCCAAGAAAGTTTAACAATGCAAATGCAGTATCTAACGACCTGGACTCCAGCTGACACCAAATAACTAGCAAGTTGTAGAGGCTTTGAGCTACCATGGTGGTCTACTTGCAACGGATTTCCCAAAGGCCAAACCAATAAGAAAATTCCAATAAGAACTCTTTGTTGAGTTGTTCAAAATCAAATCTTTGTAATGTTCTTTGTTATTTTTTAAATTTCAAACTATAAATAAAGGTTAAACCCTCATTTTTAGGGGTCAAATCTAGTATTTTTGACTTCATTATTGTAAATATTTCCATGAGCTAATGAAATAAGAATTACATTGATTTTCACCTCTAATTTACATCTTCGATATTTGGTTTCAGAGGTTCAAAATTTGGAGTTGCATTTTTTCAATATTCAAATGGTTAGTTTTTGCCAATTTTTGGATTACTAACTACTAGGGTAATTGAAATATACTTCTGATTAGATATTTATTGATAGGGAGTACATTTATATAAAATATAAGTATTGGATAATTTTGTTACTTGGATTATCAATGTTTAGATATTGGAATTGATATATGTAATATTTCTCTATTGTTCTCTAAAAAATGGAGATTCATTTGATTTGAGATAATATTGATATGAGTATTATGCATTTAAAATAGTTTATGGGAGATTTTTTCTATAATGACAATGCTGCTAACCTATCCATCCACTATTGTTCACATTTTCTAGCCCTAATATTTTTCTTACCCTAATCTGCAAAACCCTAAGTGAGCATAATTATTTCAACACCATGTTTAAGTTGACAAGGAACCGACCTACTATGGAGTTTGGATTTGAAATCCTGTTTTGGTACATCCAATGTTAAGTGTTGAGTTGTAGCTATTAGGTGTAAGCCTGGATAGAAATTAGGAAGATAGACAACCACGGTATTGAGTAAATCTTGATGCAATTCAGTACCCAACAGTTTTTGGCATGCTCAGTGGGACAAGTTCACAAGGAACACGAAAACCCATCACAAGATTTGATAAATTGACTTGTCCTTGCTAAGTGAAGAATAGTAAATTTACCTGGTGACTCCCTGGTCTATGAGCCCATAAAAGAATCATCCTTGTATACCAGTGCCCTTTCATGTATACCAGGTCTTTCAAGAGAAATAATTTAAATATTTCTTATTTTATGAGTTACCTTACAGAGGGACAATTATTATAAGAAGTTTGCATAGATATTTTCAAGCAGAAGCAAATTTCACTGAATAAAATATTGTAGTTAATAAGAACCCTACCATAGTAGTAACCACACCTATAAACATGGTAGAAAATGCAAATCAAAATCATAGAAATGCACCACCTAATCAGCCCCTACAAAAGTACCCCAACTGGAATACAACTAGTCCACTTAGATTACCCCAAATGCATGCCATTCCCCAAGACATATCCAAAGCTATACCTACTTATGATGGATTATAGAAGACTGGATATGGGAATTTTTAGGACATCCTAAATCTAGCAGCTATCCATGACATAAATAATGAGGATGTGATTGTAAGTATCCTAGCCTTGTCTTTCAGAGGAAAGATATTACATTAGTTTAGGACTCTTGAGGACAATACTACCACCTCATGGGCTGCATTAGCTCAACCATTCATAGAAGGATTCAATGAATGTATTGACCCCTTCTCCCTGCTTAACTAGTTTACTTCTATGCAGAAGGGTCCCGAAGAATCAGTCTCACATTTTAACTTGAGGTTTAGCAAAACCTAGAAAATAATTCCCCTTGTAGCTAGACCAGTTGCAATATTAGCCTATATGTATTATATCAAAGCTATGGTATCAGAGCTAGGTTTGAAAATCTAACAATTTGGAATAGAGGATTATCCTCGAGTTTATAATGTTGCATTTCATGTAGATAATATTTTGATCAATGTAGGGAGATTATCCCCTAAAACTGCTTTGTCCTATAATCAAGAGACTGACAGTTTCCAGGGTCAATCATCAACTACATCATATATGGATCCACCTCCATTTTCATACTCATTTCCACAAATAGCCCCCATTCCTCTGAAAAATCCCATATCCACTACTATCCCTTTTTCTCCACTTATCGCTCAGGTTTCTCAAGAACCTGTTGTTCTCCTAGATATCCAAAATACCTTGAAAACACTTAGTAACAATATGAATTCTATGGATAAAATAGAAATGGAGATATCTCAGCAAAGAAGGTTTCCATATATAAATAAATATCAGAGACCTAGTCCTAGCAATAGTTCAGGTATCAAAGTAAATGCAAAATATGAATAACCTAAATGTTCTTTAGATACTACTCTTGCAAATATATGGTGCTTGGTGTGTAATGATCTACATGATTCACAATATTATGTTATGTACCAACATCACAAGAAAATGGATATGGATCAAGCTGAGAGAAATAAGAAGGGGAGAGTAAACATGATCTAGCAGCAAGATTATATCATGGTGGGGAAAGAGTCATATGAGGATGGCCCAATCGCTGTCATGACAAGGTATGGGAAGAAAAAATTACAAGTAGATCCACACAAAATAAGACAATTCCAAGTCCCATCTCAAAATAAAAATTACCAACTTCCCCAAAGTAGTGATACTTTTCCTATTCCTCAAGCTAAAGGGAAAGAGAAGACAGTCTTCCTAAGAGGTTGAAAAAGGAAACAAAAGGAGATTAGATGAGGTCTAAATATGAGACGTAAGAAAGGCTTGTATTCCCCTCTATTACAAAAAGGTAAATAATAGAAGCCACTCAATAGTATAAAAGAAAATATGGTGATCTAGAAAGAAGTCTTAAAAGACCTACCATAGCTAAGCCTGAGTATAATATTGTTGAAGAGATGAAAATATTCCATCAAAAGCCAATTTTTATGATAATATATTCATTCCTTGTCAAATAGATCTACTTAAGGCTTCTCTCAACAAGTATCCACAGGATAGGTAGGCCAAAATAATCCTTTGTATGCCCTCAGAGAAGAAAGAAATATCTCTTGCAACTTTGAAGAATAAGCCCCCTCCTTTATATATCTCCCTAAGGATGGAAGGTTGGATAGTATAAAATTGTATGATAGATTTAAAAGCATCAAGTATAGTTATGCCTAAAGCATTCTGTGAATATATGGACATGGAGCATACTCGATCTTGTTCTAGAGTATTACAATTAGATGGGACACCTGTTAAGACAGTGAGAGTCATAAAGAATGTTTAATGAGGCTACATAGATCCCTTGAGGTGAGAATAGTGTAATAAATAGTAGTGGTCGATCTTGAGCCTTACTTTATGTCTTTCAAGGGAATTTATTTCAAATCTGGGAGGATGTATGTATATGGATTATTCCAGTATGGTAATTTCTTTCAAAGGAAAGAGAATCAGGATAACACCCCAAAAGCTAGTGTCTTATCATATTGAAAATATTGAGGAGGATATGTACAATATCACTCCCCTAGAAGAATTTTAGCTAGTTGAAAATTTTGAGTTGGATATTAAGGATGAGTTGTCCTTTAGAGAAGATTACAGTCAGTTTGGAATTGGTATGAGAACATATAACATTTCATCTAAATCGGATAAGGAAATACCTACTATATATAATTAGTCTCTGAGAGAAAAGGAAACATGGATGATGCACTTTGATGGTGCTAAATGCAAAAATGGTGTAGGAGCTGGTGTGAAACTACAGTCCCAATCAGAGGGGACAAAGAGTTTTTCCTATAAAATAACATGGTCATGTAAAATAATGTTGTAGAATATGAGGCTCTGTACCTCATATTGATACAGGAAGAAATCATGGGCATTAATGCTCTAAACATATATGGTGACTTTGAGTTAATCATCCATTAGGTAAGTAAAAGGTGTAGTAGCAAGCACCATTACCTAAAAGTATACATAAATAGGGTATGGGATCTAATGGAATCAAAAAATTTGTTCCGAGATAAAAGAATACTCTGTAATATTATTTATAAATGAAGGGAGATAACTTCAAATCTTCTACAAACTTTAGAATCAAGAAATACAAGGGAATCAAAATGGTTTTAAGACCTGCAGTACCAGATAAGAAAATTTTTTGGTAGATTTTTGAAAGCGATGAGCTTATAATTGAATTTATGGTAAGAGAAGCATGTATCTCCACTGTCCAAGAATAAAATTTAGAAGAGATTGATTAACAAGATGTTATTCAATTAAGGAACAATCACATTCCTATAGGGTTGGTCACCTTAGAGAGATTGTTTGATAATGAAGACAAAAAAAAGACTAGAGCCATGAAATTCAATAATTTTTTTACAAATAAATTGAATTTGATACTAAAAAGAAGCTCAATGTTGGAGTTCGATGTTCACCATAGAAAGCAAAAAATATCAAAGCCTTATGCCTAAACTACCAAGACATTGTGGCTTGGTCATATGAAGACCTCATGGTATATGAAAAGAAAGTTATCCAACATACTATTGAGCTAGAGCCTGATGCAAAGCATTTTAGGAAGAAGCAAATACTAGTAAATCCATGTATTGAATCCATTATGAGAGAGGAGATATTAAAGTTATTGAAGGCTAAGATCATATATCCAATAAAATATTCAACCTAGGTAGCCAACTTGGTACCTATGAGAAAAAATAATGGTGATATTCATTTGTGTGTAGATTTTAGAAATCTTAACCAAACATCTCATAAGGATCACTATCCTCTCCTAAATATTGATCAAATATTACATATAGTGGTAGGGACATAAAGGTTCTTATTATTAGATGTCTTCTCTAGGTATAATAATATTTGGGTGAAAGATGAAGATCAATATAAAATAACATTCACCATAAAATGGGGCACATTTGCCTACCATAGAATGCCTTTTGGGTTGTCCAATGTGAGAGCCACATTTTAGAGAGGCATGGAATATGCGTTTGTGGAACTTATCATTAAAGTCATTCTAATTTATTTGGATGACATGACAGTGTTTTCCTATAATAAGCATGACCACTTAGCACACCTAGAGCAAGTTTTTCAAAAGTGTAGAGACTTTGGTATTTCACTCAATCCTAAGAAATAATTCTTTGCAGTACATGAAGGAAAATTGATCGGTCATGTGATCTCAGAAGAAGGTATATCCATAGATCCAGATAGAACCAAGTCCATTCTTGCTCTCCCATTGCCTATAAACAAGAAGGCATTACAGTCCTTTTTGGGTCAAATAAACTTTGTGAGGAAATTTATTTCTGACTTTGCACAGAAAGTAAGGCCCATATCTGAGTTTGAAGTAAGCTTTAGAGATTATCAAGCATTCCATTGCAACAACCCCAGTACTGGTAAATCTAGACTTTAGTAAGGATTTTATCCTTTATGCTTATGGATTTGAAGAGAGTTATGCCTTAGTGCTCACTAAAAAATATTATCAAGGCGAGGAAAATCCTATATTATTTTGGATCCAAACACTCCATGACTACTAGGTCAAATATAAATTTATTTAAATACAAGTATTTGTTGTGATGAAGTCACTAAAGAAGTTCAGGCAATACTTAGTCCAGAGTAAAACCTTGGTATATATTGTTCATCCAAATGCAAGAATCTTTATTCTACAAGATGAACTAGGAGATAAAAGGGTTGTTTGGATTACCAAAATATAATAACATGATGTAGAAATACATCCCATAAATTTGGTGAGATGTAGGTCCCTATGCCAGGTTCTAACAGAGGTAGAAACATTAGCAGAAGTAACAGCTTACCAGACAACAAAAGAGGATGAGATTGAAGGAGTGCAGCCAGTAGAGTCTTATTGGGTTGATCAAATGATTAAATACTTTCAAACTAGAGTATACCCTCCTAATATAAATGCATCCCAAAGAAGAAGATATAGGCTACAGGATTTGAAATATGTATTACTTCCAAAAGTCCAATAAAAAATAAATTTGGATGGAGTCCTTCTTAAATGCTTAAAATATGATCATCAACATAGGTTTATTGAATATTTCCATGGAGCACTAGCTAGAGGGCATGGCTTAGGCAAAGTTACAACTTTGAAAATCATAAGAGCTAACTATTATTGGCCTACTATATTTACCAATACTTTTAGGGTTGCTAGGACCTATGCCAAATATCAGTGATATGTTGCAAGGACAAGGAATGCTTAATTCCCCCTCAGGCCAACACAAGTTGAAGAGTCCTTTAAACAATGGGGGTTGGACTTCATAGGGTTCATCAACCCTCATTTCTTATCAGAGCAAAAATATATCTTAATTGCTAAAAATTAGCTCACTAGATGGGTAGAGGCTATTCCTACAAAGAAACTAGATAAGGAAGTTGTGATAAGTTTTATGTATAATTTGATTTCAAGGTTTGGAGTTCCAGAATCCTTGGTGAGTGATAATGACCTAGCCTTCATAATATCCAAGTATATTAAGTTTTCTAGTAAGTATGGCATCACTCTTAAGAATACTTTAAATTATTACCCTCAAGGGAATGGACTTGTTGAATCTACCAACAAGAACCTATTAAGGATTTTGATGATATCACTTGAAGGAAATAAAAGAAGTTGAAACCTATTTATGGACCAAGATTTATGGGCTGACAAGATTACTATAAATAATTTTATTGAAACTTCCCCTTATGCTTTGGTGTATGGCAAAGAGGTAGTGTTACTTATCCATTTGGAAATTCTAGCACTCAAGCTGGAAAATACAAAGGAAGAACCTGAGGGAAATCCAGTGGAAATAAGGTTGAATCACTTACTAAAACTTGAAGAGAATAGAGCTTAAGCATATGATAAATTTTAGAAACACTCTATAGACATCAAGGTATGGTTTGATAAAAAATTAAGATTCAGGAAATTCCAGGTTGGAGACTCAATTCTCAGGTGGAATATTGAAAAAGCAAAGTCGATCAAACATTAGAAATTTTATTCCTTTTGGGATGACCCTTTCAATATAGTGGAGATAAAAGAGACCAATGTGTTCCATCTTGAAAATATAGAGGGGAACATACAACTAATTCCAGTGAACGATTTTCATCTCAAACTCTACTATGATTGAAATATAATCTCATTATAACATATGTATATACATTATGTCATATTTCCGTTTCTTTTTGTACTTTCTATTCAATTTTTCCTTAAAATGTTGAAAAAAGATAAAAATATTCATAAAATTGCTAATTGTTCCAAAGGATACAGTGAGGATCCATTCCCCACTCAAATACATGTAAAGTGGAGTAGAACGAAGAGCGTCCATATTCTACACAAAAATGAACTAAATTCTTAGCGAAATGTTGCAAATGTTATTTTGCATGCGTGAAAAGAGCCAAGTATTAGTAGAATTTAATGTGTCTTCAATATTTCAATTTCAATACTAAGGTGGAGCGAAGCGGCAATTCTACAATTGTACCACATGGAGAGAAAGTAAATATCCTGCATTCAATGCTAAAGATACCACACTTGAACCAAATATTAGATGAAGTGACACCGCAAGGTTGTAGTACAAGTTTGAATTTTTGGCCAATGAGAGATTAGAACACGACCTTCGAGCCACCAAAAGAAATAAATGGGAGTTGATAAGCATGCCGGGAGGTAGATTATGTAGTAACTACATTAATGGTAGAAGACACGCATGCACCAGAAGATAAAATCACCAAAGCACAAGCTATGTTCATTTGAAGGCAAACCATATTCTCAGAGAAAAAATAACTAGTCAGTACTCAGAAGTATTCATTGTGAATTTCAGAGAGGACACATGATTGTTGCTAGAAAAATAGCTTCCAAAGATTGTCAAGAAGCCAAAACCTCAAAAAAGAGGGTATTGGGTCCATACATTGATAAAGAAAAAACTATAATGGATACCGAGCTAGTCCTTATAGAGAGAAAAAAACTCAGTAAGAATGATAATTATAAATTCAAGAAAAGAGAAGCCTTGTCGGTAGAAGGTAGATGTGTTGTGCTCTCTTTCTTATCTTTTTGCATTTGAGATTTCGTTAATCATTGTCTAGAGTTAATAGCTACTATAGTTAAATTTTATGATCCCATGGCCAAAGTAGTGAAAACCGCTAAATGCAAAACCCTATTTAGTATCACCACTACAAATTGTTATAACATTTTCACCTTAGGGTAAAAACCATTAGTAATATTGAACTAGTTTAAATTTACTACCCAGGATGAGTATTACTCTCTGGATAAGTGAGCTAATGAGGGTGAGTCTTTTAAGAGATGGATTTATAAAAAATTTGATGCCAAGCCCAGGATGAAATTACTTGAAGTTTAAATTCCTATTGATCAATTTGTAAACCCTGTACTATTTTCTATGTTGGCCTGTATGGAGGGTTTATACTCTAATAGAATGGTGCATGGCTAGAAAATTATCGTGGCACATTGTAATTCAAATGAAATAATGTATGATGAAGGTGTAGAGGAAAATAGGACTAGGGTTATCTATTTTTATTGGCCAACCTTCTTTGCTGAAAGGATACACAAGAATTTAGTAAGAGTGAAAAGGAGCTCTGATTGACATAGTTTTAGGCATTGCTCAAGCTTGGTTTGGATGTTTTATGCTACTGTAAAGGATAAGATGCCTTGGATTCTGGTTAAGGACAAAACCAGTGATAGGGAACTCTTGTTGGTTTATTATTGGACAAGTCATTTAAAGAGTAGTGAGTATTTCTACAGATTCAACCTAGAATTCTTAGGATCTTCTTTGAAAATAATGTATGGAGAGTGCCCTAGACTACCATATTTGGCTAAGAAAATAGGGTTCTAAAAAAGGAGAATGGTATATTTTGATTTATGGTACAATAATATGATTATATGAATTCATGGGTAAGCCTTTTCTCCTTTCCCACTTTTTTCACAAAAAGACTTTTTGCCTTGGAATACTTGAGGTAGGTAAAATACATTTATTTGAATTATGATTCTGGAAGGAAGAGAAAATATTTACTAACCTACCGCACTATGGATGATATTACTATTACAAATAAGGGGCAGAGTGAGCAAATTTACCAATACCTAGATAGGTTATGTCTATTTTATATTCCTCAAAGATGGAGTTATGATCCTGATGAAATTTTCACTAAAAGGAATATACCCCTAAATGGAGATAAATCCTACAACTTGAAAAGAGACCTAGGGCTCATTTCAAACAGGGAAAAAATAATAGTGAAACCACTCTTTTAGAGTGGAATATTTAAAAAATGGATCAACTACCTCAGTGGCTATATTTTTATGAGCAAATTGTGGATTTTTATCCAGATAAGAAGCCAAAAAATTGGCTTACAGAGACTATCATCAATGATATAGAGAAAAAAAACTAGGAAAAAGAAGCACATGTAGTCTCAGTATTCCACAGTGGAAGAGGTAAATAAAGGAGAAAAATGGAATGTAGCCAAAATATTAGATTGGTGGAGAATAAGAATTGAAATTGGAAAACCAAAATATAGGTTTGGAATGAATATTGATAATGAATTTTCTAAGAAATATGATGAGAATATAAAAACATAGAAGCCTAATGATAAAAGGAACATAGTGCTAACTATGATGAAGTCACAGGCTGGGTATGATTCTCTCTCTCCACCTATAAACTAAGAGGTTCCAGAAGAAGAGCTTGAAACTCCTTTGATAGTTGTTGAAGTCCTAAAGACATTTCAAATTACCACTAAACAAGTAGAGAAGTTTCCTAAGGGAGAAGTTTCCTAAGGGAGCACAACTTTTGAGCAAAATGTAATATTCAGATGAAATATCTATCAACACTCCATTCATAGAAGTGGTAGCTAGGCCTCAAGGCTTAGCCATAGGGGGATAACCTCTAGATATAACCATAGACTAGAGAGATAAATATAAAATCTTCAAATTTACATCTCTCACTTTCACTACTACAACATCAGTAGAATTAAACCCCATTTTTGAGCAAGTGTTTCTTGATGAAATAGCACAATAAGAGGTATATAAGGAAGATACAAAGAGTGAGTTGGCTACCTTTAAATTTATTCATAGAATATCCAAGAGATCTTCAGAAAGATAAGAGAGAGAGGTTTCAAAGAAACAGAGGTTGGACAAAGAGGAAATTGCTAAAGAGGTAGTTGTTTCAATTGCAAAAGAATTGACACATCAAGAACAGCAACAAAATACAAATACAAAATAAGAACACCCTACATCTATAGGTGAAGGTATGGTATCTAATCCCTCTTCTCCTCTTCCTCCTCTTGAATCCCCAAGGAAGTATCCCTCCCCTTATAGTCAAGAAAATGTGACAAAGGTACCTTCTCCCTCTCATAGTCCACCACATGTTTCATTGATCACCACTAAGGTACAAGTTGTAGACACCAAAACAACACCAATATGATTATGTGACTGCAAACAGTGATCGCTTTGACACAAACAACCCCCAGGGCAGCCCTCAGAGGTTAAACAGTGGTCCTAACCACTTTTGTAGCAATTTTGTAAGGTCAAAAGGCAATTTGGAACATTTAGGCACTTTGCTCAGTATTCGTCCCTCCCAGGGATGAATTCAAATTGGGATCTGTCTCACCCAAGGACGAATTCTAAATTCTTCCTATGTCGAGACGAATTCCCGGTTCAATGGGCAAAAAGAAAAATGGTGCCAAGTGGCAGCCGAAGACAGTCAATTATTGCCTCCTGCCTTGCATGCGCTTGTAGGTGGGCAGATTGGGTGTTATAGGACTATCACAAGGGCAGTCATGGAAGCCCAAGTCATGGAGGACTTTCCTCCCTCATGGGAAGGCATGACTACCACATGTTGCTTATGCATGCCCCTCCAAAGAGACCCCATGGGTCTATAAAATGGTGGACTTTCCCACCCAAGAAAAAGACAAGTTGGATGCATTTTCAAGCAATGAAGTGCTGCCAAATTGAACAACACATTGTAACATTTTTGTATTCATCTCTTCCATATATTTGATCTCTTTCGCAAGAGAGGTTATTGGGTGGCTATTGGACGTGTGAATCTGGACCCAAAACCTGACACTTGACCACATTGATCTACCAATTTTCCGACAACCCATTACAAGATATTTTGGGCCCATCCCAAGTGGATTGGTGCTAAAATCAAGTTCTAACAGTGGGCGGCCCACTTGGGCACCCCGCATTTCTTAGTTTCATTTTAATTTATTCTTTTGCCACTTGTTCATATTCCATTCCATTTTATACTATTTAGATAGTTCATAATTTTGATTTTATAATGTTGTGATCAAATATTATCATGTTTTGTCGTTTTGTGGTCTTCACTAACTTGCAGGTAACAACATCAAATTTCATTGATGGAGGTCAAATTGGGAAAATCCGACCATCTGGGTCATCCCAAAATGCCCCCAATTAGCTAACCCCTATGTTTGCAGGTCTTTTGGAGATCCCGAGGAGCGACATTTGGGCAACATCACTTCGGAACTTTGCTGCAGGCGAATTCGTCCTACCCAGGGACGAATTACAATAGAATTAATCCTAACCAGGGATGAATTACAGTGGAATGCAAATAAACGATGTTTTTTTGACTGTTTTTATGGTAGCGGCCCTATGGTAATGTTCTCTGATCTCTGTCAAATTTGTAGGTTATTTAGAGTCATGTTATTCACCGGTTTAGCTAACCTTATGCATGCATCCTCCATTGGTTTTTAAGATCAAACGCTTCATATTTTTGTCACAGGTGCTACTAATGACTTGTTGTGTCTTTGAATGCAAGAGGAGCAGCAAGAATCAAGGATTCATCAATGCAAGTGGCGACAACACTTTTGCCAGCCCATTTCAAATGTGGGCATGCAGAAGGAGGAATACTAAGTCATGATTGTAACCAAAATTCATTTAACGCTCCTAGCCCCTAAAAAGGGAGGAGGCATATTTGTAACCGAGATTAAGAGAGTTAAATAAAAAGGGTTGTGCTTTCTGTACTTTCTTTTATCTCATTTCAATTCACCTCTTTCATTTCATTCTTTTCATATTTTAGGACTTAAGCGTTTGTTTGATTTTGAATGCATCGCAATAGTTTTCCTTTCAAATATTTTGGAATCTCATTCTTTTAGTGGTGATCACAGTGGGGCCAAATTCATTTCATCCACATGATATCCATTTATTTGACCACACCCATCCGTAATCTGGCTGATCCAACATGGTCATTGCATCTAGACATAGATGCCATCAACTGGGATCGCATCAATTCACCTCCATCCCCATCAGAGTACTGGCCTTTGGGTAAAATGCCTCATTTTACCCCAACAACTCAGGATATCTTTCAGGCTAAAGAGGAACCTGAGGTTCCCAATGCAGATTTAAACTCAGCTAATGATATCCATTTGATCCCGACTCCACATTAGTTGGAGGATGGATTCCACATGTCAGAAGAGGAGACGATTGATGTAGACATCGACACAGATCCAATGAATCCATAGATTCTCAAGCTAGGGGTAAGTCTTTCCCTCGAAGAGTAAGCTAACTACATTGCCCTTCTCAAAGAGAAGGAGGTTTTTGCATGGTCATATAGAGACATGTCGGGGCTAGATCCGTAGCTAGTCACGCATAATCTAACACTTGATTCGACAATCAAGCCAGTTAAGCAAAAACTACGTAAGATGTAGCCAAAAATGGTCTTGATGGTCAAAGATGAATTACAAAATTTGTTGGATGCACAGTTTTTCATCTGCATGGATTATCCACCATGGCTATCCAACATGGTGCTCGTCAAAAATCTCAATGGGAGGATTCGCATATTCTCTAATTTTTGAGATCTAAACAAAGCGAGTCCTAAGGATGATTTCCCCTTGCCCAACATCGACACATTGGTAGATGCTACAGCAGGCCATGAAATGTTATCCCTCATGGATGGTTTCTCGAGATACAATCAGATTCGTATCAATCTCGGGGATCAACTAAAAATGGCGTTCATAATGCCTTGGGGGACATTTTGTTATAAGGTCATGCCTTTTGTCCTTAAAAATGCTAGCGCCACATACCAACGTGACATGACGTACATCTTCGATGACTACATGCATAAAAATTTGGAAGATTACATGGATGATTTGTTGGCCAAGTCTCTTTTGTGCCCAAATCATATTGATGAATTAAGAAAGATCCTCGATCACCTCATGGAGCATAAAGTCAGATTGAATCCCAAGAAGTGCGTATTTGGCATCACATCTAGAAAACTCTTGGGTTTCATAGTCTCAAAGTGAGGTATCGAGGTGGACCCAAAGAAAGCCAAGGAAATCCTTGAAATGGTTCCCCCAACTACCATTAAGCAGCTTTGAAGTCTACAGAGAAAGGTCACGTCAATCAAGTGCTTCATAGCACAGCTATCTGACAAGTACTAACCCATGAGCAAATTATTACACAAGGGGGTTACATTTCACTGGGATGACGAGTGCCAGTCAGCCTTTGATGACATCAAACAATACTTGACTTTGTCGCCAGTATTGGCACCACCTAGACCAGGAGTGTCATTCTACTTATACATCTTAGCTACTAAGGTGGCACTGGGCACCATGCTGGCCTAGAAGAATGAACTTCACAAAGAATAGGCTACTTATTATCTTAGCCGCACCCTGGTCAGTTATGAACTTAACTATGCATATGTCGAGAAAATCTACTTGGTAGTGGTGTTTGCTACCAAAAATCTATGCCACTACATGCTGAGCAACACTACGTATGTTGTGTCTAAGGAGAATCCATTGTGATACATGATGAGTCGTACTTATCATAGTAGTCGCACGGCGAAATGGATCATGTTGTTGATGGAATTTGACATAGAATTTATCGAACAAAAATCTATCAAAGGACAAGTCATAGCCGATCAACTAGCAGAGGCTCATCTCAAAGATGATCAGCCTCTAGTCATAGAACTACCCAATGATGGGGTCTTCCATGTCTTATAATCACCATATTTTGATGAGCCTGAGTCACAGGTTGACATAACCCTATTTTTCGATGGTTCAAAATGTGAGCAAGGTGGTGGTGTGGGAATAGTATTCTTCACACCGCATGGCGCTCCAATGCCCCTATCATTTAAATTAAATTTCCTATGTACCAACAATAATGCAGAGTATGAAGCCTTGCTCATAGGTCTTCGAACAACAATTGCCATGAACATCAAAAGACTAAACATCTTTGGTGATTCGCTGTTAATTGTCAACCAAGTCAAAGGGGTATTCCAATGCAAATGCCCAGTTCTATAGGCTTATAAAGCCCTTGTGGATAAATTCTTGGTAAAACTTGAGTGGTACAACATCGAGGCACTCCCTCGATCATCGAATAATTTTGCGGACACAATGGCCTCCTTGGGGTCACTAATCCCACAAGACCTTTCTGGTGATATGACAACCATTCAAGTCAAAACCCTATCGCAATCCGTGATGGAGCGTGCAAGGTCTGAATTGATGCCAGGAATCCACATGATCCAGATTGAACTATCCTCAGATAAGTTCTCTCGAATCCATGATCATCTAAAACATGCCAACTAGGGGTCCTTGTTCTCCCCTACTCCCATTAATAGCAACATAATGCTATTATTGCAAGTTCTGTCCCACTCAACGTTTTCTAGGGATGAACTTCAATAGGGATTGGTTGTTCATACCGTCGAGGTTTTTGATCAACAGGACTGGTATTTACCCATTAGAGACTATCTCAAGTTAGGTAATCTCCCACTTGGATTGACGCATGCCGCAAAACAAGCATTCAAGCAGAAAGTGGCTAAGTATGTCTTGATAGGAGACATTTTGTATCGTCGCAACTATGAAGGAATCCTCCTTCGTTGCTTGGACCAACAAGAGTCCACTTGGGTAGTTTCCCAAGCACACGATGGTACATGTGGTGGCCACTTCAGTGGTATGGCCATCACAAAGCACATTCTTTGCATGGGCTATTATTGGCCATCTTTAGAGCGAGATTGTTGCGCATATGTCAGGAAGTGCGTGAAGTGTCAACATCATGCTAATTTGACACATGTACCTTCCTAGGCCTTACAGACAGCCTAGTCCGCTTGGTCATTTTCGTAGTGGGGTTTTGATCTAATTGGAAAGATCTCCCCTACGTCATCAGGCCATCACACATTTATCATAATGGCCACAAAGTATTTTACCAAGTGGGTGGAAGTAGTTTCGCTTACCTCTATGACATGACCCCGCATTGTGGAGTTCATTTTGCATAACATCATATGTCATTTTGGTATTCCATCCAAAATAATCTCGGATAATGGGACACCATTCAAGAACAAAGATGTGTGTGCTTTGACCACAAAGTACAAAATTCAGCACAATTTTTTGACACCCTATTATCCACAGGCGAATGGGAAAGCAGAAGCATCAAACAAAACACTAGTTGCCATCCTTAAAAATATAGTCATAGACAGTCCTAAGGATTGGCACATCCAAATCCCACTGCCCTATGGTCCTATCGCACCAGCATTTGGATGCCCACTGGGTCCACTCTGTTTTTGCTCATGTATGGCTCCAAGGCAGTCATGCCTCTAGAGTTGGAAATTCCTTCCTTGCGCATATCAATGCAAGAGTTCATCGATGATGACGTTGCATGGTAGGCCCAGTTAGACCAGCTTATGTTGCTTGACAAACGACGTGTTAATGCTCTCGAGCATTTACGTATTTATCAAGAGCAACTTAAGAAAGCTTACAACATGAAATTTCACCTAAGGGACTTTCGGGTTGGTGATTTGGTTTTGAAGGAAAACCAACAGAATTCTAGTTTGCCATCCCACCTAAGGGACAAGTTCACGGCAAATTGGTTAGGTCCATATGTCATTGATAGCAAAATAGGACCCGGGACATATCGGCTAGCCTCTCTTGATGAAATCAAGGAAACAAAACACTTGAACATCAGTCATTTGTGCCCATTCCATATCTAAGAGAGCCATATCCCAAAAATTCTCCAAGGATTCATATAATCACTTGGTCAATCCCAAAAATGCTCCAAGGATTCATATAATTGCTTGGTCAATCCCAAAAATGCTCCAAGGATTCCTACAATCGCTTGGTCAATCCCAAAATTCTCCAAGGATTCTTGCAATCGCTTGGTCAATCCCAAAAATTCTCCAAGGATTCATATAATCATTTGGTCAATCCCAAAAATGCTCCAAAGATTCACATAAATCGCTTGGTCAATCCCAAAAATGCTCCAAGGATTCATATAATCGCTTGGTCAATCCCAAAAATGCTCCAAGGATTCACATAAATCGCTTGGTCAATCCCAAAAATGCTCCAAGGATTCACATAAATCACTTGGTCAATCCCAAAAATGCTCCAAGGATTCACATAAATCGCTTGGTCAATCCCAAAAATGCTCCAAGGATTCACATAAATCGCTTGGTCAATCCCAAAAATGCTCCATGGATTCACATAAATCACTTGGTCAATCCCAAAAATGCTCCAAGGATTCACATAAATCACTTGGTCAATCCCAAAATGCTCCAAGGATTCCTACAATTGCTTGGTCAGTCTAAAAAATGCTCCAAGGATTCATATAATTGCTTGGTCAATCCAAAAAAATGCTCCAAGGATTCTTGCAATCGCTTGGTCAATCCCAAAAATGCTACAAGGATTCATATAATCGCTTGGTCAACCCCAAAATGCTCCAAGGATTCCCACAATCGCTTGGTCAAAAATAAAGAAATTCAATGTTCCAAAAATCATCAAAAACAACAAAAATTTGCATCTCATTTCCAGGCATGCTCAAATTCATCAATAAAAGCTCTTCTTACATCTCATCTTCATATTCACAAAAAATGTTCCATCAAAATACAAAAATATATAGCTACATTAAGCATCGCATCCATACATTGCATATTTGTGGTTGTACAGGTCAAAGGCACCATAGGCTATAATTGCTTTGCTAGTCTATCTTGTTCCACATTTTTCCATTTTATAAGCAACCCAAAAAAACAATAAAAATACACCATTTACTGCTTTTTACCACACTAGAGTCAGTGGTCTTATAATGTATCAAGAGTTTTCATCTTTTAGTCATAATTTTGCTTTCTAGCCATGTACTGTACCAAGTCAGATAGATTTTACGAAGGTAGAGTTCTACTTGAATCACACCTTGTTACGTAGCATCCCAACACAAATTAAAACACATAAAAATTCCCAAGTTGTGTGAACGAAAGATGAAACCTGCACAGTAATCCAAGTCACCATAAGCAAAATAGTTATCTTGCTCATCCCCCTGTGTGAATGACCCAAAGAATGCCGAGAGTTTGCAAAAGGACAAGCATCCTCCCTACCCAATTCCCTAAGAATCCCAAGTTCTCAATAGTTGCAAAACATAAAAAATTTGCAAACGTCAAAACTCCAAAAAATTTGACATCATCCCCAAAGTGCACACATCAAAAGGCACAAACAATAGTGATTCTCGTCACTCCATATCCAAATCCCTTGCTCAAAAGAAAAACCAATAAAACAAAAATAAACAGTGATTTTATCACTACAAAGGAGCAAGTATCCCAATACAATTGAAGAAAAGAAAGGAGTCGAACTTGAATCCCTAGAACTCTCAGCATTTCGACAAATCATGAGGCAAGCCTTAGTAACGATTTGGTGGATAGCCTATAGGTCACTGGTGGTAAAATTCCCGCATGACGATATATCTGTCACATTAACTTTTGTACAAATCAATATTTGCATGTGGATGAGCTAGCTTATGGTATCCTAGATAGCACTGCAGATTAATTTGACTAAATACAATAAAGGAGTTAGTGGAGCTAATTAGGTGATCCTCAGTACAGGTTTGGTTGACAGCCTATCTGGCACTGGTGGTATCCTGACAAATACCACATAAATGAACTCAATTGCACACACAAGGATATGAAATAACTTGGTCAAAAACAAGTCCAATTCATACCTTGTTCAAAAGTCTTGTAAGATAAAGTACAATCATGGCTAGTGAGTTAAAACCATTTGAGTCTCAGAAAACCTTAGCTACATTTTTAAACCAAACTGCGCTACTTTTCATCCTTAAAATACCATAAAAAATCACATGTATACATACAAAGTCAGTTACCATAGCAATCACCTAAAAACAAAATACACAGAGTCCTAAATAGTCTATGGTGCCCTAACCAAACATCACAAATTCCATTCATCCACTTCATTTTTGCATATCACATATAAATAAAAAACATTTGCATTCATCATAACATATGCATCCATAAAAATAAATTAACATGCATACATCCATATTCATCAACCATCATGCATAAGATCAAATCATCACATGTGCATAAACAAAATAAAGCTGGTATATATATATATATATCATCAAAAAAATGCTCGCAGGCTACAAAACTAGTCCTCTGACCCTACAATCAATCCAAAAACCACCCAGCCTAAGGCGTTGGCCACCATGATCATGTAGGATCGGTGCGACGGGAACTACCCCCATGGTTTGGGTCCTATGGGACCCCTCAAGACGGCTACTGCTAGCCCCCACATCATGCCTATTGCCCCCTCCCTCATCCAATTGCCTGCGATGAGATGATGCTAACTACTCAGTACCACTGTCCCTTGTCCGACGTGAAGATCCACCTCTCGATGGCTTAGGTAGTCGCCCACCGAGGCAGATAATCTCCCCCTCCATCTCCATTCGATGTCGAAACCACTCTGCATCCCTTTGAAGGTAGTAAGCTAATGCATCATCACACTATGCCAAAACCCTATCCCGCTCTGCTAGCTGAGCCCGCAGGAGGTCCCTCTCCCATAGTGCATCCCCCATCTCCTGGTCTCGCTTCCGTAGCAACTCTACCAAACATGCATTCTCAGTGCGTACCCCAGACTCCATCTCCTCTGCATCTGCCTGAGGCATGGGACTCTCCGAAATAGCAGCCTACCTTGGCTCCCACTGCTCCGCCATGTCCTTCATCTTTGGCTGATCCGGAGCTCCCAAATCCACATCCTCACCCTCCACCTCTACCATCTTCGTATCCTCCAAAGGAGCTCCCCAATCATCCCCTGGTGCCTCAGCACCCTCCTCTCCTGTCACTTTCGCCTCTGCGCCTCCTAGTGGCCCCTCTCCCCGCCACCACTGTAGTACCCACCACGAGTCATACTTAGTGGTAGTCCCAACATCATCCATGTCTAGGACGTCGATCATCGCATCTAAATCCTCACCCAGTGGTGTGATGACCGGTCGATCTAGAGTCCTCTCATCCCCCCAGTGCTAATAGACCACGGGCTCACCAGGCAACCCCTGGCACACCCTAAATTGTCATGTAACCCAGCTAAACGAGAAGAAATCATGCCCGGTACCATGTTGCCTAATCATCCACCGCTCTCTGCATACCCGTCAGAGCCACTCTCCAGCCCTCGACCAGGCTGGACAGTCCTAATAAGGGCACCAAACCACCTCCCCTGGAGTGAGCCAAGCGAAGGTATCAGCATAGTGCCCTACGACACCTGCCCATTGTTGACTCTGTCCCTGCTCTTCGTACTGCCTCCATAGAACTGCATACCCTATCTCCTTATCCTCCATCACCACTCGAGTCATCCATGGTAACCCAGCTGGCCTCTCAACTGCTATGTGCTACCAACCCCAACACTGCAACAGATAGCTGTAGCTGATCCCCTTCCACTGCCGATAGCAGACCTCATATAGCTCCCCATAGAGCTATGCCAATAGTGTCTGTCCCCATATCAAGATAAGCGATGCCTCTATCGGGCACTCTACCAACTGCCACACCAAATCTAGTAGGTTCCATGGGAACCTCGCACCTGACGAATCAGGTAATAGCATGTTGGACATGATGCCTATAAGGAATGCGTGTCTCATGCCCAACACCCCCCTCTCCAACCACCATTGAACCAAAATCTCACCAATATGGCAGTCACCCTTTGCCCTCTCCAGTGGATCCTCCACACCCAGCTCCTCCCCAGAGCTCTGAATCACAAGAAAAATCAGATGCAAATGAGCCAAAACCCTAGTTTTGGCCTTTAAATAGGCCTTTTTGAGCTTAAATTCATCTTTCCCTGGGACAAGCACTCTGGTTAGTTCTTGTACCACCTTGGGACAAATTCTAAGATGGAATTTGTCCTACCCTGGGACGAATTCAGGCCAAAAATTTCAAAAAACATCAAAAATTGAACAAAAATGCACTAAAACAGCTAATAAACTTGCCCGATGAGAGTGCTGTTGCACTTGACATCCCGAGAATACAAAATAGACGTTGGGGTCACAAATTTTCACTATCCTACTCCCTAAGAAGGCTATCTTAGCTGGACCACTCCATGGGAAGACGGATTTTTGCCAATTTTAGCTCCAAAAAGCATCGCAAAAAGGGTTACCACCCACCAAAAATAGGTCTAAATGTCAAAAAAATTGTGCATGCTTAAACACTAAACCATATAAGGGCACCCTTGCACAAGTCATCTTTGGTCAAGTGACTCGTCACTTTTCTCACGAAGGTCATTTCCTCATCGATTCGTCGCTTGAGGGGGTAGTCACACTTAGTCACCAATCAGCAAACACACACCCAATTAAAGAAAATGGCATGCATTCAAAGAATCATTGACAAAGACAATTACGCTCCTGCTTGGGGTAGTAAACAAGCAACAATCACAATCTGATCAAATCACTTGGCATTTCGTGAATCATGAACTCAAGGTTATCACAGACAAAAGGTTGCATCCTTTGCTTATTCATGACTGATCAATGTCCAAGATCAAGTAACACCTCACCATAAAAGGTTAACACTTGAAATCAAATTCCTTAGCTCGTCAGAAGCAAGGATTCAATAATGCATGCCCTTTCCATACTTGGGGCATCAAAAGTTGGTTAGGTTACCAAGAAACCCTAATCATTAGTGCTTTGGTTATCTATTTTTTCTCGACGCTACACCATGCATAGCGCATCCCAAAAAGGGGCATCTGTAGACACCAAAACAACACCAATCCGATTATGTGATTGTAAACACTGATCGCTTTGACACACACAGCCCCTAGGGCAGCCCTCATAGGTTAAACAATGGTCCTAACCACTTTTGTAGCAATTTTGTAAGGTCAGAAGGCAATTTGGCACATTTCGGCACTTTGCTCAGTATTCGTCCCTCCTAGGGACGAATTCAAATTGGGATATCTCTCACCCAGGGACAAATTCTGAATTTGTCCTATGTCGGGACGAATTCCAGGTTCAACGGGCAAAAAGAAAAATGATGCCAAGTGGCAACCGAAGATAGTCAATTATTGCCTCCTGCCTTGCATGTGCGTGTAGGTGGGCAGATTGGGCGTTAGAGGACTATCACAAGGGTAGTCATGGAAGCCCAAGTCATGGAGGACTTTCCTCCCTCATGGGAAGGCATGACTGCCACATGGCGCTTATGCATGCCCCTCCAAAGAGACCCCTTGGGTCTATAAAATGGTGGACTTTCCCACCCAAGAAAAAGACAAGTTGGAGGCATTTTCAAGCAACGAAGTGCTACCAAATTGAACACCACATTGTACCCTTTTTTGATTCATATCTTCCACATATTTGATCTCTTTTGCAAGAGAGGTTATTGGGTGGCTATTGGAAGTGTGAATCTGAACACAAAACCTGAAACTTGACCACATTGATCTACCAATTCGTCGACAACCCATTACAAGAGATTTTGGGCCTATCCCAAGTGGATTGGTGCCAAAATCAAGTTCTAATGGTGGCCAGCCCGCCTGGGCACCCCACACTTCTTAGTTTCATTTTAATTTATTCTTTTGCCACTTGTTCATATTCCATTCCATTTTATACTGTTTAGATAGTTCATAATTTTGATTTTATAATGCTATGATCAAATATTATCATGTTTTGTCATTTTTGTGGTCTTCACTAACTTGCAGGTAACAATGTCAAATTCCTGCTGATGGAGGTCAAATTGGGAAAATCCGACCATCTAGGTCATCCCAAAATGCCCCCAATTAGCTATTTCCTATGTTTGCAGGTCTTTTGGAGACCCCGAAGAGAGATGTTTGGGCAGCATCACTTCGGTGCTCTGTCACAGGCGAATTCATCCTACCCAAGGACAAATTACAATAGAATTCGTCCTGACCAGGGTCGAATTATAGTGGAATGCAAATCAACGACATTTGTCTGACTGTTTTTATGATAGAGACCCTATGGTAATGTTCTCTGATCTCTGTCAAATTTGCAGGTTATTTAGAGTCATGTTATTCACCAGTTTAGCTAACCTTATGCATGCATCCTTCATTGGTTTTTAAGATCAAACGTTTCATATTTTTGTCACAGGTGCTACTAATGACTTGTTGTGTCTTTGAATGTAGGAGAAGCAGAAAGAATCAAGGATTCATCAATGCAAGCGACGACAAAACTTTGGCCCGCCCATTTCAAATGTGGACACGTGGAAGGAGGAATACTAAGTCATGATTGTAACCAAAATTCATTTAACTCTCCTAGCCCCTAAAAATGGAGGAGGCATCTTTGTAATCGATATTAAGAGAGTTAAATAAAAAGGGCTGTGCTTTCTGTACTTTCTTTTATCTCATTTCAATTCGTCTCTTTCATTTCATGCTTTTCACATTTTAGGACTTAAGCGTTTGTTTGATTTTGAATGCATCGCAATAGTTTTACTTTCAAATATTTTGGAATCTCGTGCTTTCACAAGTCATCCCTTCTCCCCCAAAGTCACCCCTTATTCCACGTTCATCATCCAATATTCCCACTTCATCATCTCCCATCATTTCATCCTCACCATTACAATAACCACCCCCATCTAAGAAGCAAATTGTTCAAAGCATCCCCGCTCATACAATTGTTAGTCTTGCTTCAATATCTATGATTTTACTAGTAGCAACCACATCAGTAGTTACAGAGTCCACTTTTGTCACAAAAACTACTATAAATACTTCCACACCACCACTGTCAATGGTTGATTCTATCCTTGCATTCCTAGTATCTTTATCTCCCTTGACTTCCAGTTATACAAGTCATGTATCTTTGTGAAAGGAGTAGGCAACCACAAAAAATAAATGATTTCTCGACAAAAAAGCTATCCAAGCCTTCCAATAGGATGTTTGTAAGAAGAAGAAGCATGTTTGTTGTTCTAGTTTTAAGGCAAAGGATATCCATATCCATGACCCCACTTGTAAATAAGCCTAAAACTGAGATGATTGCCCAGGATTATCAAGTTGAATAATTCACATAAGATATTGAGAAGTTATCTGAAGAAGATGATTTCGTAATGGCCAAAGCCCATTTGGAGACTTTCTATGTGAAGAATGATATATTCAAACAAAAGGTGGGCAAGCTGGAGAAAAAAATGAAAAACTTCAAAGGACTGTGAATAATCGGAAAGAAGTGGAAAAGGCTTCAAAAAATGGGGCTAAAAGTTGACAGGAAATTTTTCAAGAAGCCAATAAGCTCAAAGATCAACTAGGAGAGTAGAAGAAGCTAAATGAAGAACAAGCCAAAGAAATACAAATTTTGAAATAACAAATTCAGATTGAGAAACCTAAGTCTTCTAGATTTTATAAATCTATATTAAAGAATGTTAGAAAATAACTACTCTCTGAAGTCCAATAGAAATTCTCAAGGCTTCATCTTATCATTAACTATCTAGTTGATGCCAATCGCTTACTCCTGAATGTTCAAAAATATTTAGATCAAATCACTGGAGAGCTACAACCTATGGTGATTCCAATAAAATAGATGTACAAGTTGGTTGATAGCAAACTCAGTAATTCTGCTAAGCTGATTTCAAATAAGGAATAGAATCTTGCTAGAGTTATTGCCAGGACTATGGTCAAGAAACATAGAGCACTTCAGAAATCCTAGCTATTATTTGATAAAATTGAAAGAGTTATTAAGGATGTTGTGTATGTAAAAAAATAAATGATTCAAGTTGGCTTCATAGGTTTTTGGATGGAGGATCATAGCTTACTATCTGTGGAATATATTCAGAAGAGTACTAATGAAAATATGTAAAATGAATTTGATATTGACTCTCTTGAAGAGCCACTAAACCAAGAGCAAGCTGCTCAATTAATAATTGATTTTACCAGGTTGAGAGATCTCATAGAAGATCTGGTGAACAGAGGGAATACTGCTAATTATGAATATTTTGGAAAGTTACAGTATATTTACAAGTAGCTAGAAGAAACATCAAGCCCCTCTGAAGCTACCTAGAATCAATATTTATAAACCCTAAAGTTGATGGTTCAATTGTTTGGTGATGATTCTAGAGGAAGAAATCAAGAACAATATTCTCCAGAAGAAGAAGTAGAAGAAGAAGTTGAAGAGGAGTCTAAGGAGGAGGTCCATCAAGAAGAAGAGCAGGATGGAACCACCATAGGCCCTGAAGAGGCATACACTTAAGTCATTTTTTATTTTGTACATATAAAAAAATTTTACATTTTTGTTTTTTGCTCTGATATTGTCAGAAATAAAAAATAAATGCATGAACCTAAAGAGTCACAGAGAGCAGCAAATTTTGTGTGAAATTATTTTTGTAAGAAGGCCTTATAAGAAGAGTAGAACTATGTTTTGCAAGAACAGTGAAGCAGTTTTTCTATAAGGGCACAAAGACATATTTTGGAGACAATGGTGGAGGAACATATGTCTATTGCATAGTATCCATATGAGTAGTTATCCTCTATGTTTCTTGAAGAGGGCAATTTTCAAAGGGTAGTGTTCATATGGATATTATTATTTAAAGCATATTTTTGAAGATGAGCATTTTTTGACTCCTGTAGCACAATGGGTAAGACTCTGAGTTCTACATATTTGCAAGTAAATATACCCAAGAGGCACCAAAATTTAGGCCCAAAATGGCCACATCCTTAGGAAATTTTGAAAATTTTTACCTAAGGTAGGAAGTTTCCATTCCACACACATTCCAATGTATTTTGGAACGGATCTACAACAAAGGTTCTCAATCTGCCAAACAATTGGTGTATTTTTGCACTTCGAGCAATTTCGCATGGTTTCTAGTACTTTTGGTAGTGGGCTGGCGATGCATCTTGATTCTGCAAAAGTTTTTAGGAAACTATGATGTCAGTGCAAAATAAGTATGGATTGGCGACCACTTGTTATTTTCTAACATGCGACAAGCGACTAAGTGTTGGTGAGCCAAATTTTGAAGAGTTTATAGAGTATTTTTACCCGAAATTGTTACAAGAGGAAAAAAGTAAAGGAAAAAAATGCAGATTCATGACAAAGACTAATTTTGACTCACTTCCTTCCTGATTGGCGATGAGCAGTATTTTACACTTTTTTTTGGTGCAAAATGAATGAAGAAGCTATTTTACACTATAGCGAGTTTGGATTGGTGACGCGAGTATTTGCACTTGCTTAAGTCCAAAATGGTATTCCGCAAATATTTTAAAGAAAATATGATGTCAACAACTTTCAAGTGTGTATTTGTGAATGCTTCATCACCAACAAAAAAATAAAGGATAATGATCAGATTTCAACCCGCTTCATTCTTAGTATATTTTGTGCTGGATTGGCGTTCCATAGATTCAGAGACATAGAAGGTGATGTCATGAATTTTAAAAGGTAGAATAGTGCTTTGGTCTTTCCCTGCCATTGTACTAAGTGTATTCCAGATCAAATCGTATCCATGCAATGAGGAAGATAGATGGTCGAGATTTTGTCAAATATTTTGAAGTATATAAAGGCACTTTTTTGATCGGATTCAAAGCACAGTTAGTTGGAGACTGGAATCCAAAGCATCATAGAGTTTAATGAAATTAAAACAAAAATAGTTTTGGATCGACGACGATGAAAGCTTCCAAGAAAGGTTAACGATGTAGATGCAGTATCTAAAAAACTAGAATTAAGTTGGCACCAACCAACCAACAAGCTGTAGAGGCTCCGAGCTGCTATGGTGGTCTACTTGTAATGGATTTCCTAGAGGCTGAACCAGTAAGAAAATGCTAGCAATAACTCTCTATTGAGCTATTGAAAATTAAATCTTTGTAATGTTCCTTGTTACTTTTTAAATTTCAAACTGTAAATAGAGGTCGAACCCTCATTTTTAGGTGTTGGATCTAGTGTGTTTGCCTGCACTATTGTAAATATTGCCATGAGATAATTAAAGGAGCATTATATTGATTTTCAAAATTTGCATCTTCGTTATCTAGTGTCAAAGGTTTGAAATTTGGAGTTGCATTTTTGTCAATATTCAAATGGTTAGTTTTTTCCAGTTTTTGGATTACTAACAGCTAGGGTAATTGAAATCTACTTTAGATTATATCTTTATTGATAGGGAGTATAATTTTGTAAAATATAAGTATTGGTTAATTTTGTTATTTGGATTATCAATGTTTAGATATTGGAATTTTTGTCTACAATATTTCTCTATTGTGCTTTAATGAATGAAGATTCATTTTATTTGAGATAATTTTGATCTGAGTAATGTGCGTTTAAAATGGTTTATGGGAACTTTTTTTTGTAGTGACAATGTTGTTAACCTATCTGTCCACTATTCACATTTTCTAACCCTAATCTCTTTCTTACCCTAATCTCCAAAACCCTAAGTGAGCATAATTGTGTCAACACCCTGTTTAAATTGACAAGGAACTAGCCTACTCTAGAGGTTGGATTTGAAACACTATTTGGTCCATCCAATTTTGAGTGTTGAGTTGTAGCTATCAGGTGCAAGCCTTGATATAAAGTAGGAAGATAGAAAACTACAATATTGAGTAAATCTTGATGCAATTTACTGCCCAACACTACTATTATTCTATCATCATTAATTTATAGGTTCTAGGGTTCTTCCCTTTCATGCTGATGTGAAGTATCTTTTGCTAGCTAATTAACTAATGTGAAAAAATTGGGCATAGGAATTTTGACTTTAGGTAATATATTTTCTTATCTGTCAAGTTAACCTTTTATTCAATGGTTATAATTGGTGTTAATCTTATAAAACAAAATATTTGAAATAGACACCACAATAATTTTATTATATTCTTTTGGCTTCCTCTAACCTAAATCTAATGGCCATACATTTCACATGATTGTTATTGTAATATCCAAGATATATTTCAAGGAATAACCCAAAGTATTTTCTTTTTTTTCCCTATAAACATCACCCATACCAACTAGCCTAAGGTTTACCTTGGATGCCTCACTAACATTTACCTTCATTCATCCATGAGCGAGATTTAACCATTTTACTAGGATTGCCCTAGAAATTATCTATGAATGAATATACTATTTTAAAAGAAATTTTAAAATTTCTAGTAAATTTGTGGTTTGTTTCAGCTTGAGAATGGAAGTGCTTCCTATTTTTTATTATTAGACTATATTTTAGTCCATATTTTGTGAGGAATAAGTTGAGCATATTGGAAGACCATTTTGCATATTTCCAACCAAATCTACCACTAAATAAAAATAGGTTCAATTTTATGAATTATATTTAGTACTCTATACTTTGTTGTTGATAGTTTTTAGAGTTAGAATAAATAATCTATATTATTCCATAATTTTTATCTCCTACATATAATAACCTACTAGAAATGAAATAATACTTTGAAAAATGGGTATTGGAATAGGATATTTTTCATGTATTATAAATCTTATTTATAAGTATACAATATGATGGCCAATAGAGACTTGTTTTCTTCATATTCTTCTATGTTAAAAAATATTTCACATTTTATTAGCCATGTAAAAGTGTTAGTATTTTGTCAGCCTTTTGAATTCTAGATTATCTACCAAATAATCATTTCATAGTTTACTAATTTCCCTCCTACAAGCTGCTTATAATATGTATTGAATAAATAAACCCATGAAGTCTTATTTTCACATGCTATTATATATTCTATTTGGTCCTACGAAACTAGTCTACTTTTTATGATTATCCAAAAAAAAAAAAAATTTTCCTCTTCTAGACCTTGTATAAGCCATTATAAAATATTTTTATAATTCTAATAAGTAGCATTTTTCTTCCCTACTCATATTTAGAGGTTCTATATATTTTTTTAATCCTAAATCCATAAACCTCTCTATTAATATTTCTTTGTGTGAAAATTATTGAATTACCAATGGACACTCTAGAAAAGCATATTTATAAAAAATAGTAGAATATCCCGCTTAGGTAGTTTATAAGAGATACTTTTGGATGACACCACAATTCAATTGGATATATTTCTAAATGGTAGACCCCTTTCCATTTATAGGAAGCAAAGGAATATTAGTGGATGATATATGTATAGGGTAAAATATTACCCTATATAGAATTTCTATTGGGTATCCATATCAAATAGATTTTTGCATAGAGTGTAGTATTATCAAGACAATAATTTCATAAGACAAATATATTCATATCTTTAGGTTGAAATATTTTATTCCAACTAATCAAATGCCACTTTTAAAATTCTATTGAGCTCTTTTATAATCAAATTTGATGTAGCAATCACTACAAAGTGATATAGGGTGTGCTTAAAGTTTAGATTTGATAAGAGTAAATTTATTAGACAGGGATAAAATCCTAATGTTCAAGGTGAAATATTACTCTTCAATTTTATGAAATAAGAATCTTCCAAGTATTTAAAGTAATGTGATGCAATTGTAAACCCATGTATACAATTAAACTTTGTAATGTATTTGGAAAATAAATATATGATTTTGTGTTATTAAAGACCTACCTAGATGCTAAAAGGTAAGTTTTTAAACCCTCATAAATTATTGAAGTTTTTACTATGGATTTCACTCTTACAAAATTATGCCATCTATGAATTGCAAATGAGTGAGAGGTTCTAATCCATATAATATATTAAAATTATGTACTATCCCTCTAGACTGTAGGCTCTTTAGGTATCTAGATACCCCTTTCACAAAGAATATGAAGAGGTAGGATGATAGGATGAAGAGGTAATATGATAATGGATGAAATTAGCCAAGACATATTTTTGATTAAATATCTTAGAAATAAATTCCTTTATGAGACCTAAAAAGGAGGGTTAAGAGTAATAATTTTCTACCAATTTAGCCTATTCCTAATTGAAATCAAAGGATTTTAGTAGGTTAGATAGAAATATATAGTAGACCTTATTAAATTCCTTGGATAGATCTAACTTGAGTAGCATGGATTTACATTCGTTTCACATAAATTAACAAATAGCCTCATTTAGAAAAAGTATTGGAAGAAATTATACTGCAAACCATTTGACCTAAGGCATTTCCTTTCAAAACTCCCCTGAATACTTCCCCCAATTATTCTAATAATATTTATAGATTAATTGATCATGTAGTTTTGGTGTTATGATGGATGGAATGGCATTTATGAATTTTAGTTGAGAGATTATTTCTATGATCTAACTAAAAGAGCTGCTAGCATACTACCTCTTCATGAATATATTAATTAAAGATAATTCCCCTCCATTCTTTTCAACATCTTTTCTCATTATATTTTGGATTCTATATCTTACAAATAACTTATGAAAACAAAATTCTCAGTTGTGAAATTTTGATATATATTGATAGAGTTACAACTATTTTAAGTTGCACTTTTGAAGTTGTTTTTTGTTTGCGTGATTTTTTTCAAAATAAAAAAAAATTAATAAATTTTTTTGTTGTCATTTTCAGAAGATTTTTGCACGAACATGTAGGTTATTTTGATTACTACAAAAATGAGTACTCACTTGTTAAATTTTGTTAAGTATTGAGGGAGTTATAGTTGTTGCAAGTTGGGCTTTTGGTGATGTTTTTGGGGTTGCATAGAAAATTTATGCAAAGGGAAAAAAATTCATAACTCTCAATTTGGGTAATTAGATAAGTTATCATTTGTTTCTTTGAAGGAAATATATATATTTAATTGTTTAACGAAATAAATAGATGAGATCTCAAAATTTTAATTTTTGAGAATGTTTGATTATTTAAAACTCTAGCTACTTTGAAACAAATCATGGTGTTACCAATATTCAATGGAGAGGATTAAAATGATGTTTGGAAATGGTGGAATATTTATAAGTATTCAATATCTTCTTATCTTTTTTTAATATGCAATTTTTATATTTTTTTTCAAGAGCCAACTTTATGGTAGTTTAAAGAGTTTTCTAATGACCTTACACATACATGGAAAGAATTTGAAGTTGCATTTTAAAAAAATGGTGAAAATAAAACAATGATAATATGCCTTGTTCCGAGAAGGAATTTTTTCGGCTCTGGCGATTTGGCTTTTGGCGGGAAATTTTTTTGTGACGGCGTCTGGTGTTGCTCGAGGGACTCTGGCCCGAAGATCTTGCCTAGGGCTTTGGGGGGTTGTTTCTGCTTTCGCCTGAAGGTTCTTTAGTGGTCCCGGGAGGGCCCGATGGGGTCTCCTCCTGTTTCTCCTGCTTGGGGAGAAAGACCTCATATGCCGAGAAGTTGAAAGATTTTCCCTCGCCTTCCACGGACGGAGCTCAGCGGAATGCTTTTCAATCGATACTCAAGACTGTTGCCAATGGCCCAAATGCTCGCCGTGTTAATGGATGCCTCCCACAATCTTCCTCTAGGCCTAAGATTGTAATAGAACCAATGTTGGTCGAAGATACAATCGTCTACCGAGCTAATCACGACTTGATCTACAAATTCATGGGCATCCGGCCCACACTGAATTTTTTGCATACTTGGGTTCTTCAGAACTGGGAGCCACAAGGTGAGTACTCTCTATGGCCTATAAGCAATGGGTATTTCATCATAAGTTTCTCTTCTTTTGCAGATAGAAACAGAGCTTTTGAATCAGAAAAGAGAAACCACAGACCAGCAGGGTTATTTGTCCAACCTTGGAGAGTGGGTTTCGACCCCCGCATCGAACCCACGGCTGTCCCGGTCTGGATCCGGCTGTACGCTCTCCCGATGGAGTTTTGGGGTGAGCAGGTGTTGGAATTAATAGGTAATTCCCTAGGCAGATTTTTGGGAGTCTCCAAAGATACCATAGAGGGCAATACTGCTGTCTTTGCTAGAATATGTGTAGAGATGGACATTAGTCAGCCTCTACCAGCTGAGGTGGAACTTGAGCTTGCAGGAGTACCCTGGATCCAGCAGTTAGACTATGAGGCCCTACCTTTCAGGTGCCGAGTATGCCATAAGCATGGACATTTGGCAAGGTTCTGCCCAAACGTAGTGAGCACAAAAACGGAGGCTCCGAGTGGAATGTCAAACCGCCCTAGAGAGGGTAAGTCCAGTCCGATCAATGAACCCTCTAGCAATTCTCCAAGTCCTGATGCTCAGCAGGATGGCTTTGAACAGGTGAAACGAAAGAGAAACAAAAAGAAAAATGGCAAGGATCAGAGTACGACTCAAGCCAAACAATCGGTATGAAATTTTTAAGTCATTAGTGGATCCGGAGGACCAATCTATGGAGGGAGTGGTTGGGAATGGTGAGAATGTCAACACTCCACCTCTTGTTTCTCCTTCCTTCACTCCCGTAGTAGAACAGTGATCTGTTCCAGTGAGTACTCGCAGTCAGAGAATCCAGGGGCTTTGGTTATACACTCCCCAGCACAGCCGGCTATAAAATATGTTACCATGGGAAATGCAGATAAAAACAGAGAAAGGCCTGCTTTAGGGATTTCCCAGGTGGAAAAGAGATCAAGAAACAATAACTCTCAAGGAGCGGGAAGAAAATCCAATAAGGAACTACTAACAACCCAAGGAGATAAGCTAATCAATGGAGGATTGGTGAGGACCATTGATTCTTACTGCTCTCAAGGTTTTCAATGATTATTCAATCTTGGAATATCAGGGGTTCAAACAGTAGAACCCATCAATCTGCTGTTCAAAGACTCTTAGAAAACCGTAAAACAGACTTTTTGCTTCTTCAGGAGACCAAAATGTCTTTAGATATGATGAGTAAAACTGCTACTAAAATCTGGCGGGGAGCTGGGTATATGGACATGGCTGCCCAAGGAGCTTCAGGTGGAATTGTTACCCTTTGGAACCCTCTGGTCTGGACTGCTTTAGAACATGTAGCTTGTAGGGGTGTACTTACTTCTCTCTTCAGAAATAACTTCAATTCTGAGCTGGTCCTTATAACCAACTTTTATGGGGCCCAAGATCTTGATGGCCAGAGGCTCCAATGGGACGCTGTTCTCAACATGAGAGCATACAGGGAGTGTTATGACTGGATTATTGCAGGGGATTTTAATGCAAAATTATCTGTTCGAGACCAGGAAGGTGGCTCCCCTATTTTGGATCCAGGGGATCGGCTTCGATTGCCCAAGTTCAGGCCTTTAATCTAGTGGACGTTCAAGGCCCTAGTGTTTTTTTCACTTGGACAAACAAGAGAAAGGAGCCACATAGCAGGAAGGTCAAGTTAGATCGCTTTTTGGTCTCGGAGGAGGCTTTTGTTAAATGGACTTTTAAGTTCCAGATTTTGGAGGGCCCTATTTCGGATCATTTTCCCATTTTGCTTGAGGGAGGGACTTCGAGAGGACAGCACCATAGGCCTTTTAAATTTGAGAATTTTTGGTTACAAAAGGAGGACCTTCGACAGAAAATTTCTCATTGGTGGACAGAAGGCCGTCCACCTTTTGGGACAGCAATGTTCAAATTTCATAAACAGCTTCAATTTGTCAAATTTCAATTGAAACAGTGGAGGAAAGGAAACAAGTCGGATTTCCAGTCCCAAAGGGCCCCCTTGGTGGCTAGATGGGAGGAGGTTCGGAAACTTTTTAGGGAAGGATCAATTACTGAGCAACTCAAATCTGAAGATGACGAATCGCGTAAAGCGGTTGAGGACATTGACAACCAAGAGGAGTTATACCTGGAAACGAGAGGGCTAGAAATACTTGGTTATTAGAGGGGGACAGAAATACCAAATTTTTTCATCGGTCAGCTTGTGCTAGGAGACAGATGAACAATATGGAAGTTCTCAAAGATGAACATGGAAATGTCTTCGATACTATTCCTGGTATGCACTCCCATGCTATTGATTACTTTTCTAAACTTTTTAAGGAAAGTATGCAGCAAGATATCGAGGCTCAGAACGAAGTTCTTAATGTTATTCCTCCTATTATCTCTGAAGAGGACAATCAGACCCTGCTTAGACGCATTGAAAGGGATGAACTGAGAAATGTGGTCTTTGGTATGAGTACTGGAAAATCTCCTGGTCCAGATGGCTTTCCTATTGAATTTTTTTAGGCTTTCTGGGACACCTTGGAGGAGGATGTTCTGGCTGTTACTGAGGAATCCAGATCCAATCGAAGAATGGTCAGGGCGATCAATCACACCTTCATTGCTTTAATTCCAAAAGGGGAAGCGGGGACTCATATCTCTGATTTCAGGCCTATTGCTTTATGCAATGTGATTTACAAAATCATCACTAAGATAATGGCTGAGAGGCTTAAACCCCTTCTTCATAGCATCATTTCTCCTGAACAGGGGGGCTTTGTTGAGGGAAGACAAATATTGGATGGGGTGGTTTTGGCCCAGGAGGCCATCCATTCAATGCAAACTTTGGGCAACAAAGGCATGTTCATTAAACTGGATATGTCCAAGGCTTATGACCGGGTGGAGTGGTGCTTCTTGTCAAAAATGTTGGCTGCCTTTGGCTTCTCTCAGGAATGGATTGATTGGGTTATGAGTTGTGTCTCTTCTCCCTATTTTTCTGTTCTCATTAAGGGCCTTCCCTCACTTCCTTTCGGCGCCTCCCGTGGGCTCCGCCAGGGAGACCCTTGTTCTCCCTATCTCTTCCTTCTCTTGGCTGAAGGTTTGGGCAGACTGTTTTTGAGGAGAAGGCAACAAGGTCTGCTTTCTGGTATCAAGGTTGGGGAGGAAACTCTGACTCACTTGCAATTTGTGGATGATACGGGTCTGGTTGGTGTGGCCACTCTTCGGGAAGCTAGAGGAATCAGAGATACTTTGAATTTCTACCTAAGGGCTTCAAATCAGGTTCTAAATGTCAGGAAGTCCAAAGTGGTCTTTTTCAATCTCGACCAACGGCTTCAGGAGCGCGTTATTGAGATCCTGGGCTTCACAAGGACTTCTCTTCCAATTGTTTACCTGGGCGTTCCCCTTCATTTCAAAAAGTTAAATATTGATATTTGGAAGAACCTGTTAGCAGGCATCAAAGACAGAATGAATCATTGGGCCCATAAATGGCTAAGCTACGGGGGTAGATTAACCTTCCTGAAATCGGTTATTCAGGCTTTGCCGATCTATAAATTCTCAATACTGGCTGCCCCTCATACCATCTGGAAAGAGCTGGACAAAATGGCTAGAAGATTTTTATGGGAAGGCGCAAAAGGGAAGAAAAAATGGGCCTTGGTTGGGTGGGACAAAGTTACCCAGCCTAAGGATAAAGGAGGGTTGGGCTTGAGAAGTTCTATGCTTAATAACAGAGCTTTGGCTGGAAAACTATATTGGAGGTGGATTTCTCAGCCATCCTCTCTCTTCAGCAGAATTCTTTCCAGTAAATATTTGGGGCATGTTCATCCCAATGAGGTGGGTCGCTTTCCCTTGGAAGGTCCTGGTTCCTTAGTGTGGCAGACTCTCAAGCTTGGGTCCCAGATTATCAAAGATCAATTATTCTGGAAAGTGGGGAAAGGAGACAAGGCTCATTTCTGGACTGACTCTTGGGACCAGCATCCGCCCATTATTGTTATGATCCCTGAGCTACAACCTATCATGACCGCCTTAGAAGCCCAGGGTTGGATCCTTATTGATAATTATCTTCTTACCAGTCATTTGGGGGGGTATACTTTTAAAAAGTTTAAGTGATGGGAGGAGTGGCCAATTACTGTCTCTCCGGAGTTGGCGCCTATCCTGCAAAAAATCTTGTCAGAAAGGTTCCTCACGGGGAAGGATGAGGAAGATGAATTATCCTAGGGCTATGGAATCCTTGGGGTCTACTCAGTTAAGGCTGGATACGAAAAGATCCTCCCTGAGCCTCCCCCACACTCTTTTCCGGTTCAGCATTGGAGAAGGATTTGGCATTCAAAGGGTTGGCCGAAAGTGAATTTCTTCGCTTGGCAACTTATGCATAATGGTCTTCTCACCTTTGACAATCTCAGACGTAGGGGTTTCAATGGCCCCTCTCAATGTGCTTTATGCCTCCAACATGAGGAAACTGCAGACCATTTATTTTTTGAGTGTCATTTTACTCATCAGATTTGGGAACGCTGGTTCTCTCAATTTAAACTCCAGGCTAATGGTGTTCTCAACCGTACCAATATTTGGGAAAAATGGAAATGGGGCAGGTTCAATTCCATAGCTCTCCGAACTGGCTGGCAGTTAGGCTTTCTCTTCATTTGGTGGCAAGTTTGGTTGGAGAGAAACGCCCGGATCTTTAGAAACACTTTCTCCTCGATTGACGGCGTTTGGCAGGTCATCTGGAGCAAAGTCACAGAAACTGTTGCTACTTTTGTCAATGAAAAGAATCAGGCTACTCTTGGGCATCCTGAAGAGGGGGTTGAGGGTCATGAGAGGCAAGGCAGATCATGCTGGAAACCTCCCCCTGAAGGCTGGATCAAGATCAATACTGATGGGGCTACAAAAGGCAACCCGGGCAACACAGGAATTGGTGTTGTTTGTTGGGATCACTCGAGTGTGGTTCTTTACTGGGAATTGCAGGGATTGGGCAGAGCCACGAACAATGAAGCCGAAGCCTTGGCCATTAAGTCAGCGTCTATCTGGGCTGTTAAGCAGGGTTACCGGAGGATAATTCTTGAATCTGATTCTCAAGTCCTGATCGGCGCTCTAGATTGCTTGCGAAATTTCTCTTTAAAAGCCTGGAGACTGCGGATGTTGATATCTCAAATCAAGGAGTTATGGAGGGAGTTAGATGATGTCATCCCTGTGTATGTGAGTAGAAATTTGAACACGGTAGCTGACTTCCTTGCGAAGATGGGTGCTGAGAAAGAGGTAGGTGTTCAGCTGCACAGTGATATGCCTATGATAGATGAAGAGATTCGGAGTGGTCTGGAACGATCCCTGCATCCATGAGCTCAAAAATGACTAAGGTTAGTTTCTGTCACGATATCGTGACATATTGCGCCGTCGCGACCCTGTTTGGTAATCTGTCGCGATTTCGCGACATGTTGCTCTGTCGCGACATGTTGCTCTGTCGCGACATGTTGCTCTGTCGCGACCTATCCTGGATAACTGTAGCGATTTCGCTACCCTTTTGGTTGCTGCGGCTTTGGGAGGAAAATTGTAGTGATTTCGCGACATGTTGCTCCGTCGCGGTCGTTGATGAGAAGGTGTCGCGATGTCGCGACCTTTTTGGTTGGTTTTGCTGCTGGAGGAAAAGTGTCGCGATATCGCGACGCTTTGAGAAAAATTGCATGAAAGGGAAAAACCGTCGCGATATCGCGACAATTTTTGTGAAAAGCTACTCTAAGGAAAATTCGTCGCGATTTCATGCCTTTTTTGAGGAAAGGACACAAAGGGGCATACTTGTTGCGATTTTGAGATGTTTTGAGCAAAATTTAGTTAAGGGGAAAAATCGTCGCGATATCGCGACCTTTTTGAGAAAAGCCTCCCAATGGATAACCTGTCGCGATTTCGTGACATGTTTATGGAAAGGAAGCACAGGGGCAAACCTGTAGCGATTTCGCTACAGTTCTGGAGAAAAACTGCTTGCAGGAATTTCGTCGCGATTTCGCGACTAGTTTTGGTAATGGGCACCTCGGGGGTGAACATGTCGCGATTTCGCGACACTTTTGCGGATGGGGCGCCCATTGGTTTTCTTGTCACGATTTCGCTACACTTCCGGCCAAGTGGGGCTCCAAGGAAAAGCCGTCGCGATGTCGCGACACTTTCTCAAAGTTGTTGATCAAAGGGGTCCTCGTCGCGATTTCGCGACAGTTTCAGGGAGCAGGTGCCTTCAGGCTTTCTCAACGCGATTTCACGATGCTTTTGGTGTTTGGGTGATTCGGTGCTGTGCTGTCGCGATTTCGTGACTTTTTTCGTGTGTTGTGGTTCCGGCGCTTTTTGTCGCGATATCGCGACATGTCACGATTTCGCGACATGTCGCGATTTCGCGACTTGTCGCGTTATCGCGACTGGTTGTTGTGGCGCGGCGGTTGTTTGGTTTGGTGTCACGATTTCGCGACATGTCACGTTTTCGCGACATGTCGCATTTTCACGCCCTTTGTACCTCTGGTCTCTTTGCGCTTGGTTGGGATGCCCTTTCTCCCTCTTGTAACTGTCTTTTGTTTTAATACAATTTTTTTTCATTTTTTTCAAAAAAAAAACAATGATAATATGCAGGATAAAGAAACTACACCTTGCATGACAGGATCCAACATTGGTGAAAAAGTTATTGTTTTTTAACATGGTGAAATCGATAGCCGCCACGAATCTGGGTAGGCTATCTAGCTTTTTTATGGCCGCCATAGTATTCTGCCCTATTCACCTTGGAAGCCACCACACAGATCTTCACACAGTCCAACCCTATAACCACCATGCCACAATCATTTTAAACCTTTTACACCACTAAAAGCACTAGGAAAGGGACAAGCATTCAATCCGATGATGCTCGAGATTTGAACCTTAGACCTTTGGCTTCCTTATGGGGTTTGGATGAACCAATTGGTCTACACATCACACCTAGTGAAAATTTTATTTTGAATGTACAAATTATATTCAAAATCAAAACATTATTAATTTTGTTAACCCTAAAAGCAAATATAATTATATCAATATGTATTTGACTAATAGGTTTCAAGTTCAAGCAATGAAAATCAAAGACCTAAAGCTTAAGGGTAAAAATTTTCAAATTTTTGAATATTTGAAGCTCACCATAGATAAATATGTTTTACATTCAAAATTTTATTTTATTGAGATGAATTATGTAGATAATTATCCTTGGATATCCCTGGTTGTATTCTTTGGGTACTATTAACATTAATGTGTAAAAGCAATTCATGAAGTTATGGTACAAGAAGAAGAAGAAGATAACATTATAGGATATTTCTCAATGTAAGGACAAACATGTAGCTATTGTAGGGGAACAAAGTGAAGAGCAAACAAAAGAACCTGAAATAGAATCTTAGGTAGAGGAAGAAGTAGAAATCAAGCAAGCGATAACAAAGGAAGAATTGATGGAAGAGAGTGACATAGAAGAACCATAATAGGTTAAAAATTGGACTAAGGTTTAAATATATCACCATCCACACCATAATGAGAGGAAACAATCATGGAGGCAAGGCTTGAGGCAGCATAAGAACAATGAGTGATAGTCAAGGAACCAAAGGAGTCAAAACTTTGGATATTCTACAAGTCATAAGTGCAAGTAGGTATGGATGAAAAAGATGAAATTTATGCTTCAAACACATGACATTGGCATCATTTAAGACCACCACTAATAATAATTTCATTGGGATGGATGGATGATTGATATTGATAACGATAATCAACATGGCCTAGAAGATCATATTGTTTAACCTCTTCTAATATTTTGAGGATGAAACATTTTGTAAATGGGATGGAATATTGGGTACCCAAGATATGTACTTAATAATTTAATATTGTATTGTATAATGGTATGAGCCACAAATTAATTATTGAGTAAGGAAATCCACATGTCAAATTAGAAATGGGTATGTCATAAAATCATATATGTGACCATTGGAGAATATTTTCATATGTAACTACAAGGAATACTGTCATATTATTATGCACATTGTAACTCATGGAAGGTAAACCACCACATGTGTGATCTTGTAACTCATATAAGATGAACCATAACAATCTTGTATAAAGAGATATTTACCCCTATTGTAAAATGTATGCATGAAGTATTGGCTCGTGGATCTAGAGATATTATGGAGTGGTTTTATTCCAATATATTGATGAACTAATTTGTGTGAAATTAATTTATGTAGTGCCCTCAAGGGTATTATCAATCTCTATTTTATTGTGTACAATTTATTTGTGGATGCATGTTGAATATTTTTATATATTGGTGAATGATTTATGGTATTGAGAAGAGAGGTTCATAACAAATTTAGAACTATAATCAATCAAGTAAGCACTTAGTTTGCTATAGTTAAAGGTAACCATGAATGTAGAGTATGAATATTTGATAAAGAATAAATAATGGAAACTTGTAGATCTATCAAAAGGAAAGAAGCCCATGGGCTTCAAGTGGATATTTAAAAATAAATACAAGGAAATTGAATTCATTGAAAATTATAAGCTATAACTTATTGTAAAGGACTATGTATAAAAGGGAATAATAAATTATGAAGATGCATTCACTCCCACAACAAATATTAAATCCATCCATGTAATCTATGCATTGAAAACATAGTATGCTTATAAATAGTAGCAAATGGATATAAAGAGTTACTTCCTTAATGGTTATCTAAAATGAGAGTTGTACATGATGCAACCTAAAGGATTTGTTTTCAATGGGAAACAAAAAAAATCATTAGATTAATTAAGTCATTATATGTATTGGAGTAGGCTTCCATACCCTAGTATATAAAAAATGATGATCATCAATTGTAGCATGGTTTCACCAAAAGCCCCTCTAGTGCACATATCTCTTAAGAAAGTTAGATCTAAGACAATAATACTTATGTTGTATGTTGAGGATTTAGTCATCACTAGCAATTCTAATGATTTGATGAAGGATGTGCATAATGACTTGAATAAGTTATTATACATGACCGATCTAGGACTTTAATGCTATGGATATGGTTTGGAGGTACAACAAAGGTAAAATCATATGGTGGCCTCATAAACAAAGTATGCGAAGATATTTCTTGAAAAATATAAGACAAGATATAAATAAATGGAAACATTGATGGAGTAAGGTTTACAACTATCCTAATATGATAATTCACAAAATTTATCTAGTCCACATTATCATCAACTGATTGGGAGTCTCATAAACCTGACAAATACCACTCTTGATATCAACATTATTGAGAATTATATTTCAAGGTTTATGCAAGAACCTAAATAGAGTTGTTAGAAGGAAGTAAAGAGGGTTTTTCGTTATGTCTATGGTATCATGGATTATGGCCTAGATTATAAGAAGAATGATAAATTTTCCTACAAGGATACATAAATTCATATTGTGTTGGATCTATAGATGATAGGATCTCAACATCTAGTTATGTATTTAATCTAGGATTTAGACCTATGCCATGTTACAACAAGAAAAAAGAGACAGTGGCATTGTTATCAATATGTTCATATGTTCATTAATTTTTTCATAAACATATCTTATTATTTCATTTACAATTATTTGACTTTGAATATTTCATTGTTTAGATGAGAATATAAGTGTGATTTTATAATGGATCTATTTTGATTGATAGTTTTCATTTATGATCTTTCTTGTGAACTTCTTTCTTGTATAGAAATTTTGTATTATGCTGGATAATTTATGGATATCTTTTCTTTATAAAAATTATTAGTTTTTATCCCTACAAGGACATCCCAATGATATGTCATTGGTTTTTCATCTCGGTGACCTCTATTCAAACCATGGGAAGAGAGGTCTTCTAATGCTATACCCTCAGGGATTGTGGCCCCTAGTTATTCCACCCATTGTACTTCACATTACATGAAAATAAAAATGTTTGTTTTATCACATATTCATGCAAGGAAGAATTTTTGGATTATTATTTTGTGTTTCTAAAAAAATTATTTTTGTGTTTTAACTTATGTTCCTACAATGAACAATTTATCATTATTTTTTCTTTTTTGAGAGTATTATGTTCCTTTTATAATATACTTTATTACTACTAATTCATATCTATTGATTAGTATTTTGTATTGGTAATTTGCATTACTAAAAGGTTTTATTTTCTAACTATTTTATTTGTATTCATTTTTCTTTGGTCTATATATTGTAGTTAGAAGGCCAAAATTTATATTTATTTTGTTTAATATTATTATTATTATTATTTGGCACATTTTCTATTTTAAGATTTTAGATACAACATTATAATGTTTACTTTTTACTGGGTTTTGTATACTATGTTTTTGGATGTCAACATTTACATAGGTTGTATAATGATAATTTTGTTAATGACCTACTTGTTGCAAGAACTACCTAACAATGAAGAACTCAATATACCAGCTTAAGTGTTAAAAAAATGCATCAAATAAAATTTAGATAAAATAATCAATAATTATTTACTTATAATTGGTTAGGTAGAATTACAAATAGTCTAATTCATATTGATAAAAATCAGATCCTACCAAGGCTTCTTTGAGTGTAATTTGCATGTTTTAATTGGTTTTTTATAAGGTTTATGAACTACATTGGCTTCTAGGAGAATACATTAGGTAAAGAAGACAAGAATACATCACATATTTTTGGAAATAGGAAATAATGCAACAACTAAAGTTTCAATATCCAATGTTAGTGTAATTTTACAATAAAATCTTGAACGTTCATTTAAAATAATACATGAGTAACAATTATTGGATTTATAGAGATAAATACAACTATATAAAACAAATATTAAACAAATAACACAAAGACACCAATTTTTTCTACAATAAAAGTTTCATTTTTTATGCAATTGCACTTTGATCCATACAAATAAAACACAATTTTCCATACAAAAAATAACAAATAAAATACAAGCACTCCTTGTGTGTCTTCAATAGGAAGTTTTGCTATTAATTCCTAAAATACATGAAATCTTGCAATGCAAGAAACAAAAGCATCTATTATTATATTTATTTTGGTTTCCAACCACCACATAATTTCAAGGCATTAGCTTCTAGTTCCCAAGAATAAAAGGAGTTTCTTATTTTAGATTTATTCTCTATGTTTAACAAAATTGTAGTGTAAGGTATATTATGTTTTATTTTACACACTATTTAGAAACAAGGATAGGCCATGCATATATATCCTAGTCAGAATTGTAGGATCATATTTATAGCATCCCAATTGGAATTGTCGGTCTATATTTACTGATATTTCCACATCTTGAATTAAGATAAAAATAACAATATTATTGGTACTACAATATTCTCACATCCATTACCATTAAGCATTAATTTTATAATTCTTCCCCTTAATGCTTAATGTGGTAACACCTAACATCTTCCTCATCCTTATTAAATTTTCTTTGGTAATGCTTTAGTAAATACATTAGTAAGTTGGTTATCAATTTTGCAAAATTTCAATTCAATCTAACCTTTTTCCATAAGATTTCTAATAAAGTGATATTTAATATCAAGATGCTTAGTAAGATGGTTAGCTATTGGAGTTTTTCTATTGTAATTGCTAAATTTTTGTCACAATGAATTATTGTTATATTATGTTCATACCTCAAATATGTCAAAATCCTCTTCAACCAAATTGCTTGACATGAAGCTACTATTGTTGCAATATATTTTGCTTCTACTATTTATAGTGCAACTATTGTTTACTTATTTGAGGAGTAATAAATCACACATGATCCCGATTTGAATATATTTCTTGAAGTGCTTTAACAATCAATAGTGGATCCTACCCTATCACTATCAATATAAACAATGAATCTAAAGTTATTAGCTGATGTGCACAAAATACAAAAAATTGCTTGTAGCACAAATATAATTGAGTATTCTTTATTCTACACAAAAATGAATCTCACTTAGATCTTGCATAAATATTGAAATTAGAATTACAACATACATGATGTCAGGTCTAGTGGCAATTACATACATAAGAATTCCAATTAAGATTTTATATAGTGTAGCATCTATCTTGTCATCATTCTTGACTATATTCTCACTCACATTCAAAGGTGTGTCTATCGATTTGCAATTTTTCATTCTAAAATTATCAAACAAATCAAGAACATACTTTTTCTTGTGAGATAAAAATACCATACTTCAATTATCTTACTTCTAAGCCAAGGAAGGAATGCATTAAATTGAAGTCTATCATTTCAAATTCATTCTTAATGGAATTTTTGAATTCTTCAATTAATGACCTACTACTACCAGTGTAGATCAAATCATCAACATACAAGTAAGCAATAAGTAAACCATTCATATCTCTATATTTCACATTAAGTTTTAGGTTCACTTTCACTCCTACTGAAGCTATTTTTCTTAATATACCCATCTATTATGCTAAACCAAGCTCTTTGTTGAGGTATATTACATATACATTCTCGTGTAACCCCATGGTACCTTCATGGTACAATTGTAAATATGTAATATATTAGGGTTTATTATATAGTTTAGAGTGTGATTTATATTCATTCTTTTATGTAAGTGTCAATGTGTAGGAAATGCACAAGTATCATGTAAGAGTGCAATGAATAAAAAATGCACAAGTATCATGTAAGTAAGAGTGCAAGTGTAGACTAATATATTATGCACAAGTTTCATGTATGTAAATGTAAAAATATGTAATTTGAGGATGTGAACAAGTGTCTTAGTTTAGGAGTGTATGTAGAAGTGTAATATTCATGTAGATGTATCATAGAGTCAAATGTACATGCAAGAAGAAAGTGAAGAATCTAGTATGCAAGTGGCAAGATGATAAGCCAAAGGTCATAAGACTTGTCATATGAAGAGCAATAGTCAAGTACTTGAAGATTCCCATTACTATGGCTATATTATGGATACAATGATCCATAAGAAAGAAATTTGAATGTAATACGAGATATTACAAATTTGTAACAAGAAGGAAAGGAATAAAACTTATATATAGACTTTGAGTAATTAATATTGTAAGTTTTTTTTCATTCATAGTTGATGAATGAATTAGGCAATTTACATCTATATTTGACCATATAAATGAATTTTCTTTGATTTATTATATAGGCCTTAATATACATAATAATTTTATCAAATATTATTATACTCATAATATTATTATTTTGACCTTTAATATTGTGGTCATTTTATATTGGGAACTATCATATTTTTCATAGTAAGGCTTAAAATTCCAACACTCTTGATGCTTGCTTAAGCCTGCAAAGATCACTTTTCAAACTATAAACATTTTTATTGTCTTGCAACTTCATAACCTTGTGGTTGTTCAACAAATGCTTCTTCATCAAAAAAACCATTCAAAATTTCTAATTTAGCATCAAATTGATATATTGGCCACTTAAATTGTGTTGCAAATTCAAAAATAGTTCTTATGGTTTCTAACCTTGCAATAAAATCATAGGTCTCATTGTAATCTTTACCAATTTATTATGATAAGCCTTAGCTACCAATATTGCTTTGTGTCTTTTAATGGATCCATCTACTTGATATTTTATTTTGTAGATCCACTTTAGCTTGATCACATATTTTTCTTGTGGAGGATCTACTAACTTCCATGTTTTATTTATTTCTATAGAATTCATATCCTCATCCATGTATTTACACCAAACTTCATGCTTATGTACATCTTCAAAAAATTTGGGTTCTACCTGAAAATGAGATAATAAAGAAAATTTTATAATTGGCCTAGTAGTTCCTTGTAGATTTCTGTGAGAGTTTTTACTTTACTTGGAGGGGTACTTGGACTTGAAGGAGAACTAGAAGAAGTGGAAGTAGAACTTGATCTACTACTTGGGATAGTAAAATACAATGAAGAATATTTATTCTATATCCACAATTGTCATATTTTCTTGTTGCACATTTCCTTTCCATTGCCATACATTATACATCATGACTCACTAGCAAGCATTTGATCACTAGATTATACAACCTATAACCATTTGTCTCCTCACTATAGCCAATAAAAATGCATTTTCACTTTTATCATCTATTTTTTGCCTTTTTCTTTAGCAATATGAGCACAAACAATGTAAGAAAACACCCTAATATGAGCCACGCAAGGATTTATTCCACTTCATGCCTCATAAGGAGTCATATTTCTTACACTTTTTGTTGGACATCTATTAAGCAAGTAAATAGATGTGGCTACTGCTTCAACCCAAAAAGTATTTGGAAGATCCTTGGCCTTTAGCATGCTTCTTGCCATCTCCACAATTGTACAATTTCTATGTTCAACTACTTCATTTTGCCAAGGAGTATATCTTACAATCAATTATATTTGAATACCTTCTTACAAAAATCTTGAAATTAATTAGACGTAAATTCTCCCCATATATATATATATATAGTGTCTTTAAAAAATAACCACTTTGCTTTTCTACATTAGCTTTAACTTTTTGAAAGATAGAAAAAGTTGTTGACTTTTGTTTTATGAAAAAATGATAAAACACTTTATTTTGTTGACTGATAATATTTACATTGGATGTGTAATAATTCAAGTGGATTCTTTGACCTCCATGCCTCTCCCACTAGAAATGAATCTTTATTTCTTACCAAACATGCAACCTTCAAAAAACTTTATTATATCATTCAATGAATCGTAATCCTCGCACTATCTACTTTTGACATAGTATTTTTAGCCCTTGAAAATTCAAATCTCCATACCTCATGTGTCATCACCAAGAGTCACCATTCGAGACTACTTTTACAGCTTGAGCTTCTCCATATGCAAGTCTAAGAGGGAAACATTTGTTTTGTAGCATACTGGCTTTTGCTACAATCCAATTGCTACTATGTTTGTCATAGATAACACATTCATTTATTTAAAAAATAGGAAAATATCCTTTATAAATAAGCTTACCTATACTTAATGAAAGCACGAGGATACGGAAACAAAAAGGAAAAGCCAAGATGCGATGCAAACGAAACAAAAGATAACGCTAAATCCTATGAATTGAAAGTGCATGAAAGGAGAGAAGCATAAACGAATCGAAACCAAATAGAAAGCCAATATGGAAGACAACCCTTTTTATTAATATGCTTCAGAACTCGGTTACAATTCGCCTCCTCCCTTTTTAGGGGCTAGGAGCGTTAAATGTGTTCTTGTCACATCAATGGATGCTATTCCTTCTTTCGCGTGCCCACATGTAAAGTGGGCGGACCAAACGTCGCCGCCGCTTGCGTTGATGAGTCTTGACTCCTTGCTGCTCCTCTAATGTTGAGACCCTGCATTCAAGGAAATAGGAAACAATCAGTAGCACCTGTAGATAAAATGAAACATGCAATCCCCACGCCTTCAATTAGTACATGCAAAATATAAATAAAACGATAGCTGAAATAGATCCAAATGAACTAAAAACTTGACAGGGGCATAAAAACATCACCGGGGAAGGCACTGCAAATGGAACAGTCAAAAAATTCACCACATATTCGTATTCGCTCCGGGGCGGGACGATTAGACCTGCAACAAAGTGTCAAAAAGCACAGTCCCAAATGTCACATCCGGGAAGCTCCAAATCACCTGCAAAGTTGGGGGTTAGCTAAAAGGGGGTATTTTGGGAAGACCCAGAAGGTCAGATTTTCCCAATTTGGCCTCTATCACCAGGAATTTGATGATGCTACCTGCATGTTAGTAAAGGCGGGAAATGATAAAAACATGATAAAAAATGCTCAAAACGATGTGAAATTTGAATGACAACCTATCTAAGCAGCATAGAATCAGATGCAAGAATAACAGAAAGGAAATCTTCTACAGATTTCTAATCACTTCGGGGCGGGGCGATTAGAACTGCAATAGTGCGGGGGGCGCCCGGGGGTAGGACGCCCACCGTTTAGGGCCCGATTTCGGCACCAATCCACTTGGGATGGGTCCAAAACCTCTTGTGGGGTGTTGTCAAAAAATTTGGTAGGATGTTGTGGCCAAATGTCGGGTTTTGGTTTCGGATTTGCCCTTCCAATAATCACCCAATGACCTCCTCTCCAAAAGAGATCAAGGATGTGAAAGGCACAAATCAAAGAAGGTGTGTGGATGTAAAACGACAGCACTTCGTTGCTCAAAATGCTCCTTCTCTGTATATTTTGTGGTGAGAAAACTCACCAATTTATAGACCTGGAGGTCTCTTGTGATTGAGCATGCAGAGGCGCCACTTGGCAATCATGCCTTCCCAGGGGGGAGAAGATTCCTCCCTGATTAGGGGCTCCATGACTGCCCTTGTAACTGCCTCTAACGCTCAAAAATGCTCACTCACACTCCCATGCAATGAAGGAAGAGTTAAGTGGTGGATCTGAGCTGCCATTTGTCAAGATTTGACTTTTTTCCCATCAAACCTGCTATTCGCCCCACCCTGGAGCGAATACTGCTAATCGTCCCTGGGTGGGGCGAATAGAAGTTTGTAATCGTCCCTGGGTGGAACGAGTATGGAGTAGAGTGCCTGAAGGTGCCAAATTGACCTCTGACCTTCCAAAACTATTGTGAGAGTGGTTAGGACCACTATTTAACCTCTGGGGGCTGCCCTGGGGGCTGTGTGTGTCAATGCGATCAGTGTTTGCAGTCACATAATCGGATTGGTGCTATTTTGGTGTCTACAGATGCCCATTTTTGGGATGCGTTGTGTGTGGCGCAGTGCTGAGCAAAAATAGATAACCAAAGCACTAATGATTAGGGTTTCTCAGTAACCTAACCAACTTTTGATGCCCCAAGTATGGAAAGGGCATGCATTCTTGAATCCTTGCTTCTGACGAGCGAAGGAACTCAATTCAAGTGTTAACCTTTTTCGGTGAGGTGTTACTTGATCTTGGACATTGATCAATCATGAATAGGCAAAGGGCGCAACCTTTTGTCTGTGGGAACCTTGAGTTCATGATTCATGAATGCCAAGTGTTTGATCAGCTTGTGATTATTGCTTGTTTGCTGCCCCAAGCAGGGGCGTGATTGTCTTTGTCAATGATTCTTTGAATGCATGCCATTTCCATGATTGGGTGTGTATTTGTTGATTGGTGACTAAGTGTGACTACCCCCTCAAGCGACGAATCGATGAGGGAATGACCTACATGAGAAAAGTGACGAGTCGCTTGACCCAAGATGACTTGTGTAAGGGTGCCTTCAGAGGTTTATCTTTGAATGTGTGTGCAGTTCCTCAACATTTAGACCTATTTTTGGTGGGTGTTAACCCTTTTTGTGATGCCCTTTGGGGTTGAAATTGTCAAAAATCCGTCCTCCCGTGGAGCGGTCCGGCTATGGTAGCCTTCTTAGGGAGTAGGATAGTGACAATTTGTGACCCGAAGTCGGTTTTGTATGCCAAGAATGCAAAGGCACAAAGGCGCCTTTGTTCGGCAATGTTATTGCTATTTTTGGGTGGATTTTGACCCTTTTTGGGACGTCACTTTGGGATGAAATTCTCTGCAATCCGTCCTCCCATGGAGCGGTCCGGCTATGGTAGCCTTCTTAGGGAGTAGGATAGTGAGGATTTGTGACCCCGACGTCGGTTTTGCATGCCCGAAATGTCGAGTGCCAAAGCACTCTTATTGGACAATTTTATTGCTATTTTTTGTGCATTTTTTTGCTATTTTTGTTGTTTTTTGAAATTCTTGCTCTGTAATCATCCCTGGGTGGGATGAATACTAGGTTAGTAATCGTCCCAGGGTGGGACGAGTGCTAACTAGAGTGCTCATCCCAGGGTGGAATGATTACAGGCCTAAAAGCCTATTTAAGGGCCAAAACTAGGGTTTGGGCTCATTTGCATTCGAATTTTTTGGCGATTTGGAGCTCTAAGGAGGAGGAGGTCGATTCTGCGAAGCGAAGCGCTGCCAAACTTTGTCCAGACATCATGAGTGCATGGACCGGGTCATCAAGTGGTGGAGCCGATGCGAGACCGGTGAGTGCACCTCCTCGTTTAATTAGCTCGCAATTATTTGGAAATTGTTTGATTTTACAATTTAAAATCACAATTTGTTTTTCTTTTGTAGTTTGTTTCATGATTTTAAAAATGAAACCCTAGTTTAAATTTATTTTGAAAAGACGTAATTAAATTCTGAAATTTGTTTTCCATTTTAAACTAAGGTAAACCCTAGGTAAAAAGAAAAATTTGCTATTTTTTGATGTTTTTGTTAAATTAAAACCCTAGGATAAACGCAAAACCCTAGCTTAGAGTTTTAGGTTAATTTTGTCAGTTTTAAAACTTAGCTGAAAACCCTAGGTTTTTAAAAAAAAACTGTCATTTTAATTTTGTTTTGTTTGTATATTTTTATCAGTTTAGACTAGGATTATAAACCCTAGGTTAACTTTTTTTTTTTCATTTTATGCTGTAATAAAATTTTGTTTTTGTCAGGTAGACTAGGATAAACAACCCTAGGTTAACTATTGTTTTTATATTTTTTTGGTTTGTTTTTGTCAGTTTAGACTAGGATAAAAAAATCCTAGGTTAACTATTTTTTATTTATTTTTTTTTTCAAGTAGACTAGGATAAACAACCCTAGGTTAATTATTTTTTTTTTTTTTTTTTTTTAAAAAAAATATTTTATCTATAAAAATTTTGTTTTTGTCAGGTAGACTAGGATAAACAACCCTAGGTTAACTATTGTTTTTATTTTTTTTGGCTTGTTTTTGTAGTTATTTGTCAGTGTAGACTAAGGGTAAACCCTAGGTTAACTAAAAAATTTGTTTTTGTTTGTTTGTTTTTTTTGTTTTTATTTTTTAAACGTAAACCCAAAAATTTTTTTTTTTTTTTTTTTTTTTTTTAGTTATCAATTTAAACGTAGAGTTAAAACCCTAGGTACTGGCAACTATTTTTTATTTTTTTTTTTTAATTTATCTTTAATTAGAGTGAAAACCCTAGGAACTAAAAATTTTTTTGATTTTTTTGAATTGTGTTTATCAGTTTAAACGTAGAGTTAGAAACCCTAGGTACTGACAAACTATTTTTGATTTTTTTGAATGTTTTGAATTTGTTGTTGTTTTAGTTATCAGTTTAAACGTAGAATTAAAAACCCTAGGTACTGACAACTATTTTTTTTGAATTGTTTTGAATTTTGTTGTTTGTTATTTGTCTATTTTTAGTTGTACATTGTTTTATGTATTGTTGTATATTCATGTTATTGTTGTACAGTTTATCATGTTTTTTAATGTTTTTGTCTTGTTTTCTTTGTAGGTTGTGAAGAGCCGGTACCGTGTGCCTACGATTTTCTTAGAAGCGTGGGAGGCACTGACTTTGGCTGACTAGGAGTGGCTTGATGCCCTTGGGCTCAAGCATGTGACTCGGCTGGAGCCTGTGGTCGGGGATCGGGCCTATCTGATGGCCCTGATCAACTTATGGGATCCCTGGACCAACACTTTCCATCTCCCAATAGGGGAGATGATGGTGACCTTGGAGGACGTCTATCAGATTCTATGGATTTCGATAGATGGACTACCGATCAAGACGACATCACGAGATCAATGGACAGCAGTGCTGACATGCTACTTTGGGCATGGGGAGGAGATGGGTGTGGATAGCCCAGTGGAGAGGGCAGAGGGTGACTGCCAGATTGGTGGCATTCTTGTACGATGGTGGCTAGAGAGGGGCGTGTTGGGAGTGAGGCATGCAGTACTGATGGGCCTCATTTCCAACATGCTGCTACCCGACTCTTCGGGTGCGAGGTTCCCATGGAACCTGTTGGAGGTGGTCTTTCGGTTGGTGGATTGTCCGATGCATGAGCCCTTGATTATGAGGTGGGGGCAGACACTACTGGCATAGCTCTATGATGAGTTGTATGAGGTCCGCTACCAGAGGCGGAAGGGGATTGGCTGTAGCTATCTATTGCAGAGTTGGGCTTGGCAACACATAGCGGTGGAGAGGCCGATGGGGTTGTCGTGGACTACTCGATCAGAGATGGTGGATAGAGATATAGGATATGCGGCTCTATGGTGGTGGTCTGAGGAGTAGGGGCAGAGTCGATGGTGGGCAGGTGTCGTAGGGCACTATGTCGATGCCTTCGCTTGGCTTACTCTAGGGGAGGTGTTTTGGTGCCCATACCAGGACTGTCCAGCCTGGCCTGAGGCTGGAGAGTGGCTCCGATGGGTGCACAGGGGGAGATGGCTGATCGGGCAACATGAGACTGAGTAGGAGTACTTCTCATACATTCGGGTGACATGATAGTTTGGGGTGCGCCAGGGGTTACCTGGTGAGCCCTTGATCTATCATCACTGGGGGGACGAGAGGACCTTGGCCTGGCCGATCATCGAGCCATTGGGGGAGGAGGCAGATATAGTTATTGATGCACCTGACATGGATGACGTCGGGGTGACGGCTGAGTATGAGCAATGGTGGACACTACGGTGATGGTGGGGAGAGGGACCACTGGGAGGCACAGAGGTAGCAGCAGAAGGGGAGGGTGGAGAGGCACCAGGAGATGATTGGGGAGCTCCGTTGGAGGATGCGGACATGGTGGAGGTGGATGATGTGGGTGAGGATTTTGGGGTTCCGGATCAGCCGGAGATGCAGGACGTCCCGGAGCAGTGGGAGCCAGAGTAGGCTACCTTTTCGGAGATGTCAATGCCTCAGGCAGTCTCGAAGGACACGGAGGTAGGGTTGCATGCTGAGAATGCACGATTGGAGGGGCTGCTCCGGAGGTGGGATGAGGAGCTCGGGGATGCGCTGCGGGAGAGGGATCTCCTACGAATGCAGTTGGCAGAGTGGGAGAATGCATTGGCTACGTACCATCGATGGGATGGGGATACCGATGCTGCGTGGGAGAGGGATCTCCTACGGACATAGTTGGCATAGTGCGATGAGAATTTGGCTATGTATCGCCAATGGGAGATGGATTTGGTTTGGCATCGGTTTGAGTTGGAGGCGGAGATTATCCACCTCGATGGGTGGATCCCTATGTTTAGTGGAGGCGGATCATCGTGCCGCTCGAGAGGGAGCGATACGAAGTAGTCAGCATCCTCTCGATGTAGGCGATTGGATGAGGGGGGCTCTAGTAGGCATGATGCAGGGGCTAGCAGTAGCCACCCTGAGGGGTCCCATAGGACCCACACCATGGGGGGTAGTTCCCATCGCACCGATCCTGCATGATCATGGTGGCCGATGCCCTAGGCTTGGGGTTTTTTGAGTTTTTGCTTTTTTGTGGGGTCAGAGGACCGGTTATTGTAGCCTACGGGCATTTTTGATGATATATATATATATAGATGACTTTATTTTATTTATACACGTGTCGTGATTTGATGTTATGCACAATGATTGTTGAATGTGTATGTATGCATGTTAATTTATGTTGATGGATGCATATGTTATGATGAATGCAAATGTTTCTAATTTTTATGATATGCAAATGGAATGGATGAATTGAATTTGTGATTTTTGGTGGTGGCACCATATACTATTTAGAACTTATGGCTTTTTGTCCTAGGCGATTGCTGTGGTAAATGAATTTTTATGTATACATGTTATTTTTTGTATTTTCTGATGGCGATGCAAGGACGAAAGATATCACAGTTGGTTTAGAATGTAGTTAAGGTTTTCTGAGACTCAGATGTTTTAACTAACTAGCCATGACTGTACTTTTATCTTACAAGACTTTTGAACAAGGTATGAATCGGACTTGTCTTTGACCAAGTTATTTCACATCCCTGTGTGTGCAATTGAGTTCGTTTATGTGGTATTCGTCAGGATACCACCAGTGTCAAATAGGCTGTCAACCAAACCTGTAATGAGGATCACCTAATTAGCTCCACTAACTCCTTTGTTGTATTTAGTCGGATTAATCTACGGTGCTATCTAGGATACCATAAGCTAGCTCATCCACATGCAAACATTGATCTGCACACAAGTTAATGTGATAGATATATCATCATGCGGGAGGTTTACCACCAGTGACCGATAGGTTATCCACCAAACCGATACTGAGGTTCACCTCATGACCTTCTGAATGCTGAGAGTTCCAGGGATTCAAGTTTGACTCCCTTCTTTTCTTCAATTGTATTGGGATACTTGCTCTTTTGTAGTGATAAAAATCATTGTTTATTTTTGTTTTCTCTTTTGAGCAAGGGATTTGAATATTGAGTGATGAGAATCACTATTGTATGTGCCTTTTGATGTATGCACTTTGGTGGTGATGTCAAATTTTTGGAGTTTTGACTTTTGCAAAATTTTGATGTTTTGCAACTTTTTGAGAACTTGGGATTCTTGGGGAATTGGGTAGGGAAGATGCTTGTCCTTTTGCCAACTCTCAGCATTCTTGGGGTCATTCGCATAGGGGGATGAGCAAGATAACCATTTCACTTATGGTGACCTGGATTGCTTTACAAGTTTCATCTTTCGTTCACACAACTTGGGAATTATTTTTATGTGTTTTAACTTGTGGTGGGATGCTACGTAACAAGGTGTGATCCAAGTAGAACTCTACCTTTGTGAAATCTATCTAACTTTGTACAGTATGTGGCTAGAAAGCTAATGACAGCTGAATGACGAAAACTCTTGATACATTAGAAGACAACCGACTATGATATGGCGAAAAAGATGTGAATGGCATTTATTTTTGATGGACTATTTATAGAATGGATAAATGTGGAAAATGATGGTTTTGCCAAGTAATTACAGTCTATGGTGCCTTTGACCTGTATGACCACAAATATGTAATGTATGGATGTGATGCCTAATGCAGCTATATATTTTTGTGTTTTTGATGGATTGATTTTTGTGAGTATGAAGATGAGATGCAAAAAGAGCTCTTTATTGTTGTGATGATTTTGAGCATGCATGGAAATGAGATGCAAATTTTTGTTATTTTTGATGATTTTATTTGTTTTTGAATTTTCTTATTTTTGACCAAGCGATTGTGGGAACCCTTGGAGCTTTTTGTTTGACCAAAGGGATGATGGGTACCTTTGGGGCATTTGGGGATTGACCAAGCGATTATGAGAATCCTTGGAGCTTTTTGGTTTGACCAAAGGGATTATGGGTACCTTTGGGGCATTTAGGGGTTGACCAAGCGATTACAAAAATCCTTGGAGCTTTTGGGTTGACCAAGCGATTATGAGAATCCTTGGAGCTTTTGGTTTGACCAAGCGATTATGAGAATCCTTGGAGCTTTTGGTTTGGGCTATGGCTCTTTTAAATATGGAATGGCCTCAAATGACTGATGTTCAAGGGTTCTAGTTCCTTGATTCCGTCAAGAGAGGCGAGCCGGTATGTTCCAGGTCCTATTTTACTATGGATGACATAAGGACCTAACCAGTTTGCCATGAACTTGTCCCTTAGATGGGGCGGCAAGTTAGAATTTTGTTGGTTCTCTTTTAAGACCAAGTCACCAACCTAAAAGTCCCTCAGGTGAACCTTCATGTTGTATGCTTTCTTAAGTCGCTCTTGATAGATACGTAAATGCTCGAGAGCATTAACGCATCATTCATCGAGCAACGTAAGCTGGTCTAACCGGGCCTACCATGCAGTGTCATCATCGATGAACTCTTGCATTGATATGCACAGGGAAGGAATTTCCAACTCGAGAGGCATGACAGCCTCGGAGCCATACACGAGCAAAAATGGAGTTGCCCTAGTGGGCGTCCGAATGCTAGTGCGATAAGCCCACAGGGCAAGTGGGATCTGAATGTGCCAATCCTTATGACTATCTATGACTATCTTTTTGAGGATGGCAACTAGCATTTTGTTTGATGCCTCTGCTTGCCCATTTGCCTACGGATAATAGGGTGTCAAAAAACTATGCTAAATTTTGTACTTTGTGGTCAAAGCACGCACGTCTTTGTTCTTGAATGACGTCCCATTATCCGAGATTATCTTGGATGGAATACCAAAATGACATATGATATTATGTAAAATGAACTCTGAAATGCGGGTTCCAGTCGTAGAGGTAAGCGAAATTGCTTCCACCCATTTGGTGAAGTACTCTGTGGCCGTTATGATAAACGTGTGATGGCCTGACGATGTAGGGGAGATATTTTCGATTAGATCTAAGCCCCACTACGAAAATGGCCAAGCCGATTGGATCGGCTGCAAGGCCTGAGAAGGTACATGTGTCAAATTGGCATGGTGTTGACACTTCACGCACTTCCTTACATATGCGCAACAATCTCGCTCTAAAGATGGCCAATAATAGCCCATGCGGAGAATGCGCTTTGCGATGGCCATACCACTGAAGTGGCCACCGCATGTACCATCGTGCGCTTGGGTGATCGCCCAAGTGGACTCCTGCTGGTCCAAGCAACGAAGGAGGAGTCCTTCGTAGCTGTGATGGTACAAAATGTCTCCTAACAAGACATGCTTTGCCGCTTTCTATTTGAATGATCATTTTGTGGCATGCATCAATCCAAGTGGGAGGTTACCTAACTTGAGGTAGTCCCTTATGGGTGTATACCAATCCTGCTGATCGGAAACCTCGACGGTATGAACAGCCAATCCCTCTTGAAGTTCATCCCTAGCAAAAGCTGAGTGGGAAAGAACTTGTAAGAATAGCATTGTGTTGCTATTAAGGGGAGTAGGGGAGAACAAGGACCCCTAGTTAGCATGATTCAGACAATCATGGATTCGAGAGAACTTGTCCGGGGATGGTTCAATCTGGATCAAGTGGATTCCTGGCATTAAGTCAGAGCTTGCACGCTCCATCGCTGATTGCGATAGTGTTTTGACTTGAATGGTTGTCATATCACCAGAAATGTCTTGCGGGATTAGTGACCCCAAGGAGGCCATAGTGTCCGCAAAATGATTCGATGATCGAGGGAGTGCCTCGATGTCGTACCATTCAAGATTTGCCAGGAATTTGTCCACAAGGGCTTTGTAGGCCTGTAGAACTGGGCATTTACATTGGAATACCCCTTTGACTTGGTTGACAATTAACAGCGAATCACCAAAGATGTTCAATCATTTGATGTTCATGGTGATTGTTGTCTGAAGACCTATGAGCAAGGCTTCATATTCTGCATTGTTGTTGGTGCACGGGAAATCTAATTTAAATGATAGAGGCATTGGAGCCCCTTGTGGTGTGAAGAATACAATTCCCGTGCCACCCCCTTGCTCACATTTAGAACCATCAAAAAATAGGGTTATGTCGGCTTGTGACTCAGGCTCATCAGAATCTGGCGATTTTGAGACATGGAAGACCCCATCATCGGGTAGTTCTATGATCAGAGGCTGATCATCTTCGAGAGGAGCCTCTGCTAGTTGATCGGCTATGACTTGACCTTTGATGGATTTTTGTCCAATAAACTCTATGTCAAACTCCATCAACAACATGATCCATTTCACCATGCGGCTACTATGATAAGTACGACTCATCATGTACCGCAATGGATTCTCCTTAGACACAACATACGTCTTGTTGCTCAGCATGTAATGGCATAGATTTTTGGTAGCAAACACCACTGCCAAGCAGAGCTTCTCGACGTATGCATAGTTAAGTTCATAACTGACCAAGGTGCGGCTAAGATAGTAAGTAGCCTGTTCTTTGTGTAGTTCATTTTTTGGGCTAGCATGGCGCCCAGTGCCACCTCAGTAGCTGAGATGTATAAGTAGAATGGCACTCCTGGTCTAGGTGGTGCCAATACTGGCAGTAAAGCCAAGTATTGTTTGATGTCGTCAAAGGCTAACTGGCACTCGTCATCCCAGTGAAATGCGACCCCCTTGTGCAATAATTTATTCATGGGTCGGCACTTGTCAGATAGCTATGCTATGAAGCGCTTGATTGACATGACCTTTCCTTGTAGGCTTCTGAGCTGCTTGATGGTAGTTGGGGAAGCATTTCAAGGATTGCCTTGACTTTGTTTGGGTCCACCTCGATGCCTCATTTTGAGACTATGAAACCCAAGAGTTTTCCAGATGTGATGCCAAATACGCACTTCTTGGGATTCAATCTGACTTTATGTTCCATGAGGTGATCGAGGATCTTGCTTAAGTCATCGAGATGATCTAGGCACAAAAGAGATTTGGCCAACAAATCATCCATGTAATCTTCCAAAGTTTTATGCATGTGATCATGGAAGATGTACGTCATGGCACGTTGGTAGGTGGAAAAAAAAAAAAGAAAATCTACAAAATAAAATGGGATGGTTAAGTCAATGGAGATCATGTTGATGAAATGATTTTGGTCTCCATTACCATGGGTGTGGTGACTCAGACATTTTGGATGATCTTTGTGCTCTAGATCTAGCTCTAGAGGTATTGGCACGAATGGATCAGCCCTATGTGCGGATAGGAAGATAGGGTCTACCCTCGGCACTGATATCGCTATAGGGTATCTAGGTGGTAGGTGTTCTCCATATGCCCAAAGTGGTGGATTCAACACTTGGTCCCACTGCATTGGGTTTAGGTGCCACTCATGCCCTAGCCTTATGTTTAGTTGTTCAAATATGTCATCAATATCCAAGGGGTATTGTTGTTGCATCTACCGCATGTGATTGAGATATGCCATCTCAGTTTCATCTTCATAATCACTGTCGGAGATCCAAAGGCCTTCGTTGGTTCCAACAACTATTTGCGACATTAGAGGCTCATCTTGCTCGAGCAAATTGATCTGGCCCCATTGGGGTTGTTTCGCTCTCTATGGGGGGCCTTGATTTTCTTGAGGTGGCACTTGTTCGATTGGAGCATCCAAAGGGAACATTGCCAAGAGGCTTTCTTGATAATCATCCATGGGGGTCACTTATGAGTGATTGCTATCCGATTCAAAGGGGTCCCATGGTGCTACCTCATATTTTGACTCATCTTCTGAAGATCCTTCCTGACCTTGTCTATACCTCTCTTGTAGGTGAGTTCTCAAACTTTCTCCTCTCTCGAGCAAAGGGAAAGGGTTGTTGAGGTCAACAAGGTTGGTTGTCAACAATGGGAGATAATCCCCTAATGTATATGTCATGTTAGGGTTGGCATATGGATCTAATGCCAATCCCCCCTTGTTGCCTATCCCTAGGCCTTGCATGTTCTCTACCAAGATGTCCAAGGGTAGGGGGTGGTTGAACCCTACTCCCGACTTGTCGTATGGCATTTGGTATCTTGGTTGGCAAAGAACACGCACTCCTTGCTCATATCTGCCTAACCCATATCCATGCCAATTGCATTGGCCAAGGTATCTCAAAGCGAAGTCTAGGTTGGACAAATAGTTGACATCTTCAATAAAAGGCTCTTCATCTTCGTCCTCTTGCATGTATGGTTCAATACCATGATCAAGGCCCCCATACACAAAGTTTGTCTGATTTGGTGGGTAGCCTAGAGGAACAATGGTACCTATGGGGAGGCGAGGTCTCCCCATGTCCTGCATGGACTCCAGTGTGGGTGTTGCTACAATATTCCACACCAGATACTCCCCCAGGCCCGTATTGGCCATTTCAACGGTGATTGTTGGCGATTGAGGGGGAGGGAATGAAAGTTCTTCCTGAGTCCACTCCATGTCGGGTGAACTAGGAGCCTCGAATTCCATTCTGCTAGGCATCTCCTCAGTAGAGATGGTTGAGACTGATGGCGGTGCCTCTTCCAGGGGTTTCTTCCCTTTGTCCTTTGGTGTGGCCATCGTAGGTGGCATCGTTGGTGAAGGACCAGACGATGAAGATGGACCCGACTGGGGTTTTGATGGACTTGTCAATGGGGATGCCTACGGAATCGGACCCTGTTTAGATGGATTCAACTGAAAATCCAAATGCATTGATGGAAGGGTCGATTGCGGCATCAGCTGCACCGCATTGCAATACTTGAAGGGTTCCAAGTCCGCCGGGACTACATGCACCTACCCTTCAAATGTATACTTTAAGCACTGATGAGCTATCGAAGGGACACACTTCATGTCCCTGATCCATGGCCGACCCAACAAGATGTTATAGGCCATCTCACCCTCCAAGATGTGGCACAATGTAGGTATAGTCTTTTGTCCCACTTGGATGGGTAGGACAATTGTGCCAACTGTCGAGCATATTGCATCATTGAATGCTCGTAGTGTATAGGTGGAGGCCACTATGTGAGATGCGGGCAACTTTAGGTGCTTCAAGGCCGCTGTTGTAATGATATTACTGGACGAGCCAGTGTCCACCAATACCCTCTTGTATGGAATCCCGTTGACCCATGCGATGACGTGCAGGGGTGGATCTGCCATGTCACCAGCCACTGATTTCAATTCATCCTCTCGAAAGGTGATGACTGGCTCAGTGCATCATTTGACATGTCCCACGAAGTTGTTGAAGGAGTTTGCTTCATGGGGCTGCAACTCGATGGCTTTTAGTATCTCCATTAGAGCCTCCCGATGGGGCGTTGATTGTTGTATGAGCTCGTAGATGGAGAGCCTAGCCGATGTGGTCCTCAAACTCTGGGTGAGTTTGGTTCGAATCGTGGCCACTGGTCTAGGCGAAGGAGGTTGTGCAAGGTGCTATTGTGGTTGTGACATTGTTGGCACCTCTCCTGTAGCTACCACGGGGGCAGCTGTGCTTGGGTACCTCTTGTTTCGAGTCACTATACTGATCATCCCTACATACCCCTGCATGGGGCAGTTCTGTGTGACCTCATTGACTTGTAGGGTCTTTGCCTATGCATCATGGGTAGGCAAGGGGTCTTTAAAGACCTCCATTTGTTGATTGCTTGGTGCCACGGGATTATCCACCGCTAATGTCTTGTTATCTATTAGGTCTTGCACCAAGCCTTTAAACTTCCAACATGCATTAAGGTCATGTCCCTTCCGTCTGTGGAACCTGCAGTACAAGTCTTCCCTGTAGCCCTTAGGTTTTGGTGCATTGGGGTCTATGGGTTGAATCTCGGGTAGGTTGATCAAGTTTACCACTGACAAGCGGTCAAACAGGGAGTCTCTGGACTCTATGTAAGGTGTGAATTATCGCCTAGGGCGATGCTGCTGATTTTGTTCTTGCCTCTAATTTTCTCGGTCATAACTGTTAAGAGGCACTGCTTGATAGTTAGCCTTTTGGGGCTGTGTTGCTTGTGCAGGCTTAGGGACGTTTATAGCAACCTGATTGACCGCAGTGGGTTTCTGTTGTGTGGTCCCTATTTTGGTGTTCTTAGACCATTCTTTCTTCTTTGGCTTGGCTATCTCGCCATCCTGAATCTTGATCTCCTCAATGATTCTAGCTTGCGCCAGAGCTTCCTCTAAAGTGGCATATTGTTGCAGCTGCAATAGCACGGAGATCGATCTCAAACAACTCTTTGAGAACATTTGGGTGAGGTCGGACATAGGAGGGAGGTAGGGCAGCTTTGAAAGCAAAGTCCTCCATCGGTTCCCATAGGCCACCATGGTTTCTTCCTCATACTGCCTGAGGCTGGCTAGGTCACTTAGTGATGCCTTCTTCTTGGTGTTGAAGGTGAAGCGTTCGAGGAACGCATCCACTAGCTGATCTAAGTTACTAATGTTGTGCTTTGGCAATTGAGTGAACCAATCCGAGGTAGGGCCTACGAACGTGGTGATGAATGTTCTTAGCAGCAAAGCATCATTGTCCTGAATGCCAAAGCATTGGCTCAGGAATCTAGTCACATGCTCTTGGGCATCTTCCTCACCTCTAAATATTGCCAACTGAGGCAGTTTAAAGTGTTCAGGGTAAGGGGGTGCCGACACTGACGGATGCACAGGATGACTATGGAGTTGGCGTAAAGTGGGCTTTTGGGGCCCAGAAGTCTTGGTCTCCATAGACTCCAAGCGCTCTAGCAGTGCTTTATATGCATCAAAAGATTTAATTTCTTCCTCCTTAGTTTGCTCCCGTTGTGGGTTGTGGGAAACTTGAGGCCTATGGAGGGGTGGCCGGATAGCAGCCCCTCCGCCTTGGTAGGGCATTTCGGCCCGCTCTTCTTCTTGCTCATACTCCTCATAGGCTTCTTGAGGAGTTTTTGGATGAGACCTATGACCATGGGTGGGTCCCCGTGGGGGGTGCCCATCATTGTTCCTGGGAGTGGCCTCCCGCTCAGGTCTAGGAGGTCTCGGAGGCAGCACTTGGTAAGGTCGCGGGGACCTATCTCGCACCAAGGGGTTGCGCCTCTCATATGGTTCTACTCTTTGGGTGCGAGGGGTTGGAACCCTCTCAGGCACCGTGTTATGGAGCAGCTCATCTATTTGGCACCGAATGCGCTCTTTGCTAAGGTGATATAGATGCTCTAGCTGCTGTTGGTCTTGCTCAAGCTACGTGATCTACGCTTGGTGGGTGGCATGTCTGGCGACTGCCAGGTCAATTTGTTCTACCATATTGAGTCTAGGAGGCCTAGATGCCTCTCCTATGCATTTATCTCGATCATGATGATCCGAGATCTCTATAGGTCACTTCCCTCTATCGAGGTTGGCGGCATTCACTCGAGGCTCTGGCCTCAGTAGGTGATTCTGGTAGATAGCAGGTGTGGAGGTGCATTGCTCCCATGCTGTGTATTGCTCTTGAGGAATGTAATGGTCTTCCTCATGCTCCCTTTCATATATGTGAAAGGGGCGGGCAGAGTTGGCTCACCCTATTTGAAGAGCCTTGTGCTCTGGATTTGGCTTATTATTCCTAACAGTGATGGGGGGTAAAGGAGGGATGACATAATCATGTGGCCTCTCCTCATGGACCCTATGCTGTTCTAGCGCTTCATCGCATGGTGGCCACTCATACCGAGCTTCTAAGGGAGCCTTCCCATTTATATTGAGTGCCACGTGTAAGGACTCCTCCTGAAAGGGTCTATGTTGGATGGGAGTGCCCCTCAAAGGGGTGCCTCTATAGTCCCATTCTGAAATGGCACGATGTGGACTCTCTTGTGGGTCGGGCCGCCAAGGTGGTATGACCAAGTCCTTGGGGCTATAGCGGAGGTGACTTGTGCCCCCTTGTACACTCTTCGTAGCTCCTGCCCGTGATTGGGCTTGGCTACGGGTGTACACCATGGTGGTGTTTTCCTACAAGATGCGTAGATTTTTATTTCTTTTTATGATTTTTATGCTACACTAAATAGAAAATATCACACACACACACAAAGCAATGATTATCTCATTTAAATATTAAAGGTGTGCCCTAAACCTGGTTTAGTGTGTTTTGATTTTTGTTTTGAAAGCTTTTGTAAAGAATGTTTAAATGCAATATGATGGCTCTTATGACTCCCAAAAATGGTCGCCCCTTCGATATACCATTGCCAGGCCGATATACCAACCTCTCTATATACCCACCCTTACGTGAGGGAAACTATTGGTACGTGAGAGCAGATGGTACGTGGAACGTAGGCGGTACGAAAGGGGAATCACCCTATTTTTGACACCTACCATAGAAGACTTATCCTCATGCACTGGGAATCACCCCAGCTACACTTGGTCAGCTTTCATCAGGATTTACGTCTAGCAATAGTAGCGATCGGGGTTATGGATGCAAAAATTCAAGCCAAGGTGGTGATGAAATCCACCGTTGGTCTTGATCAAGGGCTGGGGTTTTACGACCAGCTCCTTGGTGTTTTAAATTGCCATGTGATGTGTGGGGTTATTTTTATTTTGCATAAAAGAAAGTAAACATGCAGTAAAACTTTCCCTAAGCAAGCAAATAACCAAAAAATAGAAAACTAAAAGCAGAAAATGATAGAAGGTGTTTAGGACCCCTACCTCTTCTCTGCCCAAATCGGTTGGTTCTGAGTTTCTATCCTAAAACTGCATAGAGAGCTATTCATCCCTGGGTGGGATGAATAATAGAACTATATTCATCATAGGGTGGGGTGAATGCCCATTCGTCCCTGGGTAAGACGAATTCCAGCTCTGTATTCGTCACAGACTGGAACGAACAACAGTCCAACGTTTGAAAACTTGGTACCTGCAAGCAAAAACAAGCAATTTTTGATCAGATTTCTGATCTCAAAAATAGAGGACAAGGTCCCACCATGATCTCCACTGAAAGCATGAGGATACAAAAACAAAAAGGAAAATCCAAGATGCGATGCAAATGAAACAAAAGATAACGCTAAATCCTATGAATTGAAAGTGCATGAAAGGAGAGAAGCATAAACGAATCGAAACCAAATAGAAAGCCAATATGGAAGACAACCCTTTTTATTAATATGCTTTAGAACTCGGTTACAATTCGCCTCCTCCCTTTTTAGGGGCTAGGAGCGTTAAATGTGTTCTTGTCACATCAATGGATGCTATTCCTTCTTTCGCGTGCCCACATGTAAAGTGGGTGGACCAAACATCGCCGCCACTTGCATTGATGAGTCTTGACTCCTTGCTACTCCTCTAATGTTGAGACCCTACGTTCAAGGAAATAGGAAATAGTCAGTAGCACCTGTAGATAAAATGAAACATGCAATCCCCACGCCTTCAATTAGTGCATGCAAAATATAAATAAAATGATAACTGAAATAGATCCAAATGAACTAAAAACTTGACGAGGGCATAAAAACATCACCGGGAAGGCACTCGCAAATGGAACAGTCAAAAAATTTTCCACAAATTCGTATTCGCTGGGGGGGGGACGAGATGCAACAAAGTGTCAAAAAGCATAGTCCCAAATGTCACATCCGGGAAGCTCCAAATCACCTACAAAGTTGGGGGTTAGCTAAAAGGGGGTATTTTGGGAAGACCCAGAAGGTCAGATTTTCCCAATTTGGCCTCTATCACCGGGAATTTGATGATGCTACCTACATGTTAGTAAAGGCGGGAAATGATAAAAACATGATAAAAAATGCTCAAAACGATGTGAAATTTGAATGACAACCTATCTAAGTAGCATAGAATCAGATGCAAAAATAACAGAAAGGAAATCTACTACAAATTTCTAATCACTCTGGGGCGGGGCGATTAGAACTACAGCAGTGCGGGGGGCGCCCGGGGGCAGGACGCCCACCGTTTGGGGCCCGATTTTGGCACCAATCCACTTGGGATGGGTCCAAAACCTCTTGTGGGGTGTTTTCAAAAAATTTGGTAGGATTTTGTGGCCAAATGTCGGGTTTTGGTTTCGGATTTGCGCTTCCAATAACCACCCTATGACCTCCTCTCCAAAAGAGATCAAGGATGTGAAAGGCACAAATCAAAGAAGGTGTGTGGATGTAAAATGGTAGCACTTCATTGCTCAAAATGCTCCTTCTCTGTATATCTTGTGGTGAGAAAACTCACCAATTTATAGACCTGGAGGTCTCTTGTGATTGAGCATGCAGAGGCGCCACTTGGCAATCATGCCTTCCTAGGGGGGAGAAGATTCCTCCCTGATTAGGGGCTCCATGACTGCCCTTGTAACTGCCTCTAGCGCTCAAAAATGCTCACTCACACTCCCATGCAATGAAGGAAGAGTTAAGTGGTGGATCTGAGCTGCCATTTGTCAAGATTTGACTTTTTGCCCGTCAAACCTGCTATTCGCCCCACCCTGGAGCGAATACTACTAATCGTCCCTGGGTGGAATGAATACCAGTTTGTAATCATCCCTGGGTGGAACGAGTATGGAGCAGAGTGCCTGAAGGTGCCAAATTGACCTCTGACCTTCCAAAACTGTTGTGAGAGTGGTTAGGACCACTGTTTAACCTCTGGGGGCTGCCCTGGGTGTTGTGTGTCAATGCGATCAGTTTTTGCAGTCACATAATCGGATTGGTGTTGTTTTGGTGTCTACACCTGATGGCGAGGTCAAGATTCAGAACACACCAGTCTCACAAATTGCAGTAAATTTCATTAATATGGTCTCTGTTACAGTTTTTCTCAGCACACTTCCTCCTCCCAAATCCCGAACTCACCATCCCTTTCCCATACAAATTTTCCCCGTTTTAATGTGGTCTCGGCCTTCCCTGCAATTAATGCTCCCGCCCAAAGACCAAATCGAATTTCATCTTCCCTCCGTTGAAATTTCAAGATTTTCCTTTCCTTTTGTTTTCTGCCATAAATGGCAACTGTCCGATCCGTCCAGAGCCTGCATTCATGGCTTCCCATACCCTGCACCCGCCGTTTTAATCTGACTGTCTTTAAGTACCGTTGTCTCCGCCATTAAGTCTTTCACCTGTAACTACGGTTTCTCCAGAAACAACATTCCAAGATACTTAAACTTGGTCGACATCTATATCTCTCTCCTCCGATTACGTGGCCCTCATCCTTATGATCTGTTACAAGTGTGTCTCCACGTGTTAAATTTAACTCTATCCCCCATTGGTCGTGTTGCCTTTAAGACACGTGGCAACCACGTGTCTATTTCACCCTGTCCGACCGTCCGCGTGTTCACTTCAGTTTGACCTTTTCTTGGGCCGCGATATCGCGACATGTCGCGATATCGCGACCCAACTGACGTCCGCCCTCAGCTTTGAAACAAAGTCGCGATATCGCGACGTCGCGATATCGTGACAAAAGTACGTCCTGCACTTGTCTCTGCCTTTGACGTCGTGAAATCACGACGCGTCGCGATTTCGCGACTCCAACCCCCACTCCTTGCAACAGCTTCAACATGGTCGCGATATCGCGACGAAACTTGCTCCGCCTTTGCTATAGCAAATGAGGTCGCGATTTCGCGACCTCACACCAACTTTTGCCTTAGTTCCTTTAACAACTTCCCTTTCTGTCTTACGACATCTCCTTCCCCGAAAAAGAACCAAATTGCTTCAAAAATACAAGAACTTTAAAGAAAATTAAAAGATGCAAGATTGCTCATACTTTCACCGGATGCTCCTGCATCAGACACCCGGGGTAGATTAGAAGTGACCCTCACTTCTGTTTTGTTGGGGGAAGACCCAATCGGTCAACCTCCGCCTCCGATACCCAAGTTGCATCTTCAATAGGCCTGCCTTTCCACTTGATCAAATACTCAGTATACTTTTTATTCCTGGTGCTTCTGCCTTCACGAGTATCCAATACTTCCTCGGCCTCATCTGTGCTTGGAGTAGATGCTGGAATTTGCCATAATTCTGGACTTTGCATTTTTGTACCTTCTCCCTCATGATATTCCACTAAATCTGAGATATTAAAAATTGGTGAAATATCAAGCCAACTTGGCAATTCCACTTCATACGCATTTCCTGACTCTCGCTTTCCCAATATTCTGCATGGTCCAAACCTTTTCATTTTCAATTTATTATAAGTCTTGGCAGGAAATCTCTCCTTCTTGAGATGCACCATGACCTCATCTCCTACCTTGAACTCCTTGAACCGCCGCTTCTGGTCCGCCCTTGTCTTATATTGACTGTTCATTTTTGTAATTTGTCTTCTTACTTCCTCATGCAGACTTTTCATGTGTTCTGCAAATTCTTCTGCTTCGGCACTACATTTTTCTTTTCTGTCCAACTTTCTTAGTTCAGACACATTCCTCGGGCTGTGTCCATATATTATCTGGAATGGAGATTTATCTGTGCTTTTATTAACTGAACTGTTATACGCAAATTCTGCCTGCGGTAAAACTAAATCCCATCCCTTGGGCTGATCTGCTATCAAACACCTCAATAGATTACCCAGGCTTCTGTTCACCACCTCTGTCTGTCCAGTCTATGGGTGGTATGCCGAACTGAATTTCAGGTCTGTTTTCATCTTCTTCCATAGAGTTCTCCAAAAGTATCCAACAAACTTGGTATCTCTATCAGAAACTATGCTTCTTGGCAGACCGTGAAGTCTAACCACTTCCTTGAAGAACAACCCTGCAATGTGAACTGCATCACTGGTCTTTTGGCAGGGGATAAAATGTGCCATTTTGGAGAACCGATCAACCACCACAAATACTGAGTCATTTCCCCTCTGTGTTCTCGGCAATCCAAGAATAAAATCCATACTTATGTCCTCCCATGGTCTCTCAGGCACTGGTAATGGCTGGTATAGCCCTGTATTTTGTCTTACACCCTTTGCCATCTGGCATATTCTGCAACCTTGCACAAACTTCCGCACATCTTGCTGAAGTTGAGGCCAGTAGTAATTTTCCTCAACCAAGGCAATGGTCTTGTCCCGACCAAAATGCCCAGCCAACCCTCCGTTGTGCTTTTCTTTGATTAAATTCTCCCTCATGGAACTTCTGGGAATGCACAACTTACTACCTTTGAATAGCATTCCGTCCTGGATTAAGAAATCCAACCATTTTGTTCTATCCATAGTAATAGGTATCGAGCAAGCCTTCCAGGCTTCTGCAAAATCCGGATCTGCAGGGTACAGACCTTTCAGTTCTTCAAATCCCACTACTTCTACTGTCAATCTAGTCAGTAGAGCCTGCCTTCTGCTTAAGGCATCTGCAACTCTGTTTGACTTCCCACTTCTGTGTTTCAGCACAAAGGTATAACTTTGGAGGAACTCCACCCATTTCATGTGCCTTTGGTTCAGTTTTGTCTGACTGTTAATGTATTGCAAAGCCTGATGGTCAGTAAACAGTACAAACTCCTTTGGTAATAAATAATGTCTCCACTTCTTCAGGGCCTGAACTATAGCATAAAATTCTTGATCATAGACTGAATACTTTTTCTGAGCATCATTCAATTTCTCACTGAAATAAGCAACTGGCTTGCCTCCTTGACTCAGTACAGCCCCTATTGCACTGCCACTGGCATCACAGTCCACCTGAAATACCTTGTTGAAGTCTGGAAGTGCCAAAACAGGCCGTTCGGTAACTTTTCTCTTTAATGTATCAAAGCTCCTTTCAGCCCCTGACGTCCATTTGAACTCCTTTTTATCTCCCCTCATTGTCTCTGTGAGAGGTGCACAAATACTGCTGAAATTCTTTATGAACTTCCTATAAAAACTGGCCAGACCATGGAATGACCTCACTTCTGTTGTGTTCCTTGGAGTAGGCCATTCAATGATGGCTCTCACCTTTTCGGGGTCCATCTTCAGGCCTTCTGCTGAGATTACAAACCCCAAGTATACCAATTCCTTCTTGACAAAATTACACTTTTTCAAATTTATTAATAACTGTTCTTCTCGCAGTTTTTCAAAGACTCTCCTGATATGCATCAGGTGTTCCTCCAGGGTCCGGCTAAATATCAATATATCATCTAAATAAACAATAACAAACTTTCCCAAAAATTCTTTCAGTACTTCATTCATCAGCCGCATGAAGGTACTTGGTGCATTGGACAGTCCAAAGGGCATGACCAACCACTCAAACAGGCCTTCTCTTGTCTTGAAGGCTGTCTTCCATTCATCCCCCTCTCAAATACGGATCCGATGATAACCACTTTTCGGGTCAATCTTTGTGAAGTACTCAGCTCCACTTAAACGGTCCATGATATCATCCATTCTTGGTAACGGGAATCTGTACTTAATAGTAATTTTGTTGATGTCCCGTGAATCCGTACACATCCTCCATTCTCCATCCTTCTTTGGCGCCAGCACTGCAGGTACTGCGCATGGACTCAAACTTTCCCGAATTAATCCCTTTTCTAATAATTCTTGGACCTGTCTATTTAACTCCTCAGTCTCTACAGGTGTCATCCTGTGTGCAGCTTTATTTGGCAGGCTTGATCCTGGTACTAAATCTATATGATGGCTAATTTTTCTCACAGGGGGTAAGCCCTCAGGCACATTGTCAGACACAATGTCTGGAAATTCCTCCAGAAGATTTAGAACTTCTGTTGGGGTATCCCGGCATTCCTTCCCCCTAACTCTAGGGATTATTGCATAACATAAATGTTCATGCTTTAACCCGTTCAGAAACTCTCTCCCCTCAACTAAACAGGACTCTGGAAATATTACATACCTTTTCATCTTGCATCCTTCAAGGGCTTTAGTTTATGGCGTACACCATTCTTTGTCAATGAGTAGGTGTTGGCATGGCCATCATGTATTGCACTCCGGTCAAACTGCCAGGGTCTCCCCGGCAACATGTGGCAAACATCCATGGGTAAGATGTCACACAGGACCTCATCACAATAATTCCCAATGTTAAATTTAACAGAACACTGCTCATTGACCAAAGCTCCGTGGTCCTTTTGTAACCATGCGACCCGGTATGGGTGTGGGTGTTTCTTCCTTTCTAACTGTAACTTTGTAACCATTTCCTCAGAAACCAGGTTATCCGTGCTACCATTATCAATAATGATATTGCAAACCTTGCCCGCACATTTACATCTAGTGCGGAATAAACTTTTCCTCTGGTCTGTGTCCTTCTCCTCGTTCAACAAGACTCTTCTTACAACCATTGTTTCTCCTCTCTCCGCTTCTTCGGAATGCTCAGATTCAGCATCCTCCTCTGCCACAGCAGCTCTGGCTGGGCCCTCAGGCCTCTTGTTTGTTCTTTCTCGGTGTTGTGGACATTCAAATGCCCTGTGTCCTTCTTCACCACAGTGGAAACATGTTCCACGAAATACTCCCCTTCCAAACCCTCGTCCAGATCCACCCCGTCCTCTTGGGTAGGCTGTTACGATCTCGGGGCTGATAAACATCTTCTTCTTTTTGGTCCTGGTTACCTACGGCTTCACCGAGTCTTCTTCGGATCCTTGTACTTTTCTCCATTGGTCCTCCCACCGGTCCTTCCACCTCGGCCTCTTCCTCTTTGCTTGCCTTCAAACCGCTTTTTTAGCTTTTCTTCTACCTTCAAGGCAAATTGATAAGCATCCTCAATGGTGTTTACTCGAACCAGGCTCAGTTCTTCCTGGATACCAAGCCTCAACCCATTAATGTAACGGGCTACTTTCTCTTTATTTGCCTCTAAATGCCCTGTTCTAATAGAAATTTTGTAAAATTCTTCAGTGTACTCTTGGACAGTTTTGTTTGTCTGTCTCAAGCTCTGCATTTTTCTTAGCAGATCCAACTCGTAATCTGTCGGGATGAACTGTCTTTTAAGCTTCTCCACCATTCTATCCCATCTTGTTATTCTCTCTTTCCCTCTTCTGTTTCTCTCCAACTGCATTCCCCTCCACCAAATGTTGGCATGACCCTTTAACTTGGTCTTAGCAAATCTGACCCGGTTAGGGTCTTCAATCTCCTCATACTCGAAATATTCCTCTAAATCATTTATCCAGTCAATCACTTCTTCTGGATTCAGATTTCCCGAGTAGGTAGATACCTCCATTTTTGGTTGTTTTCCAATCTGAGAGATGGCCCTATACAACCGGGCTTGAGCAGGATCCACAACTTCTTCTTCTTCCTCAAACTGGTCTTCTTCCTCAACTTCGTCTTCACTTTCCTCATCCCCTCCGGGTTCGCGTCTTCTGCGTAACTCTGCTTGTAGGGCTTGAACTTGCCTTTGCAAGGCCCGGAAGTCTTCGGCCGGCACTACATTCCCTGCTCCGCCACGGTTCCTTCGTGGAGGCATGATATTTTCTCTGTATTATTATTATTTTTTTTTTTAGAATTCTTCCACAGATCCTGGTGCAACTGCCTCTCTCCGGCGATCTGTTACACGCTCAGGAGCTCCCGCTCTGATACCACTTGATGGCGAGGTCAAGATTCAGAACACACCAGTCTCACAAATTGCAGTAAATTTCATTAATATGGTCTCTGTTACAGTTTTTCTCAGCACACTTCCTCCTCCCAAATCCCGAACTCACCATCCCTTTCCCATACAAATTTTCCCCGTTTTAATGTGGTCTCGGCCTTCCCTGCAATTAATGCTCCCGCCCAAAGACCAAATCGAATTTCATCTTCCCTCCGTTGAAATTTCAAGATTTTCCTTTCCTTTTGTTTTCTGCCATAAATGGCAACTGTCCGATCCGTCCAGAGCACTGCATTCATGGCTTCCCATACCATGCACCCGCCGTTTTAATCTGACTGTCTTTAAGTACCGTTGTCTCCGCCATTAAGTCTTTCACCTGTAACTACGGTTTCTCCAGAAACAACATTCCAAGATACTTAAACTTGGTCGACATCTATATCTCTCTCCTCCGATTACGTGGCCCTCATCCTTATGATCTGTTACAAGTGTGTCTCCACGTGTTAAATTTAACTCTATCCCCCACTGGTCGTGTTGCCTTTAAGACACGTGGCAACCACGTGTCTATTTCACCCTGTCCGACCGTCCACGTGTTCACTTCAGTTTGACCTTTTCTTGGGCCGCGATATCGCGACATGTCGCGATATCGCGACCCAACTGACGTCCGCCCTCAGCTTTGAAACAAAGTCGCGATATCGCGACGTCGCGATATCGTGACAAAAGTACGTCCTGCACTTGTCTCTGCCTTTGACGTCGTGAAATCGCGACGCGTCGCGATTTCGCGACTCCAACCCCCACTCCTTGCAACAGCTTCAACATGGTCGCGATATCGCGACGCCGTGATATCGCGACGTCGCGATATCGCGACGAAACTTGCTCCGCCTTTGCTATAGCAAATGAGGTCGCGATTTCCGATTTCGTGACCTCACACCAACTTTTGCCTTAGTTCCTTTAACAACTTCCCTTTCTGTCTTACGACATCTCCTTCCCCGAAAAAGAACCAAATTGCTTCAAAAATACAAGAACTTTAAAGAAAATTAAAAGATGCAAGATTGCTCATACTTTCACCGGATGCTCCTGCATCAACACCTAACAAATTATGAATCAATCTAGGCACATATAAAACATCATGAACAAACCATATCTGACCATGTTTTTTTAAAACTACTATGGTAAATTTGCTTTTGACCTGAACTTCCTTGTCATTTCCAAGTTGAAATTGAGATTTAACAGACTCATCCATATTTACAAAGATTTTTTTGTTCCCTATCATGTTATTATTGTATCCAATATCCTAGAAGCCATACATCATCAAATATTTCCTTTGTAATATAACAAACAAAAAATAAGATATTTTTTTCTTCCTTTTCTTCAAAAAAATGTGCATGTTGCCAATGTCTACTCTAGCATTCATGTTCATAATGACTAAACTTTTAGCAATAGTAATATGAAACTTGTGTTTTATAAAAAAAATTATTATCTCTTTCATAGTGGCTACTGCCTATTTATTTGTTGTTATTAAAGTTATATCTTCCTCTGTTGTTGTTGTAGTTACCTCTTCCTTTGTTGCTATTATAGTTACCTCTTCCTCTATTGATATTATAGTTACCTCTTCCTCATCCACTACTACTTCCTCAACATGTATGCCATCTTTCTCTAAAATATTGTGTTCCTTCATAAGATGATGCTTTCCTCTTATCCATTGAAATATCAAGATTTTTTTGAAAATCTTGTTCAGTATAATTTTTAGTGGATCTATTCAATCTATGCTCATGAGCTTGAAAATATAAGATAAGATCATTAATTGAGAATAAGTTAGATCCTTTTATTCTTCTATAGCAATCACAATGGGATCAAAAAATGAAGGGAGGCTTCTAAAAAAATCTATATATTTTTTTTATTTGATAAATTATCCCCATAAGATCTAAATTGATTCACTAAGCCCATCACTCGAGTAAAAGAATATTGGATATATTCAGAGTCTTTCATTAGTCTAATATATATATAATATCTTCTTAGTATCTAAAATTTGATGATTTTTATCCTTTTTATTTCTTGATATGCATTTTACAATAGATCCCATGTCTCTTTTAATTTTTTTGTTTCAAAAATCTTGGAAACATTTACTCATGTAATGCTTTTTGAACAAGGAAAAGTATTTTTGAGCTCTTATTTCTATTCTCCTTTAATTTATCTCATTGTGCTTGATACCATGTGGCAAGTGCTTTTATGTTTATAGGTTTTGTGTAATCGATCTCAATCAAATCCTGCAAATATTGAGAAATAAATAGTTTTCATCTTAATGCTCCAAAAGATATAGTTCTCCCCCTTGAACAAAGAAATCTATGACTAAGATATATATAAACTACTATTGCTATTGGTAGCCATATTCAATTGTTGTTTTTGCTCCTTCTTTTGCTTTTTCTTTTGATATAGTTGCTCTTTATTTTGCTTCTACTACATCCTTATCTACCTTACCCTCTTAAATAAATGTCACTCTAATACCAATTCTTGAAATTGTAGAGAAAAATACAACTATACAAAACAAGGAACATGGAAAAATTAGTTGTTACTACAATAATTTTTCATTTTATTATGCAATTGCAATATGATTTATACAAACAAAATAAAATATGCCATACAAAATGTAAGTAATCCATGTGTGTCTTCAATAGGAAATTCTATTGTTCATTCCTACAGTACAAGAAATAAATATATATGTTTATATTTATTTTGGTTTCTAATTACCACATAATTGTAAGGCATTATATTATGGTTCTGAAGAAAGAAAGTTCCTTATTTTAGATTTACTCTATGTGTTTTCCAAAATTATAACTTAGGTATACTATGTATTAATTCACACACTATTTAGAAAAAATATTAAAATCAAGGATAGATCATGCATGCACATCCTAGTTAGAATTGTAGGTACATATTTGCCATATCTCAATCATAATTGTAGGTCCATTTTTGTTGCATCCCAGTCAAAATTGTATGTTCATATTTACTTCCATTTTCACAACTTCCATTAAGATAAAAATAACAATATTCTTGGCACTGCAATATTCTCATGTTCTTACCATTAAACATTAATTTTATCAGCAATGCATTTGAAGCTACGTAAAAAAGAATGAAAATGATGATTGTATGTTTGCAAGCCTTCTTTCATTGGGTCTTTTTCAAATTAGATCCACTTGTTAAAAATAAAGACAAGACACTTATCTTCTCCAGCTGACACATATTTATAAGGTTTTGATTGGGCTTCCAAATCAATTATAATATCTACATATTGGGTATTGCTAGTTGCATCTAGATATATAGCCTTTTTAGTGCCACTCAGATTTGAAATTTGGTTTGGGCTACATCATTTATATATCTCAACCATTCAACCAAGATCTCATTAAATACACTAAATATTTTCAAAATAAATTTATATAAATTAAATATTTTTATTAATATTAATAAATATCAACAAGAATGTCTAATACTAACAACTTGTTATATATATATATATATATATATAATCTTTTAACCATGCTATATTTATTTTTTTAATTAATTTATAATAAAATATTAAAAATTAATAAAATTAGCAAATAAAAATATTAGAGGACACTTTATAAATGAATAGAAAATAAATAAAAAACATTTTGAGTGAAATAAAATCACATGTAAGCGAGAAAAACACTTTATATTGAAAATAGAAAAAAAAAACATTTTATGTTTAACTCTCATTTATAGTTTCTTTTAATTCTATTATGTGTTAATTTTGTACAATTATAATATTTTAAATTAATTTGCACTTATCATTAGATTTTATTAGTACAAAATAAATATCATTAGTTCTCCAGGGTTAGTGGATTGGTAAGTGTTTGTTTGGTTAGGTATTTATTAAGAAGACACTCATGTTCAAACATGGGGTAGCTTATTGTAAAGGGAGTAGTATGATGTCATGCTAGATCTACGATGATGATGGACGGTACAATTCCCGAGCAACCTATGGTCCACTTCACATTAATTCAACAACAACAAAGTGAAAAGCGAAATAGGTTTGGTGGAAGAGTCCATATGATTTAAACCATGTGCTTTTTAATTAATAAAAATAATATGATTATGATCAACTCTTTTATATAACCAAAAATTTATTAAACAATAATAAAGATATAAATTATATAGTATTCAAGTTATTTTCTTAATTACATATTATATCTGGACTAATCATATGAAAAAACTAATTTGTTTTGCAAGACTAGATGCCAAAGTTTGTTGAAAACATGAAAGAGATACCATGTTAAACTTCAATGCTTTTAATTTCAATTGAACCTTAAAGCGAGTATACTCATATTAACCCCGAATTATGTCTTATTTTTGGACTATTTCTATCCATTTTTTAAAGTAGAACTATAAGCTTCAAAGTTCAACCATAATACACCATGCCACCCGTTTAGAGAAGAAGACATAAAACTTTAGAAAATTATTTTTCCTCAAATTCTGAGTCTAGTCCTGCTCTTTTTCTTGTCTCCACGCTTTGATGAGAAACAAGTAGGCGAAATTAACTTATCATAAAATTTTGGGGTTGAGTTTGGATAATAGATCTTTCATTAAAAAGGCAGAGATAAGACGATATTAAATCACGTAATAAGTGCCATGACTATGTTGAGTGTTAATTTGTCATATTACAAATAATAACACGCAACTTAGAGTCTCGAACAAAAGACTCTTTCTTGCAAAGAAATAATTTATTTTATTTTCCTTCCTTTTATTATTTCTCCAAGCTTCTTTGTGAAACAACTTTTACGTATATAAAAATGAATTTCAATTTAATACATACAACTGATATATCCCAGAATAACTCAAATCTTGCAGATAGTTGTTAACAAGGGGCCTTTGTTGATTCTCAATGAACTTTATAATCTTGACTTGTTTGATTAATCAAAAATAAACAAAAATCCTTTTGATGTTCTAATATTCACAATTTATTCTAAGGTTAACCTGTTCGTTTTATCTCTATTCAATAGTTCTGTTATTTCAATGTTAGTCTCTGACATGAAATTAAGCATATCAAGGAATAAAACAGAAACTATTATTTTTGAATCAGCTGGAAAATAATGAAGGATATTAAAATGGTTCACGATCTCCTCCCTGCAAAATCCCAAGTTAAGAGATGAAGTCCCCAAAACAACCCAACCGATCAGATCTGTACTAACACACAATCTAATCAGATCAGATGCAAGACTCTAAGGAAAAGAATATAATTGCATCATTCTACCATTCACCTATCGTAACCCATCCCATGGCGTAAACGAAATAGATACAAGACAAAATGATGCAACGGAAATATTGACAATAAAACAATAGTTTTGGCTTCGATCTCCTTTTGATTTTACACACAAAAGTCGTGTTACCAAAGAAAAATCCTTTATTTCAATAAATAATGCTTTTTGTTACAGTCTCCAGCCCCGTATCCATCTACATTTCTGCTATTTAACCTTTCTGTCGTGCGTTCTCGGATGTTCCATGACGCTTCGTTTCGACTCCCGGGACCCTTCGCTTCAATTCCCGCCTTTTGGTATTCTAACCTTTGCGTGCATTCGTAACGCTCGATCTCTGCGGCCAATGCATCGTTGTTATGAAACGTTACTCTGGTTCTGTCATTTCCGCCACGTGTCCTGCGTCTCCTGCACCTTTCGTAACGCTTTCCCACGGAAATCCCGACGGAATTTGCATTTGGCCTCTTCCGTTTCCTAGCCGCGATAATGTGACATGTCGTGAAATCATGACATGTCACGATATCGCGTCATGTTCTTGGTCCGTACGCCCATAGTAGCTCGTTGTAGCGATATCGCTACCGACTTTGCTTTGCCTTCTTTTCAAAAAGTGGTAGCGATATCGCTACCACTTTGGTTCCGAGCCTTCCTTCGAAGAAGTGGTAGCGATATCGCTACCACTTTGGTTCCGAGCCTTCCTTCGATGAAGTGGTAGCGATATCGCTACCACTTTTGCCTCGAGCCTTTGTTCCGCAAAGTGGTAGCGATATCGCTACCACCTTGCTTTCACGCCTTTTTCTTTGTAAAGTGGTAGCGATATCGCTACCACTCTTCTTTCACGCCTTTGCTTCACGAAGTGGTAGCGATTCGCTACCACCTTTCTTTCGGCAACTTGTAGCGAAATCGCTACCATTCTCAACTTTCCGTACGCTTCCAAAAAATGCGTCCTCGGCTTCGCAACACCTCTTTTCTTTGTTGTCGACACGTCGCGATTTCGCGACAGATTTCAATTTTTCGCAGCGATGGAGAGACAGGTCGCGATTTCGCGACATGTCGCGATATCGCGACATGTCGCGATTTCGTGACCCTTTTCAACACTTAGGCATTTTTCTTCTTTTCTTCATTTTTAGCATCCGGGTCTTTGAGATCTTCCCTAAAACCTGCAAAAACAAAGGTGGGTCCCCACTTTTGGGGTGTGTTGTGGATGAACCACAACAAATGGCGACTCTGCTGTCAAATGCTCTTGAGCATTTTAGTAAGAACCCAACCTAACACAAATCACAAATTTGAAAACATGGGTTAGCCCATAATCAATATAACTAATGCCCAAAATCAGAAGTACATGAATTATCAGAATCATCAAGTACTAGCTCGGTGTGTGCAATGAATTCCTTTCCTTATCATTTGAATTTGATCCACATTCCATCATCGGTTTTGCATGAATGCATATGCAAAATTGTGAATGATTTGTGTATCCTACTGAATATGCCATGAGAAAATGCATAGTCACTCTTGTAGTATTATGTGCAAACATTCAAGACTGCCAAACCCTCTTAGGATCCACTAGTGAACGGTTCATTATATCCCAAAGTTGGTTATGAGTCCCTACTATCTTGAACCCATGTGCAAGTGGATGTGAAATCAGAACTTTGGGGAATCGGACTCCCAACCAACCGAGATGAGAGTTTAACCCTATCCTTACTATTCTGATTTAGAATTCTTTACCTCACTTTGAGCAAAATAACTAAACCAATTATGGAAGAAATGGTCATGCTAGTCTAACCCTCTAGACAATCGGTGGTCTTATTTTTTAGGCAAGACATGATGCCATGCATGGGCCTATCTAACCCCATAATCCAAAACTTATCTTCATTTCTTTGGACCTTGGGGATGACTACCCATCCCTTGCAGAGGACAAGTAGTACGATCCTTACAATCCAATATAAGGATGAGATGGGAAAAATTTATTTATTTTACTTCTTGGACCTTGGGGATGACTACCCATCCAGGTTAGGGACAAATAGTACGATCCTTACAACCCAAGATTTTAAATGTAAATGGAAAATATTAATCTTGTTACTTAGACCTTGGGGATGACTACCCATCCTTTGCGAGAGGACAAATAGTATGATCCTTACAATCTAAGACTTAATACGAAATGAAACATAAGAGCTTTGGGGAATCAGATTCTCAACCAACCGAGATGAGAATTTATGCCCTATCCTTACTACTCCATGTGGGTCCAATCAAAGCTTTGGGGAATTAGATTCTCAACCAACCGAGATGAGAATTTAACCCTATCCTTACTACTCTGATTTTAGGCTTTAAGCTCTATGGAAGTGGTCAAAACCACTATTTTTAGGATCATGTTGCATAATAGGATAGACATGAAAACCATTTTCGCCCAACCTTTTCCTCCAAGTTAGGTTTTGATCATTTTGCTCAAGATCCCTTTTAATGTATGAAACGTGCTTGGTCCTAGATACTTCAAGACTCAGTTTCCAACCTTAGGATTTACTTAGATTTATGTTATAACATAACCCTAAGAGGATTCAACATACTCAAATGAATTGCACCTAAGATGCATATGCCACTACGGTGAAATGTATGAAAAGTGAGATGGAACATGAATGCATTATTTCTTGAATTGCAAATGAGATGATTTGTCATGCAAAACTGACTTTTTCATGCATCACAAGCTTCAAATGATCTAAATTAACTGTTTGTATTACATGTGGAGCTTTTACAACATGATTCCAATGTTTCATATTCTCCCAATCTTAGGCATGCGTTCAACATCAAGCTTTTATTCCCTTTTTTTTTTTTTTTTTTTAAGGCAATGAAAAGGAAATCAAAGGAACACCACCGCCTAAATGTCCAACCTGCAAGCACAATAGGTGGAAACAAAACTACCCACGTTAATTGTTAGAACAAATCAAAATTGCAAAGCAATACATAAGGCCCTCCTTCTAGCGCCAAAATGTTGAGTGTTAATTTGTCATATTACAAATAATAACACGCAACTTAGAGTCTCGAACAAAAGACTCTTTCTTGCAAAGAAATAATTTATTTTATTTTCCTTCCTTTTATTATTTCTCCAAGCTTCTTTGTGAAACAACTTTTACGTATATAAAAATGAATTTCAATTTAATACATACAACCGATATATCCCGGAATAACTCAAATCCTGCAGATAGTCGTTAACAAGGGGCCTTTGTTGATTCTCAATGAACTTTATAATCTTGACTTGTTTGATTAATCAAAAATAAACAAAAATCCTTTTGATGTTCTAATATTCACAATTTATTCTAAGGTTAACTCTGTTCGTTTTATCTCTATTCAATAGTTCTGTTATTTCAATGTTAGTCTCTCACATGAAATTAAGCATATCAAGGAATAAAACAAAAACTGTTATTTTTGAGTCAACTGGAAAATAATGAAGGATATTAAAATGGTTCACGATCTCCTCCCTGCAAAATCCCAAGTTAAGAGATGAAGTCCCCAAAACAACCCAACCGATCAGATCTGTACTAACACACAATCTAATCAGATCAGATGCAAGACTCTAAGGAAAAGAATATAACTGCATCATTCTACCATTCACCTATCGTAACCCATCCCATGGCGTAAACGAAATAGATACAAGACAAAATGATGCAACGGAAATATTGATAGTAAAACAATAGTTTTGGCTTCGATCTCCTTTTGATTTTACACACAAAAGTCGTGTTACCAAAGAAAAATCCTTTATTTCAATAAATAATGCTTTTTGTTACAGTCTCCAGCCCCGTATCCATCTACATTTCTGCTATTTAACCTTTTTGTCGCGCGTTCTCGACTGTTCCATGACGCTTCGTTTCGACTCCCGGGACCCTTCGCTTCAATTCCCGCCTTTTGGTATTCTAACCTTTGCGTGCATTCGTAACGCTCGATCTCTGCGGCCAATAACCGTTGTTATGAAACGTTACTCTGGTTCCGTCATTTCGCCACGTGTCCTGCGTCTCCTGCACCTTTCGTAACGCTTTCCCACGGAAATCCCGACAGAATTTGCATTTGGCCTCTTTCGTTTCCTAGCCGCGATAACGCGACATGTCGCGAAATCGCGACATGTCGCGATATCGCGACATGTTCTTGGTCCGTACGCCCGTAGTAGCTCGTTGTAGCGATATCGCTACCGACTTTGCTTTGCCTTCTTTTCAAAAAGTGGTAGCGATATCGCTACCACTTTGGTTCCGAGCCTTCCTTCAAAAAGTGGTAGCGATATCGCTACCACTTTGGTTCCGAGCCTTCCTTCGATGAAGTGGTAGCGATATCGCTACCACTTTGGTTCCGAGCCTTCCTTCGATGAAGTGGTAGCGATATCGCTACCACTTTTTGCCTCGAGCCTTTGTTCCGCAAAGTGGTAGCGATATCGCTACCACCTTGCTTTCACGCCTTTTGCTTTGTAAAGTGGTAGCGATATCGCTACCACTCTTCTTTCACGCCTTTGCTTCACGAAGTGGTAGCGATTCGCTACCACCTTTCTTTCGGCAACTTGTAGCGAAATCGCTACCATTCTCAACTTTTCGTACGCTTCCAAAAAACGCGTCCTCGGCTTCGCAACACCTCTTTTCTTTGCTGTCGACACGTCGCGATTTCGCGACAGATTTCAATTTTTCGCAGCGATGGAGAGACAGGTCGCGATTTCGCGACCCTTTTCAACACTTAGGCATTTTTCTTCTTTTCTTCATTTTTAGCATCCGGGTCTTTGAGATCTTCCCTAAAACCTGCAAAAACAAAGGTGGGTCCCCACTTTTGGGGTGTGTTGTGGATGAACCACAACACACTATAGCAAACAATGGGAAAGTCGAGTGTGACATCGTTATTTTGATGTTGTTGTGACGGGAGTAGTGATTCCTTGCCTTTTCGACGGAAGCAAGGCAAATATAACACTGCTGGCGCCACTCAGCGCAATCGGAAGAGCCTGGAGCACCTTCTTAATGTTACTCTCGGCCGAGGGATACAAACAATGCACCACGTTTTGGTTTGTGAGAGCCATCACGGCGAACACCAGAACCGCCAAGCTTGAATGCAAAAAATCCTTCCATTTAATCTTATAGTCCGACGCATTGGAAGATTTCACCTTACTAGTCGTGGCGATCCCGTTAATGGTGGCGATCCCGTAGCAAACTTTGCCCGTGGAGGAATCAGTGAAGGTGTCTACAAACGATAAAACGAAACATGCGATTCCCAGAATGGCCACTGCCACTGCCACCAAAGCCTTGTTCGACTTTTGACAGTCGCCATCATTGGACAGAAGATTGGAAAATGCCTGAAACACGAAAAGGATTCCCGTGGGCAAAATCTTTGCAATGCTCGATGTAGATGACAGTGCCGTATTCACCACCGTACTCGTTGTCGTGTCACTTGAAGAGGAAGTAGACGTTTTCAGCCCCTCTTCCAAGGCCTTTACCTTACTCTCGGAATGTGCCATCTTTCTATTGTTTCTAAATTAGCCTTTTATTATTTTTCTTCGATTAGCTGATGCCGAACTCTTTCTTTCTGAACTTCGAAAATGAGAAACCTAACAAGAAGTTATAACTGATAATAGATATGGCTATTGGAACAAACAATTTCATCTATGCATATTGGTCTTGCCAGGGAGCGTGTTCTTATAGAGAGAAGGAAGTGGTGTAACCTGCTACGCTTCCAATTTATTATCTTCTGGTGCTGGCGGCGCATTCTGAAGCCGTCAACGTTGAATGATAACAGCCAATCGTTTTTGTGGAGGACTTCTCGAACAAAGCCAAACCCATCCATCAGATATTGAGGGGGTAGTTTTGAATTCTGATTTCTGCTGTTGCCCTGGTCTTCTCTTACCTTAAACCTTTGTGACTATGAAGGGTAGTTGGGACGAGAATTCCTTTGTGGAAGGACCGTTGGGTATTATTTTCGTGCTAACCCCTACCCTCTGCCGTACGAGTCTTGGAGATTACTCGACGAGTACTCAACAAATATTGGCCGGGCAACTTGAGTTGCCGAGTTACTCGGCCCCAGGTTTTTATTAAAAAAACTCGCTGGCCCTGCTGACCCGCGAATTTTAAAACAATTTGAATGCTGAATTCTGCTGCTGCCCTGATCTTCTCTTATCCTAAATTCTGCTGCCGCACTGGTCATTTGTGGAAGGACCGTTGGGTGTTGCTTTCGTGCCAATCTCCACGAGGTATTGCCAATCCAAGTTGGAAGATGCTTGTTCGTCATAATAGTTTTATATAGAATACAACGTATTTATGTAGTAAGAAATAATTTTCAAGCAATTGGTGCTGAATGTAATGAGACGATAGAGCGACACAATCTCACAGCAAAAATGAATTACCTGAAATGTTGTGCGCAGGCATCTCTGTGCTAAATTACACATTATAGTTAAAGATTACAAATTGTATAATTGCGTCTTTTTATCTGAAGTCTCCGTATGATCTCTATGTTAGCAGAGTGTAAGCCTAGCATTACAACTCATATATATATATATATATATACTTCATTAAAATTTATTGAGGTCGATATTGTTTAAAACTTAAAAATAAATAAAACAATAAAAAACAACAACAATACACCGTTAAATTACCTCAAAATTCAAGCAACCTGTTTTCTACTTATTTCAAAAATCACTAACTTACCAAATGTATTATTTGAGAATGGATTGATAAGCTCTGCCTCAAAGAAGCCCATTTTCTACTTATTTCAAAAATCACTAACTTACCAAATGTATTAAATGTATTATTTGAGAATGGATTGATAAGCTCTGCCTCAAAGAAGCCCATGTACGAAGCTCCTTCACTTGGAACTTGGAATATTCTTTAACGAACACATTAGAGCATTGTGTCAAGCGAGCAAACTTTCTTACATGGGATTAAAATTTGTGGCGACATATATACTCACATCCCTTTTGGGATTTGCTTGCTTCCTCGAATATTTTTTAAACTGGGAGAATGTTGGGCTTAAAAAGGAACAACATATTTCCTTGTCTAATTAGACCAATTTGACACAATGACAGGCTTTTGAATCCTCTTGAGGTGTCAATTTGAAAGAAATCAAGATGCTTAAACTCTAAGGAATATACGATGGAAACAACGTAGTATGCTCCTAAACGATGACGATATTTCCAGCAGACTGGATAACCTGACCTGATCTATTGAAGGGTTAAATTCCGATAAATTCCTATACTCCGTATAGGAGGACGTTTGTTTGTCATCGATTGCATGCATTAATTTATATTACATTTAAATTTATTTATTTTTATAAGTATGTAATAACCTTTCAAGATTTACTTTGTTATATATTTAATTTTTTTTTTTTGTAAGAATGAGATACTGTGTATTTGTGGATGCAGGGATATATATATTATTACTGCGGAGAACAATTTAGAGGAAATAGGTCTTTTCAATGGGTAAAAAATATTGTTCGATGTAAGGTAAGTCAAGGGAAATGAAGAGCCACAAAGTATTAGCCGTTGATAGACGTAAAGAACCCTATTGGCAATGCATCCGCAGTGGTTCATATAGATGCATATCATGTAGTTGCATTAATAGGAATGCTTGATGTTTGATAAATTGTGAACTTATGATGTTTTTTTGGCAATGAAAATGCTTAAATGCATGGGAGCCATAGTTTAAAACAATTGGCAAAATGTGAAGTAATGTTATGATTATTGTTGATATATGAATTTAAAAAAAATATTAAAAAGAGTGCATACTATAATAATATAATTAATATATATATATATATATATATATATATATATATATATATATAAATAAATAATAATAATAACATAGATGTGTTATTTTAGAATTTATTTATTTATATATATTTAAAATAAATAATCAATAAAAAAATTATATTTATTATTAATATTGTCTTTTCTAGCTTGCATTTTTTCACATTCCACTTCTAAACTTTTTATTCACATTGTTTTTATGTCTTTGTTAAAATTTGGACATGCATTTATGTTGATTTTCCAAGTTTCATTAAATTCTGATTTTGTTTCATCCATGTGTTCTTTCACAAATAACAAATAATATATGGATAACAACCATGTTATCTATTAACAAGGTAATTTGGAAAGATAGCATGCAATAAAATTATTATAAGGAAATGGTTGTTGAACGTGGAAACACTGTGCAATCTACATGATAAGCTTTAGAATGAGAACTGGTAGTTGATTAATAGTTGTTAAGCATGAAAAATAGCATACTTCTTCTAAAAGGAAAAAAGGAGAAAGGAAGGAAGGCATTGTCTTCTTGGAGCAAAGAAGGGAGGAGGATTTTTGAAACAAGGAAAGGAAACAAATGCTCATCAGTAAGTGAATCCTTTTCTAGCAAATTCATTTGACAAATTAATGTCATGAAACAATAGTAAACTGATTGCTAAAGGTGTTGGAAATTTTATTGTGGATATAAAGTATAGACGAAAAGTGAATTAGATATGAACATAATATATTCTAGTGTATGTGTTGGAAATTTTGTTGTGTGGATATAAATTAATAAATGAAAAGTGAACTAGAGATGAACATAATATATTTTGGTGCATGTGATGGATTGCATACTATGATGGATGTGAAATGATTGTATGCATGTTAAAAGTTAGTTGCATGTCATTTAAATTTGGCCGCTCTGACCCTTGGAAGACACCGACAAACCATGGCATAAAATTTGGAGAACTCTTGAAGACAAAAGCCAAATTCTTTTCCTTGTTAAATTATTTGATAAACCATTTGCGTTCGGGTACAAGGCGTTGCACTCAGTTTGGATGAAGAGTTGCTTTTCAATCTTGAGATTCTTGTGATTTAGCACAATGAAATTGTGAAACATGAGCTCTGAGGATAATTAGAATACCCAAAACAAATGTTAAATGTATTTTATCTATATTTTGAAATATGGATGTTTTAAAAGAATTGCATGGCATCATTCTGAGAGTCTTTTTGAAAAATGAAACCAGTTCTATTGTTTCCTTTAGAAATTATGAATGAAATATGAATTTGTACCATATATGTGCATTATACTTTAAATTATTTATTTTAAAAAAATTATAAAGGTTTTTTATTTGTATTTTGCCTGTGAAATATATGTCAATTTAACATGATGACCTTTCTATTTGCTTGAACTATTAATCTATGGATTTCAAGATATTATGATGGTTGTCTACTCCATTAATATCCTAAATCCTAGTTGTATTTGGAGAATACGAATAAATAGCTAGCTATGGGTGATTTTAGAGAGGATGCATTCTAGGTTAAATCTCTCCAAGCGAATCCGGGAATGCATGATGGGAAACTTAAGATTTAGACCTTCTTTATCATATTTGTGAATATGTTGGTTGATAATTGTCTTCATATGCATTATTATGATCACATTTTGATTATCAAATTTGAGATATGTTTTTCTCTATGCTTCAAGTTGAAACACCTCACAGTAGAACCTTCTATTTTTCTTAGAGACTTGCCTTGTATGTCTCTTAACTCAAACAATAGAAATTTTATTTGATATTGTTTAGACAAAGAATATCCAGCCTAGAGACACAATCATACCTTAGCCAATATTTTTTGGCCATTTGGTTTTATAGCTTGGCCAATAAAGCAAGTTTATATGATCATCGATGTGTGAAAGAACATAATCCCACATAGTTATATTCGAGTTATATAATATAAAGTAATGCTTAAATATATTTAATATAAATTACTAAACAAGGTTTATGATTTGGTAATATGTGTAAGAAAACCATGGAAAAGCTATTAGGAGGTATGTTATAAATTGAATGATGACACTTCTTGTTTGGTCAAGTCCATATGTGAGAGATTCAATGTTAGGCCAGGAACAAAACTAGATAACTATTTGAGTCAAAAGACTCTCTTATTTTGTTATATTCTCCTTTGAATGAGTTGCAGTCAATACAATGAAATGATGATTTAAAATGTAAATTGTCTTCATGTGTTAGTATGGTATTAAGTTTTACTTATAATGAAAATACGCAGTGACACAGTAAGAAGTATTAGTTTCTCTTGGTTTGAGGTCACTTTATATGAATTAATAGTATTGTATTATCTATCTTAGTTAATGTGGATTGAATCATAGACACCTTAAAGCTCATTTAATTTTTATATTATAGCTAAAGCATTAAGGTAGTCCTAGCTTTGCTTAGACTTAAAGGAGCCTATTGTAAATCTTGTAGTGTAATATTAGAGAGAGAAAGATATTTATGTGAAAACTTTAGAGTAGCTCTTAATCCATTGTAGAATACAATTAGAAATTTAGGCAAAATGAAATCTAATTAAAATTATTATAGTGATGTCTTTAAGATTCTTTAATTTTGATTTTTCTAACTATTATGACATTCTTATGACTTCTCTGTTTTCCCTTCTTTCTTAATGGTAAACAAACAATTAACTATATGAAATCTTGAGATCATATTTTATAGTAAAATTTATTAATGGTTATGAAACTGTATTTTCTTGTAATCCATTGCATAGCTAAACCTTTAAAACCTTCAAACCCCAAGTAAACCTTTGATTAAGATCTTCCGATATTGTGGGAAGAAAATATTGATTCACAAGCCAAGGTTGTGGGTAGATAATATTAAAATTATTTAATGGTGATTGTGGGTGGACAAACACCATAACCTAGGGATTAACTATATTTCTGACAGGATAGGTTAGAACGGGAGGTAACGGAGGATGAAATGGGCATCTCTCCTAGGTCATTCCCTGTTAGTATGGAGTGATGGTTCTTGTGCTTGAATTCATTATGGGTTATCAACAACATAGTGGAATGGGATATTGTGTTGTCAAGACAAGACATCGGGTAGTACCAGGGTATTGGTAGATCCTAGACGTACTCCAAGATAGTTGGATATTCATCTAGCTTTGGCATACACATGCTAACTTTTGCTTGACTGGAAGGCCATTCTAAGATATGGGGAAATATGCATTCAACCTCTAGATGAAATGGGACCTAGATAAAAAACCCCTACCTGAACATGGGATCTCGGGTTGAGAAGAGCGAAGTTCACTAGAGGTAACTACACTGATATTTAGCCAATCTCATTCTCGTGAATATTTTAACTATAGCATAATGGTACTCACAAATATTTAGCATGCTTGTACTAAATTTAATTTTTGAATTTGGCTGTAAAACTTTTATAAGGAGATTATAATATGAAGATAACCAAGTGGGTAAGACTTGGGTTGTTACATTTGGTATCAGAGTAGCAAAACGCAATTAAAATTAAAAAATTTCTTCTAGGATTACACCCAAATATTGGACATCTAATTATTATGCTGAAACCTTCTATCCTAACTGCTAAATGTGACTTGTCTCGGTAGGATGAAGACAACTATAAGGCCAAGAAGGCCTATTAAAAATATATTCTAAAAAGGAAGAGCCACAAAAAAAGAAAATTGTTGACTCAACAAAAGGGGATAGGAATTGGAACAAGAATAGTGGTAATGGGAACATAAATAGGTTTGACAAGAATAAGAATAGGTACCAAGGAAACAAAGGAAATAAGAACAATCGAGGTGGCCAAGATAGAAGAAATTTTAGGGATATGTATGATCAAAGAATTAATGCACCAGAAGCTAGTACTCAGGATGACAATGAGGGAATTAAGAGAGATAGGGCATCTCAAATCAGTTGCTATATCTACCAAGAAGCTCATTATGCTGATAAGTGTCATTTGAGAGCTGATAAGAGAAATGAATTTGTGGAACCCACCCATAAGATATATGCATCAATAGGTAATCCTAAACTCAATGGTCAAGCAACTCCTTTCATGTTGAAAGGTAGAATTTATAATAAAAATTTTTATATTTTGATTGATTCTAGAGCAATTGATAGTTTTATTTCTTCAAATAGTTTTAGGGATATACCAAAAAAACCTGGGTTTATGGCTAATGGGTGGAATATTGTGTATGGGTCTAGACAAACCTATGTTGTTAATCAATAATTATTTAATAAATATTTATTTGACCCTCATATAACATTACCTCAAGGAAAAACCAACTAGTATTTATATCAAGCTCCATTACATGCCTTTAACATAATCTTTGACATTGATTGGCTCAAGGTATACAAATCATTGATAAAATTTGAATAAAGTTTGATGGATTTCACTGATGACAACAAGAAAAGAATTCATATTTACTACAACTATAAATCAGTGGAAACACATATTTTGATAGTAATGAAAGTTAAAAGGACTATAATAAAGGGTAGTATAGTCTTTGTAGTCAAACTGAAGGAAAAAACCAAGTCTATGGTATGTCTTTTCGAAATTTATCTGGTACTAAATAATTTTTGAGATGTCTTCCCTAAATATTTACTGGTATTAGATCTAATGGCATTGCAAAGGTAGTTTCTTGTCAACAATTTGTAAATGACACTATATTTCTTGGTGAGGCTACTATGAGAGAGGCTAAGGAATTCATGAATATGTTTTACCTGTATGAAAAATTTTACAACCAATAAATTAACTTCCATAAAATTTAAATATTTTTTGTGAATACTGGAGGGCAAATTCAACATAGAATTGCAAGGATTTTTGGTTTTTGTATTGCTAACATTCCTTCTTTATATCTAGGTATGTTATTATTCAGTGGTAGGATGAAAGAGGAGTTGTGGTCTCTTGTGTTGGATAGGATTCATTATAAGTTAGTTGGGTAGAAGGCTAATATCCTAAGCCAAGTAAGTAAGTAGCAATTGCTTCAAGATACCCTCCAAATTACTCTCATATATTATATGTCTCCTTTTAAAATGCCCTTCAAATTTAGGAGGATTGATCAGATCTTTAGGAGATTTTTGTGGGCTCGTGTGGAGGATAAATAGAGGGTGTCCCTTGTCTCTTTGGATATGGTTTACTCCTTTAAGAAAGAAGGTAATCTTATTATTAAAAATATATTATTTTTAATAAGGCATTTATTGTAAAAATAACTTGGAGATTATGTGTTAAGGAGAATCAATTGTGGAAAGATATTATGAGAGGTAAGTATCTATAAAATCACATTCCTTTTTTTAGAAGTGTTGCTCCTCCTAGGGGCTTTGTGAATTGGGATGGTTTTCTGGGGGTTCTAAGTTTGGTTACAGAGGGGATATAGTTGTATATTGGGAATGGTAAGGATATGTTCTTCTGGGAGGATACATGGATTCTTCCTAAATATCTCTTTCTTAATCATGAGTTTTATGAGTTGAAGGTTCCTTTATCACTAAAATATGGAGAAAAGGTAATTTATTATATAATCATCACTAATTGCAAGATGATTTGAAAGTATTTGACTTTCATACAACTAATCTTTATATCCTTTAGAGTTTGACAAATTTGAACATGTTGCTACAATAGTACTTTCTTCCTTAGTAGAATGATAGGGACTTCTTTCTATGGACTCATTCTTCTAAAGGTATTTTTTCTATCAAGATTGAATATGAGGACCAAACATTTTCAAGGGGAGGATGTTTTTAGTGGAAAATGTTAGGTATCCTCATTTCATCTCCAAGATTGCATTTTTTTGATGTTGTGTTTGCAAAATAGAATTTTGACTATTGATAATTTACGTAAGAAAAGCTTCCATGTTCCCAATATTTGTATGTTGTGTTCTAAAGATGTTGAATCTATGGATCATATTTTATCTATTATGATTTTTTAAATAAGGTTCTCAATGCTTTACAATATTCTTTTTCTATCAAGTGAATGCTACCTCAAACTTCCAAAAAACTTTTTACTTAGTGGAAATACCCCTTCATTAGTCACACTCTCACTAGTGTGTGGGACCTAATTCTTCCTCATTTTTTATGCGCTATATAGTGAGAGAGGCACAAAATATATTTAAATGATATTGCTAGGGATGAATTATTTATATTTAAAAGGATAAAAGTTGCTATTGAGAATAACCTAGCTATCTTTATTGCTAGAAGTATAGGGAGAAATATGTGGATAAAGAGGTTACTATTAGTTGGATATTGAATCTAGGGTCTTTTACTTCTATATCCATTGTTGAACAATATTGGCTACTTGATGGCATAAATCAGCTAAAGGGTGGGTTATTCTAAACTTTTACAGGACTACCAAAGGTAACCCCAAGAGGGCTAGTGGAGGGGGTGTTGTTATAAATAATAACATTCATATCACATGTAAATCATGTTTTTAAGAGGGTCTTTAGAAGACTTCTTATACAAGGTGACTCCTTAAACATCGTTCAAGATTTTCAAGTTTGAAAGACTAATAATTATTTTATCCTAAATATATAATTAATGACACCTTGAATATTCTGGAAGATATGTTAGAATTTAAAATTAAGTATATTTATAAGATAGGTAACGATGTTGTTGATGTTATGGTCAATTTGGGGGTGGATAGTGGTCAATTTAGAATTTGAAAAGATAAATTCTCTCCATAGTTAATGATAATTGATGCTTTGGAAGGATTATTGTCTTTCTATTTGGACGAGGTATCCTTTGTGTTGTAGTGATCCTCTCTCTATGGGGTATTTTTTGGAGGATTGGTCCTTTTGCTCCTTTGTAGTTTCTATTATTAATGATTATGTTTGGTGTATTGCCCTCACCCTTGCTCTCTGGGATTGGGATTTTTTTCTACATGTTGATGTATTTGTTGCCCTTATAGTATTATACAAAAATTGAGCATGATATTTGGTACCTCTAGAAGAATGTTGAAACAAAAATTGTCCTTTATGCCTTCTTGGGTGGTGGGTTGGTCTATGATGTATCATAGAGTTATATTTATCTTTTATTCTCTTGGATGGTTGTTGGGTTTAGTTTCTATTCATTTGGTCTTGGAGGCTAGCCTATGTTTAATTAGCTTTTTCTTTCTCTATCTTCTCTAATATAAAATATTGTCATGATATTTTCTATGTGGAATATTTTTTAGGGGTTTGGTGCTTTTAATCCATAGTAGTTTCCATTCTTATTGAATATGCTTGGTGTATATTTTCACCCTTTCTCTCTAGAATTGGGATATTTTTATCTCCATATTTATGTATTTTTTTCCCTTCTAATCTTATTCAAAAATGGAGCATGATCTTTGGTGCCTCTAAAAGAAAGTTGAAACAAAAATTATCCTTTATGCCTTGTTGGGTGGTGGGTTGGTCTATGTTGTATCATGGTATTATCTTTCTCTTTTATTCTCTTGGGTATTGTGTTTAGTTTTTTTTTTTTGGCCTTGGAGGATGGCCTGTGTTTAATTGAATTTCTCTTTCTCAGCCTCCTCTAGTTTAAAAGGTTATAGGACCCTTAAAAATCCTACATTTTTACCATTAATAAAAATATATAATAAAATTGTGGGCATTTTAATTGGGATTGTTCTCCTTGTTTGATGGGATTACTTTGCATCATTGGTAGTTCTGGGTATTTTTCTCTCTACTTTGCACTGGTTGGGTGGATCTATTACTAGGGTTTTTTTACCTTTTGAGGGGTATTTTTTGGATTACTTTGTGTTTATTATGGTTTTGTGTAGATTTTTTGTTTAATTAGATTATCAAAAATGACCTTCCAGAGATGACCTACCAACCCAAACCCGTAAGGGTGACCTTGGGCTGGTGTATCACTACAGAGGAAACTAGCTATTGGTCCCTTGGATGGCTCTATTTTTTGGTTGCTTTATTGCTCTAGTTGGGGGTGGTATTGGATGGCTCTGTTTCTAGGGTTTGTTGCATTGTGTGAGGTTTTGTTTAGGTTTTTCATGTTTCTTATGGGTTTTGGTAGATTCTTTTCTTTAATTCCATTATTGTATATGGTCTTCCAGAGATGACCTACCAACCAAAACCCATTGGGATGATCTTGGATTGTTGTATCACTATGGAAGAATATGATTGTTATCCCTCATTTGCACTAATTGGTTGGAAGTTTTAGTAGTCCTACTACTAGGGTTTGTTGCCAATTGTGGGTTCTTTTTTGAGTTTATCTATGTGTTTTATTGCTGAGGATTTTGGTTATTAAACCCTATCTAGTGGGGTACCTTGGCTATGGTGGATTGTAGAGAGTGCTTATTTTTTGAGTTCTAGTAGATTTGGTTGTGGATATGCATGTTTAATGATTTGGTAAGCCCTGTGTCCCTAAATTTTTGAGTAATTCATGAATAAATTAATACAACTACCTTCCTTTATCGAATGAATTTGATTGTATGGTGTGCTGATAACCCCATAAGAGCATGTATTGAAATTGCCATAGTATCTTCCTCAGCTACAACCTCCTCGTGTTCAATTTGTTCTTTGTCGATGGGATCATCAAGAGAGTTATTATCCTCTATTTATTCCTCTTCCTTGCCATCATATTCAATTTGAAAGTTCTGTTGTGGTAGACATGTCTGATATTTTGGATGGTGATTATGATATTTATAGCAAAAGTATCTGGATGGTTGATAATTTTTATGAAAAGAGTTGTTGTGGTATTGAGGTCGACCATATAAATTACATCCTATGGATTTCACCATTTGCACATTCTTCTCATCCAACTTGGCAATCCATAAAAAAACATCTATAGTAGATGGATCTTGTAGATCCACTTTGGCTTTAATATTCTCTTTCAATCCATTTCTAAAAGTAGCTATCACTACATCGGTTTTTAAATTTCTTTCATAGGAAAGCAGGCTAGTGAATTCGAATATAAAATCCAATACTGATCTTGTTTTATTAAGTGATAACAACCGCACCCTGTAAGAAGATGAGGAACCTTTATCAAATTGGTTAAGGAAGTATTTGGTGAAATCATTCCATAAAATGGTTTCTCCCTTCTCGTTTTTGAGCCATACAAACCATTGATAAGATTCAGTACCTAGTTTGGAAGTAGCAAAAGGAACTTTTTCTAAATATCAAATTTGGTATAATTTTAAAATGCCTTCCATTTTCGCTATCCACCCATGTGGATCATGACCCTCAAAGGTGGGAATATCAATGCATGGAAAATTGACCCCACTAGGACATCTAGGTTGATGGTAAAATCTGTGTCTATCTTGATCCTCATTATTCCTCTATCTATGGGAACAATTCTTGGAGGGTCTATCAGAACCCATTTATTATTCATAAACTTCCTCATTTTCCAAACCCTCATTATTTATTTATCAATTGAAGTGATTTTGGGAATGACCATTATGACCTCTTTGGTGTGTATAAGCTCCATATTAATCCTCAGTGTTCTAGTAGTTTATGCTAGGAGGATTTGGTTGGACTTGTATTTCCAATAGTTGGGTCATCTTGTCATTCATTCTTTTAATACTAGCCACTAAGGATTGTAAGACCATGTCAGTGGTCATGGGGATTCCTATTTCTTCTTGTGTGGTGTTCTCATGGGAAGATTTTGGGGAGGGATTGGATGCCATGTGTGTAATAAATGGATGACCAGGGTTAAAGCTAGTAATTTTTAAAGGAGAAGAAGAATTGTGTTCACCTTTGCTTATAGGAGGCCTTTTTGATGATTTCGAGCAACCTTCATTTGAATTTTCCAATCTTGTTAACCGTCCTTTTGGTCCCTTTGTCCACATTTCACTCATGCACTTATCAAAACATCTTTATTAATAGATATCATTTTGATTTCACTTTTAGTGTTTGATTTATTTTAATACTTGCTTTTGATTGGTCCTTACATCACACAATGGAATTATGGATTATTATGTCCCCGAATGTCCATTGATCCAAAATTCTATGACTTTAATCCTTTGTATTTATTTTGTGTACTGATTGAAATTACTCTTGGAGACTGGTAAGAAATGTACTTGATGTTATTATCCACCCTTGGATTATCCTTACCTATTACAATGTTTCCTTTATTGCTTATGTGATGGATGTGTGCATAAACTGGTACCACTTATACCCATTAGCTGATGTGCTTCTATGTCGATGGTTTGAGGGCTACTCGAATGTTATATGGGTACTAGATTTGCTCACTTTGATGTTGACTTTTCTACAATTGGATGGATGCCCCATTCTACTCGATATTGACGTAGGTGCAGTTGGATAGATGACCCTGCATCTACCCATTCATCTAGTCACTCTGATACCACTTGCAAGGGAACACCTTCCCTTGATCCTTAGAATACATATGAATTCAATATCGTGATACTTATTCAATCTTCAACAGAATGCATAACCAAAAATAATAAGTAATTGCAATATTGATGAATGAACTTAATTAAATCGAGACCTCTTGAGGAGGGTAGATCCCCACCAACAAAGGGCTATTAATGTGAAAATATAGATGACGAATGAAAATATATATGATATCCCTATAAAGCATTTGGATCCTACTATATATACATAATAATCAAATAAGTCATTTTATAATATAGTTGTCGGCTATATTAGATTTGGACTGTAGCATTCTTTTAGAATTTTTTTTCTAGAGACATGGAGGAAGATGAGGATGCTTCAAAGAAACTTCTTAGGAAACTTCTTGGTTAAAATATTTAGTATGAATAATGATTTGAATACCCTTTTTTCTAATGTTGAGATTAGGATCATCCTATTCAGTATAAATAATGATAAAGCACCTAGGTCGAATGGGTTCCTTGTTATTTTTTAAGAGGTTTTAGCATCTTCTTGGTTCAAATATTTTGGAAGCCTTAAGAGAATTCAATATTCTTCCTCTTTGTTTGATGTACGTAATACTACCTTTATTATTTTTCTTCTGAAGAAACATGGTGCCTCTTCTCTAAGGGATTTTAGACATATTAGCTTATGCAATACCCTATATAGGTTGCTTACTAAAACACTTGCTAATATGTTGAAAGGGCTTCTCCCCATTTTTAATTTTCCTGTTCAATGTGGTTTTGTTCATGGTAGGCAAATTTTGGATGGTATCATTATAGTTCATGAGACTTTACATTTTATGTTTAAAATTTAGGTTGGGTGGAATGCTTTTTAAAATTGATATGTAGAAGGCTTATGGTAGGGTCTCTTGGGAGTTCCTTGATAAGGGGTTGCAAAAATTTGGATTTAGGGATCTATAGAGGAAGTGGATTAGAGATTGTATTTCCTCAGCTAAATTTTTAATCATCATCAATGGGATTCCAAGTCAATTTTTGAGAATCAAAGAGGTATAAGGCAAGGTGATCCCTTTTCTCCATATATTTTCATTTTGATGGTTGAAAATTTAGGAGGATCAACTCTTGTTGCTACCTTGACCTCAAATATTTAAGGTATTAGATCTACTGGTATTGCAAAGGTAGTTTCTTGTCAACAATTTGTAGATGACACTATATTTCTTGGTGAGGCTACTATGAGAGAGGATAAGGAATTCATGAATATGTTTTACCTGTATGAAAAATTTTACAACCAATAAATTAACTTCCATAAAATTTAAATATTTTTTGTGAATACTGGAGGGCAAATTAAACATAGAATTGCAAGGATTTTTTGTTTTTGTATTGCTAACATTCCTTCTTTAAATCTAGGTATGTTATTATTTAGTGGTATGGTGAAGGAGGAGTTGTGGTCTCTTGTGTTGGATAGGATTCATTATAAGTTAGTTGGGTAGAAAGCTAATATCCTAAGCCAAGCAAGTAAGTAACAATTGCTTCAAGATACACTCCAAATTACTCTCATCTATTATATGTCTCCTTTTAAAATGCCCTTCAAATTTAGGAGGATTGATCAGATCTTTAGGAGATTTTTGTGGGCTCGTGTGGAGGATAAATAGAGGGTGTCCCTTGTCTATTTGGATATGGTTTACTCCTTTAAGAAAGAAGGTTATCTTATTATTAAAAATATATTATTTTTAATAAGGCATTTATTGTAAAAATAACTTGGAGATTATGTGTTAAGGAGAATAAAATGTGCAAAGATATTATGAGAGGTAAGTATCTATAAAATCACATTCCTTTTTTTAGAAGTGTTGCTCCTCCTAGGGGCTTTGTGATTTGGAATGGTTTTCTAGGGGTTATAAGTTTGGTTACAGAGGGGATATAGTGGTATATTGGTAATGGTAAGGATATGTTCTTCTGGGAGGATACATGGATTCTTCCTAAATATCTCTTTCTTAGTCATGAGTTTTATGAGTTGAAGGTTCCTTTATCACTAAAATATGGAGAAAAAGTAATTTATTATATAATCATCACTAATTGCAAGATGATTTGAAAGTATTTGACTTTCATACAACTGATATTTATATCCTTTAGAGTTTGAAAAATTTGAACATGTTGCTACAATAGTACTTTCTTCCTTAGTAGAATGATAGGAACTTCTTTCTATGGACTCATTCTTCTAAAGGTATTTTTTCTATCAAGATTGCATATGAGGCCCAAACATTTTCAAGGGGAGGATGTTTTTAGTGGAAAAGGTTAGGTATCCTCATTTCATCCCCGAGATTACATTTTTTTGAGGTTGTGTTTGCAAAATAGAATTTTGACTACTGATAATTTACGTAAGAAAGGCTTCCATGTTCCCAATATTTGTATGTTGTGTTCTAAAGATGTTGAATATGTGGATCATATTTTATCTATTGTAATTTTTTAAATAAGGTTCTCAATGCTTTACAATATTCTTTTTCTATCAAGTGAATGTTACCTCAAACTTCCAAAAAACTTTTTACTTAGTAGAAATCCCCCTTCATTAGTCACACTCTCACTAGTGTGTGGGACCTAATTCTTCCTCATTTTTTATGCGCTATATAGTGGGAGAGGAACAAAATATATTTAATGGATATTGCTAGGGATGAATTATTTATATTTAAAAGGATTAAAGTTGCTATTGAGAATAACCTAGTTATATTTATTGCTAGAAGTATAGGGAGAAATATGTGGATAAAGATGTTACTATTAGTTGGATATTGAATCTAGGGTCTTTTACTTCTATATCCATTGTTGAACAATATTGGCTACTAGATGGCATAAATCAGCTAAAGGGTGGGTTATTCTAAACTTTTATGGGACTACCAAAGGTAACCCCAAGAGGGCTACTGGAGGGGGTGTTGTTATAAATAATAACATTGATATCACATGTTAATCATGTTTTTAAGAGGGGCTTTAGAAGACTTCTTATACAAGGTGAATCCTTAAACATCATTCAAGATTTGCAAGCTTAAAAGACTAATAATTATTTTATTCTAAATATATAATTAATGACACCTTGATTATTCTAGAAGATATGTTAGAATTTAAAATTAAGTATATTTATAAGATAGGTAACGATGTTGTTGATGTTATGGTCAATTTGGGGGTGGATAGTGGGCAATTTAGAATTTGAAAAGATAATTTCTCTCCATAGTTAATGATAATTGCTACTTTGGAAGGATTGGGTCTACCTATCTAGTAGGAGTTTTTATTGTCTTTCTATTTGGATGAGGTCTCCTTTGTGTTGTAGTGATCCTCTCTCTATGGGGCATTTTTTGGAGGATTGGTCCTTTTGCTCCCTGGTAGTTTCTATTATTAATGATTATGTTTGGTGTATTGCCCTCACCCTTGCTCTCTGGGATTGGTATTTTTTTTCTACATGTTGATGTATTTGTTGCCCTTACAGTCTTTAACAAAAATGGAGCATGATATTTGGTGTCTCTAAAAGAATGTTGAAACAAAAATTGTCCTTTATGCCTTCTTGGGTGGTGAGTTGGTCTATGATGTATCATAGCGTTATGTTTATCTTTTATTCTCTTGGATGGTTGTTGGGTTTTTTTTCTATTCATTTGGTCTTGGATGCTAGCCTATGTTTAATTAGATTTCTCTTTCTCTATCTCCTCTAATATAAAATATTGTAGTGATATTTTCTATGTGGCATATTTTTTAGGGGTTTGGTCCTTTTACTGCATAGTAGTTTCCATTCTTATCGAATATGCTTGGTGTAGTATTGTCACCCTTGCTCTCTAGAATTGGGATTTTTTTATTTGCATATTTATGTATTTTTTACCCTTCTAATCTTATGCAAAAATGGAGCATGATATTTGGTTCCTCTAAAAGAAACTTGAAACAAAAATTATCCTTTATGCCTTGTTGCGCTGGTCTATGTTGTATCATGGTATTATCTTTCTCTTTTATTCTCTGGGTATTGTGTTTAGTTTTTTTTTGTTTGGCCTTGGAGGCTAGCCTGTGCTTAATTGAAATTCTCTTTCTCAGCCTCCTCTAGTTTAAAAGGTTATAGGACCCTTAAAAATCCTACATTTTTACCATTAATAAAAGTATATAATAAAATTATGGGTATTTTAATTGGGATTGGTCCCCTTGTTTTATGGGATTACTTTGCATCATTGGTAGTTGTGTGTATTTTTCTCTCTACTTTGCACTGGTTGGGTGGCTTTATTACTAGGGTTTTTTCCTTTTGAGGGGTATTTCTTGGGTTACTTTTTTTTTATTATGGGTTTGTGTAGATTCTTTATTTAATTTCATTATCTAAAATTAACCTTCCAGAGATGACCTACCAACCCAAACCTATAAGGGTGACCTTGGGCTGGTGTATTACTACAGAGGAACCTAGCTATTGGTCCCTTGGATGGCTCTATTTTTTGGTTGCTTTATTGCTCTAGTTGGGGGTGGTGTTGGATGGCTCTGTTTCTAGGGTTTGTTGCCTGGTGTGGGGTTTTTCTTGGGTTTTTCATGTTTCTTATGGGTTTTGGTAGATTATTTTCTTTAATTCCATTATTGTAGATGGTCTTCCAGATATGACCTACCAACCTAAACCCATTGGGATGATCTTGGGTTGTTGTATCACTATGGAAGAATATGATTGTTATCCCTCGTTTGCAATGATTGGTTGGAAGGTGTAGTGGTCCTACTACTAGGGTTTGTTGCCAATTGTGGGTGCTTGTTTGGGTTTCTCTGTGTATTTTATTGTTGAGGATTTTGGTTATTAAACCCTATCTAGTGGGGTACCCTAGCTATGGTGGATTGTAGAGAGTGCTTATTTTTTGAGTTCTATTAGATTTAGTTGTGGATGAGCCCAGGGTTACAAGGATTTCTCTTTTATTTGAGATCCTCCTATTTTCCCTCTCAAGTGTGGGGTTGGGTGATTCTTGATCTTTCTATCCAATGGCACTAAGAGTGGTTGTTCTCTAGCAAGTTTCATGGCATTATTTCCCACCTAGCTTTGTTGCACTATATTCAATGAGAGTTTTTTTGAGTTTTATGATTATGGTAGATAGGGTTGATTTTTATTTTGCTATTTTTCTTGGTTCTAGTTTATTTTCGATGTTTGAAGTCATGGTTTAGTTTTTCTATCCCTGTAATATTATTTCTCATCCTTGTTTATGCTAGGTTTTTTTTGTTAGTTTTTGTGAATCTCCCTTGTGTGGATTTTAGTTGAAAATTTCTAGGTTTGTTCTTTGGCTCAAGGTGTTTGAGCTTGAGGAGAAAGTGCATCCAATCCTTGTTCATATTTATATGGGTGGTTGTTCACTTTGGAGTAGTGATGGTGCGATATATTTTCTAGGTTTACTCATTATCGTTATTTCTAGAATTTTTTATGATTTCTCCATGCCATTTGTTGTTCATATGTAGGCCTCTATTCTATGGCATAGTGAATACTAGTTAGTGTGGGATTTTATAATGGTTTTTATATGGGATGCAATCTATGTTGTTGCACTCCTGGTGGTGAGGTATCGCTTCTAGATGGTATTCATTGCATGCTATAGGATTTTTATCTATAGGTTTATTTCAATTTTGACTGGGTGAAAATAGGGTAATCACCTTTGGTGGAGATAGATGGACCCACTTCAACGGGTGGTTTCCACTACAGGGGTTGTAGTTTCAATTTTTCATTGTCCACGGTTTTTGAGTAGGAAGGCTGGTGTGCTTGTTTCCCACTCAATAGGAAGTTTCAAAGCTGGTTTAAAGTGGAAATTTTGATGGATTTTTTTGTTGTTGGGACCCGCTTGCTTCAAAATATCAAATCCAGTTGGAGTGGGTTATTTATATTTTTAATTTTCAAATTCTTCTTTTTTGAGGGATTTTTTGTGGCGGTTATTTCCACATGTGGGATTTTAATGTTATATTTTTGGAAATCTCTCCTCATTAGGAGTTTTTGACCCCTTATTTGGTGTGTCGAATGGTGCCTTTGGTGTTGAAGTTGTATTTTCTATAGGTTTTTTTTATGCTTGGTTAACCCATTTGCAGTGGTTGGTTGTAAACCTCTAGTCGGACCTTGATGTAAATGTTGTGGGATCCTCTCAAAATCCTCACCTCAGGTTGTGGGTCCCTCTCAAAACCCTCACTGCTTAATTTATACATATACATACATACATACATACATATATATTAAAATTATATTTAGAATTTATTTTTTATTAATTAAAATATTTAATTAAATATTAAAATTAAATTAATTTTAAGTAGAACTAATGATCAAATTTATTGAACAATGTTACAATCATAATTATGCAAACTATTATCAACAACTTTGGAGAATGTACTACCTATAACAATTGGTTCATTGAGTATGTTTATTATTGGTATCAATTATTTCGTGTGGAAAGGAAAAGGTAAGATGTATTTGTTGTCCCACCCAAATTTAAACCACCTTTATCACTAGCATACTTTTTTCATAAGGGATAAGCATTGTAATAAAATTTATTTATGAGATAAATATTGTTATTTTAATAATTAAACATATATATAATTATTGGTGTCTATTTTTTATAAACTAGATTAGGTTCTTAATTAAAAATTATTTCTCCATCGAATATGAATAAATGATTTTAAAGAAAATTAAAATAATAATAGTCTTATGAATTGATATTAAAATATTATTTTGAATTTTTAATTTTTAATGTTTATTATTTTAATTAAAAATATTTGTTTATATTTTATTGTTTGCTATTATGAGGGAATTAAAGCAAAGGATAATTTGAATAATTTTAATTAAACAAAACTATTTAGTCAATGGATTTATCAAACATGGTTTTTATAATACCTTAGAAAAACACCAATAAAGGTAGGCTTATTTTAAAATAATAATGATTAAAAGTTTTAGAATTTATCTCAAATCTTGAAAATACAATGATTAATAATGTAAATAATAATGCTTATAATGGGTTTAAGTTTAGTGTCTCATCCATAAATAATAGTACTGACCTAAATTGATCCTAATGATATAATAGTATAAAAATATAGATATAAGTGTTATCTTATCTCTTATGTATGATAGACATGAGATATTTGTCTCTAATTTCATTTTCTATTGTTCTTGTGTTGTCTTGTCATAATTATGATTGCTCTCCATGGAAAAGAAAAATAATAAATTGTGTTCGATTTTAGCTCTATATCCAATATCATTAAAATCTTATTGTACAAAATCTAAATTTCTATGGAACCTACTATGATTCTCTCATCATTAATTTATAGGTTCTAGGGTTCTTCCCTTTCATACTATGTGAAGCCTCTTTTTCTAGCTAATTAACTAATGTGACAAAATTAGTTATAGGAATTTTGACTTTAGGGAATATATTTCATTATTTGTAAGTTAACCTTTTATTAAATGGTTATAGTTGGTGTTAGTCTTATCAGAAAAAATCTTTGAAAGAGACACCACAATAATTCTATTTATATTCATTGTTTTGGCTTACTCTAAACTAAATCTAATGGCCATAAATTTCACATGATTGTTATTGTAATATCCAAGAGATATTTCAAAGAAGAACCCAAAGGATTTTCTTTTTTATCCCTATAAACACCACCCATACCAAATAGCCTAGGGTTTCCCTTGGATGTCTCATTAACATTTACCTTCATTCATCCATTAGTGGGCTTTAACCATTTTACTAGGATTACCCTAGAAATTATCTATGAATGAATAGAATTTAACTAGGATTGCCCTAGAAATTATATATGAATGAATATAATTTAACTAGGATTGCCCTAGAAATTATCTATGAATGAATAGAAGTTTAACTAGGATTTCCCTAGAAATTATCTATGAACATATTATTTTAAAAGAAAATTTAAAATTTCTAATAAATTTGTTGTTTGTTTCAGCTTTATAATTGAAGTGCTTAGAAAGCATGCTTCTTATTTTTTATTATTAGACTATATTTTGTTTTGTATTTGGTGAGGAATAAGTTGAGCATATTGGAAGACCCTTTTGCATAGTTCCAACAAAATCTACCACTAGGTTCAATTTTATGAATAATATTTAGTACTCTATAAATTGTTGCTGATATATTTTAGAGTTAGAATATGTAATCTATATTATTTCATAATTTTTATCTCCTACATATAATAACCTACTAGATGTGACATAATACTTTGAAAAATGGGAATTGAAATAGGATATGTTTCTTGTATTATAAATATTATTTATAAGTATACAATATGATAGACAATTGAGACTTATTTTCTTCATATTCTTCTATGTTAAAAATCTATCACATTTTATTAGCCATGTAAAAGTGTTAGTATTTTGTCAACCTTTTGAATTCTAGATTATCTACCATATAATCATTTCATATTATACTAATTGCCCTCCTAAAAGCTACTTATAATATGTATTGAATAAATAAACCCATGAGGTCTTCTTTTCACATGCTATTATATATTCTCTTTGGTCCTACGAAACTAGTCTACTTTTTATGATTTTCTAGGAAAAATAATTTTTCCTCTTCTAGACCTTGTATAGGCCATTATGAAATCTTTTTATAATTCTAATAAGTAGCATTTGCCTTCCCTAATGCATATTTAGAGTACTATATATTTTCCAATCCTGAATCCATAAACCTCTCTTTTAATATTTTTGTGTGAAAATTATTGAATTACCAAAGGGCACTCTAGGAAAACATATTTATAAAAAATAGTAGAATATCCCACTTAGGTAATTTATAAAAGATAATTTTTGATGAGACCATAATCCAATTGGATATATTTATAAAGGGTATAAACCTTTCCATTTATAGGAAACAAAAGAATATAAGTGGAAGCACATTGGTCCATATTTATATATGGGGTAAAATTTAACCCTATATAGAATTTATATTGGGTAACCATATCAAATATATTTTTGCTTAGAGTGTAGTATTATCAAGATAATACTTTCATAAGACTAAGGGTAGACCCATTTCAATTTATGGGAAGCAAAGGAAGATTAGTGAAAACACATTGGCTCATATATATATGGGATAAAATTTAACCCTATATAGAATTTATATTGGGTATCAATATAAAATATATTTTTGCTTAGAGTGTAGAATTATCAAGACAATACTTTCATAAGACTAATACATCCATATCTTTAGGTTGAAATTTTTTATTCCAACTAATATAATGCCACTTATTACATTAAAGGTATCCTAGATAGAAAAACTATTTTAAAATTCTATCGAGATCTTTTAGAATAATTTTTTATGTAGAAAGCACTACAAAGTGATATAGGGTGTGTTTAAAATTTAGATTTGATAGGAGTAAATTTATTAGCCAGGTATAAAAACCTAATGTTCAAGGTGAAATATTACTCTTCACTTTTATGAAATAAGAATTGTCCAAGTATTTAAAGGAATCTGATGCACTTGTAAACCCATGTATAATGTATTTGGAAAATAAATATATGATTTTGTGTTATTAAAGATCTACCTAGATGCTAAAAGGTAAGTTTTTAAACCCTCATAAATTATTGAAGTTTTTACTATAGAGTTCACTCTTACAAAAGTATGTCATCTATGAATTGCAAATGAGTGAGAGGTTCTAATACATATAATATATTAAAATTATGTACTATCCCTCCAGACCGTAGGCTCTCTATATATCTAGATACCCTTTTCATAAAGAAGATGAATAGGTAGGATGATAGTATGAAGAGGTTATATGTAGTTGATAAAATCAGCCAAGGCGTCATTTTTATTAAATGTCTTAGAAGGAAATTCATTGATGAGACCTAAAAATGAGGGTTAAGAGTAATAATTTGCTACCCATTTAGCCTATTTTGAATTGAAACCAAAGTATTTTAGTAGGTTAGATATAAATATATAGTAGTAATTATAAAATGCCTTAGATAGATCTAACTTGAGTAGCATGGTTTTCCTTTTGTTTAACATAAACTAGTGAATAGCCTTATAATTTTTAATTTTGATAAAGTTTGGTTATTTAAAACCCTAGTTGCTTTGAAAAAAAATTATGGTGTTTCCAATATTCAATGGAGAGGATGATAGTGATGCTTGGGAATGGTGGAAACTTTATAAGTCTTCAATATCTTCTTATATTTTTTGGAGATGTGATTTTTATCTTTGTTTACAAGGGCCAACTTTATCTTGGTTTAAAGAGTTTGCTAATGACCCTACACATACATGGGAAGAATTTGAAGTTGTATTTTAAGAAAATGGAGAAAATAAAATGATGATAATGTGCAGATAAGAAAACGACACCTTGCATGGTAGGATCAAACATTGGTGAAAAAATTAGTTTGAATGTACAAATTCTATTTTACAACTTCATGGTTGCATTCAAAATCAAAAAATTATTGTTTCCATTAACCCTAAAAGAAAATATAATTTTATCGATATGTATTTGACTAAGATGTTGCAATTTAAAAGCAAATAAAATAAAATATATATAGCTTAAGTGTAAAAAAATTCAAATTTTTTAAGATTTGAAGATCACCATAGATAAATATGTTTTACATTCAAATTTTCATGTTATTAATATGAATGATATAGCTATTATCCTTGGTTATCCTTGGTTGTATTCTTTGGGTACTATTAACATTAATGTGCAAAAGCAATTCATGAAGTTATGGTACAAGAAGAAGAAGATAACATTATAGGATATTTCTCAATGTAAGGACAAACATGTAGCTATTGCAGGGGAACAAAGTGAAGAGTAAACATAAGAATTTGAAACAAAAACTTAGGTAGAGGAAGTAGTAGAAATCAAGGAAGCAACAACAAAGGAAGAATCGATGGAAGAGAGTAACAATGAAGAAAAAATAGGTTGAACATTGGGCTAAGGTTGAAGTATATCGCCATCCACACCACCATGAGAGGAAAAAATAATAGAGGCAGGGCTTGAGGTAACATAAGAACAATGAGGGATATACAAGGAACCAAAGGAATCAAAACTTTAGATATTCTACAAGTCATAAGTGTAAGCATGTATGGATGAAAAAGATAAAATGTATACTTCCAACTCATGGAATTGGCATAAAAAAAGACCACCACTAATAATAGTTTCATTGGTATGAATGGATGATTGAGATTGGTATCGGTACTCAAAATGGTCCAAAAGATCATATTATTTAACCTCTTGTAATATTTTGAGGATGAAACATTTTGTAAGGGGGATGGTGTTGGCAATTTGAGTTATTTTGTGTTGTCATTGATGTCACATGGATCACATTGAGTTTTGGTGGTCAAAGCACTTCATAAATATTAATTTATGACATTTTGGAGGGCATGGATATATAAAGGGTTTTGTGGCACAAGAGGCATATAATATTTAAATTTAAAAAATTATATTAATGGTTTTTATTAAAACCAATGGGAAAGGTTTTTATTAAAACCAATGGCAAGCGTTTTTATTAAAACTGACAGAAAGGTTTTTTAATTAGAACAACCGAAAGGGTTTTTATTAAAACCATTGGAAAGGATATTTAATTAAAACCAATGTGCTAAGACATATCCAAATTATGATGGATAAATTTTTTTTCAATAAAACCTAGGTGCAAAAAGTTTCATGGCAAAATTCAAAAGAACGAAGGAGATATACAAATTCAAAGATAAGAGATGAATTATTAAATATTTATTTAATAATTATAAGTTCTAAAGTTTAATTAAATAATCCTCTGACATTCAAAGGTTATGATGGCAAATAAAATTTTGTCGACATCATCCAAAGGCATTGAAATCCATATAAATCAAAGAAGACTTTGATGATTTCGTTGTGGAGATAGGAGAATAATCAACACATGAGAGAGAGTCATCAAAGGGAGGCAATGTGGAGGTAAAAATAAATATTAAATTCAAGGGCAAAAAAAAAATCGAAAGCTACCAAAACTAACGTCACACTAGACAACGTAGTGTAGTTGGTAGGTCATCATCGTTGCACAGGAGAGATTTGTGTTCGAATCCTGCCAAGAAATTTTTTTTTTGTGAGAGATTGATTTTGTTTTGATAGTCGAGCATAGATATTAAAGGAAGTATTTGGGATTGAATTCCAATGTGGGACAGCACTCACATAGTAAGCACTTCAGAGCACAAGAAAGGAGTAACATAGTTTGACTCCCGCAAAGGTGTGAAGGCACATTGATATTTGGGCAAAATATTGACGATTTAAGGCGCATTAATTTTTGGCAAAGACATTAATATTTTTGAAGGTTGTAGAGGCTATGAAATTCATAAAAAGGTATTTATCTATAGCACAAGGTAATAGTTGATATTACCAAAGTTATGGTGCATTAAAATCATTTCTTCCAAAATTAGGGAGTCATAAGGTATTTGTTGGAAATAAATGAGTGTTTTGTGTGCTTAGGGATATATAAGGTGTTGAATTAAATAATTGAAAATTATTGTGTGTACTTGTGGAGTTATGAGGTGTGAAAACAAATAAATAAAACCATGGGTTCTTGTTATTTATGTTAATGAATTTAGGGAGTTATAATGTAGTAAAGTGTTGAACATGTATATGTCCTAGTGCATGGTTTGATTATGAAATAAAATAGAAACTTGAGACTTAGTTAATTGCTACCTTGATTTAGAACACATGCACATGAGTTAGGGTTTGAATTTGAAGACTAATTTATTGATTATGTGCCTTGAATATTTAGAGGAAGTGGATGGATTAGAAAATCGATTTTATGGATAAAATTGATGCTTGAGTTCATAATTGCTTTGGTGGAGTTCATTGAGAGTATTGCCACTATTGAGGAGGCTTTTTATATTGTTTTGAGGATAGTATTGTCAGTTACTTATTGAGTACATTGCCTCTATTTGAGACCATTGAGGAGATAATTTGCTAGTCACTTATGGATACATTTGTATTTCATTTGAGGAGATCATTGTTGGCTATTTGAGAGCTCTTTGCTCTAGGGAGTTGTGCTTGTTTCTTGAGATCTTATTGACATTGAATGAGGAATATATTATTGAGAACCTATTGCTATCACTTGTGGAGATTGTCCTTGGTTGGTTAAAGTCCTCATTGTTATTTCTTGGAGAGGTTTTCATTAGAGAGCTCATTTGCCATATATTTGTCATTCATTGTTGAGCATTGTTATCATCCATTTGAGAGAGTATTTTTCATACATGGTTGAGTTCATTGTTGAGCATTGTTATCATCCATTTGAGAGAGTATTTGTCATACATGGTTGAGTTCATTGTTGAGCATTGTTATCATATATTTGAGAGAGTAGTTTTCATACATTTTTGAGATCATTGTGGATCATTGTTGTCATCCTTTGAAGAGTACATTGCCATTCATTGTTGAGTTCATAATTGACCATTGCCCTCATCAATTTGTGGTTGAGATTTGTGTGCTTTTTGAGCATGATTGATTGATACTTTGAGAAGGCTTTTGGGATTGAATTTCTAGACATATTTCAGGCAGATTTTATGCATGATTGATTGAGCCTTTGAGAAGGCTTTTAGGATATAATTTCTGGAAATATTTGAGGCAGCTTTTGTGCATGATTGAGTAAGCCTTTGAGAAGGCTTTTGGGATAGGTTTGTAGATAGATTTGGGACAAAATTTGAGTAGGATTTTTTGAGACTTTTTATGAAGACCTTGAGTATAGATTTGGGACAACATTTAAGCAGGATTATTTGAGCCTTGTGAGAAGGCATTGAGGTAGATATATGAGCACTGAAGGAAATAGAGTAGAAAAAGAAAAATATAGCAACATTAGTTTCCTAGCTAAGAAGATTAGTGGAGAGCCCACCTAAGTAGATCAAGATTGCCTAGCTAAGTAGATCAATAGATTTCCTAGATGAGCAGACTAGCAGATAGCTTAGCTGAGTAGATCAATGGATATCCTAGATGAGGATATTAATGGATTGCCTATATGAGGAGATCAGTCGATAGCCTAGCTGATCAGATCAATAGATAGCCTAGCTGAGTGGATCGATAGATAGCCTAGCTAAGTAGATTAGTGGAGCCCACCTGAGCAGATCATGATAGCCTAGCTTTGAACAGATCAAAGTAATCATTTGTATTGGGATAAGGATCCCTATTTATTTGTGAAATGTTATAAGGATATTATCTTGTGGACTACTCCACATTGGGGGAACTGTGTTAAATATTGTGTCTCAATTGTGTATGGTGATTTGTGCACTTGCTTACTATTTCTATCTATGTTATTAATAGACACTATTTTTTAGTAGTTGTAATTGAGGAAACTAATTGATATTGGTTTAGAAATAAAGTAAAAAGTGGGAGTTATACTGTTCACCCCACCTCTTAGTATAATATTGTGTTCTTCAATTGGTATCAAAGTGGGTTCCTTCATAAAGGCTAACAACTTGAGGATAGATTCTACAAGAAAATTTATGGCTTCACAAAATGGATCATCTACAAGTAAGGCTCTACTATTTGATGGTAAAAATTATGCTTTTTGGAGCATGAGAATGAATAACTACTTAATATCACAAGGAAATGAGGTATGGTAGATGGTTTCAAAAGAGTACAAGGTTGAAGGTGAACCCGAGACAGATAAGACTATCAGGAAATTGATTAACATCAATGCAAAGACAATGAATTATATTCTGAGTGGGCTATGTGCGACAAATTTACAAAAGTCATGGTATGTAATTTAGCTAATGAAATGTGGGCCAAGTTGTGAAATACCTATGAAGTATATTCCAAGGTAAATTTGGCAAAACTACAAATTCATAGAAAAATATTCAAGGAATTGAAAATGGAAGATTCTGAAGATATTGCAAAGTTTTTATTTTGAGTTGATGAGATTGCTAACACCATGAGAGATCTAGGATTTGATATGAAATAATTATATGTTACTCTGTAAACACCAAAACAACACCAATTTGATTACGTGACAAGCGTTGATCACATTGACACACACAGCCCCTAGGGCAGCCCCCAAAGGTTAAACAGTGGTCCTAACCACTTCCAAAAGTAGTTTTAGAGGTCAGAGGTCAATTTGGCATATTTTTGGCACCTTGCTCTCTACTCGTCCCACCCAAGGACAAATACAAATTGGAATTCGTCCCACCCAAGGACGAATAGCAGCATTCACCCCAGGGTGAGGCAAATAGCAAGTTTGATTGGCAAAAAGTCAAACCTCGATAACTCTACCAGTTAACTGAGGCTTCAGGCAATGCAATTGTGAGGAATAGCTTTTATTCAAGAAGAGAGACTTCAATTATGAGTGTATTTATTTTAGAAACCTCATGCAAGAATATTTTTAATCAGGGAGTTAGCTTTTCTTTGAAAATAGGACAGTTAAATCAAGTGTCACCCTCGCATGTGCAATTCAAACAAGGAGACCCTAAGGTCTATAAATTGGTGAGTTTTCTCACCCAAAATATATACAGATAAGGAACATTTGAGCAACGAAGTGTTGCAAATTTACATACCTACTTGTGATTTGTGTTTTTACATCCTTAATCTCTTATTCGAAAGGGAGGTTATTGGGTGACTATTGGAAGTGCGAATCCAGACCCAAAACCCAATTTTTGACCACAACTATCTACAAAAATTGTTTAAAACACCCCATAATCAGTTTTGGACCCATCACAAGTGGATTTTTGCTGAAATAGTGTCCCAAACAGTGGGCGTACTGCCCCTGGGCGCTCCCCAAACTATCACAGTCCTATTCGCCCCACCCTAGGAGGATTAGAAATATGTGATATATTTCTATATTTTTTCTTTTGCATTTGATTCTAGATAGGTTAAATAGGTTACAGATCAAAATTCATTTCATTCTGAGCAATTTTGGCCAGGATTTTGTTATTTCTTGCCTTCACTAACTTGTAGATGGCACTAGCAAAATCTGGATCCTAGACACAAAATTGCAGAAATATGACCATCTGGGTATTCCCAAAAAACCCCCAATTAGCTAATCCTAACTTTGCAAGTCTTTTTGAGCTTTCGAAGAATGACATTAAACAAGGTGCTTTCTGACAAATTGTCATAGTCCTATTCGTCCCACCCTAGAGTGAATACAAATCTGTGAGGAATTTCCAAACTGTTATTTTTGCAGTGGTTTTTTGATAATATTTTTATGCTTATTTCAAATTTTCAGGTCAATCAGAGGTCATTTGATAGTCGTTTTATTATTTTCATGCATACACTAACAGTAGGCCTTGGGAAATACATGTTTCAATCTGTCTGCAGGTGCTACTAATATTTTTTGTTTCTTTGAACATAGGTTTCCAACAGCAAAGGAGTAGGAAAGAGCAAAGAATCACATACAATAGTGGCGGTGAGGTTTTGGTCCGCCCATCTTACATGTGGGCACACGAAAGAAGGATTGTTAGCCATGGATGTTGTGATGAGAAATACATTTGACGCTCCTATCCTTTAAAAAGGAAGGAGACACAAGAGGCATATAATATTTAGTTTTTAAATATTATATTAATGGTTTTTATTAAAACCAATGGCAAGGGGTTTTATTAAAACTGATGTAAATGTCTTTTAATTAGATCAACAAAAAGGGATTCTATTAAAACCATTCGAAAGGGTTTTCATTAAAACCAATGTGCCAATACATCTCCAAATTATGATGGATAAAAAGTTTTTTTCAATAAAACCTAGGTGCAAAAATTTTCATGGTAAAATTCAAAATAACGAAGGAGATATCCCAATTCAAATATAAGATATGAATTACTAAATATTTATTTAATAATTCTAATGTCTAAATTTTAATTAAATTATTCGGCGATTTGCAAAGGTTACGATGGCAAATAAAAGTTTACCGACTTCATTCAAAGGCATAGAAAGGCATATAAATCAAATAAGACTTTGGCTATTTTGTTGCGGAGATAGGAGAATAATCAGTGCATGAGAGAGAGTCATTGAAGGGAGGCAACGTAGAGGCAAAACAAATTGAATTCAAGGGAAAATATAAAATCGAAATCTTTTAGAATTGATGTCACATTGGACAGTGTAGCACAGTTGGCAAGGCATCATCTTTGCACAGGAGAGGTCTATATTCAAATCTCGTCAGGAGAAAAAGTTTTTAGTGAGAGATTGATTTCATTTTGATAGTCGAGCACAAATATTAAAGGAATTTTTTAGGATTGTGTTGTGGTTGATCCACAACACACCCCAAAATTGGGGACCCACCTTTTTTGCATGCTTTCAAAGAAGATCTCAGTGACCCAGATGCTAAAAATCAAGAAAAGGGCAAAATTGCACAAGAATGAAAAAGTGTCGCGAAATCGCGACATGTTGCTCCGTCGTGGATGAAAATGAAAAAGTGTCACGAAATCGCGACATGTTGCTCCATCGCGGCCAAAAATGAAAAAGTGTCACGAAATCGCGACATGTTGCTCCGTCGCGGCCGAAAATGAAAAAGTGTCACGAAATCACGACATGTTGCTCCGTCACGGCCGAAAATGAAAAAGTGTCGCAAAATCACGACATGTTGCTCCGTCACGACTGAAAATGAAAAAGTGTAGCGAAATCGCGACATGTTGCTCCGTCATGGCTGAAAATGAAAAAGTGTAGCGAAATCGCGACATGTTGCTCTGTCGCGGCCCAGAGAGGAGAGAGAAATACCGAATGGAAAATTGTAGTGAAATCGCGACATGTCGCAGAATCGTGGTCAAGATAGTCAAACGAGGCAAGAAGCAGAAAAGCGTAGCGAAATCGTGACATGTCGCAAAATTTGGATCAAGATAGTCAAACGGGGCACTAAGCAGAAAAGCGTAGCGAAATTGCGACATGTCGCAAAATCGCGGTCAAGACAGTCAAACGGGGCACGAAGCAGAAAAGCGTAGCGAAATCGCAACATGTCATAAAATCACGGTCAAGACAGTCAAACGGGGCACAAAGTAGAAAAGCGTAGCGATTTTGCGATAAAAAGCAGCTAAGGGGCATGAAGCGAAAAAACGTCGTGATATCACAACAAAAAGCAGCTAAGGGGCACGAAGTGAAAAAATGTCGCGATATCACAACAACAAGCAGGAAAGGTGCCCGAAGCAGAAAAACATCACGATTTCATGACAGGTTGTGGCCAGATAGCTTCAAAGTGAAAAACGTCACGATTTCATGACAGGTTCCAGCCAAGGCGTACGAAGATGAAAAACATCACGATTTTGTGACAGAAAAACAGCAAATTGTACGAAATGAAAATTTGTCACGATATCGCAACATGTCACCATTTTGCTGTGCATGAAAGCAGACAAGGTTGTTGGCAGGAAAATGTCGCGATATCATGACATGTCATGTTTTCGCGATGAAAGCAAAGGAGCAAAGCTGCATGCATAAAAACATCGTGATTTACATGGGGCCATTATAGAACATACAGAGGAAGCACGAAACACATGGCATACTGGTGTCAGGGTTACAGAAGCGTTACAACTCAACAAAAAATATCAAACATTTTGGCATCGATCATAAATTCAAAAGCAACAAAAATGCGAGAATACGAAGCGATGCATTCTGGGAGATGAAACGAAGCGTCATAGAGCAAAACAGAGAGCTGCATCAGAAAGTATAAAATCAGAGGCATAGACTGATACGGGGGTTGGAAACCGCTACGAGCAGAGTTGCAGTGCCGAAGGCAAGACGCCATTATGGGCCTACTTGGGAGTGTTTTCTTCCCCTTTTTTTGGTTTTGAGAAAACTAGAGAGTCTGTTACTGTAAATGATTAATTTTAATACAAAAAATTTAGAGAGTTGTACCTCATTGGCAGGAAAGAAGGAGTTATTTTCTGCATGCAAGGATTTAATGTTTATCATTCCCCTTTTTAGATTTCTAGGCTTATAGATGAAGTTTAATGCAAGTTCTCTTGGTTGCTTCATGCGAATGTCTAAATCTAAAAAATAATAGTAAACCCCAGAGACCAGCACTTAACTTATCTGGATTGTGCGTATTTTGCAGGTTCAATAGGTTAGGTTGCATGCATGGAAACCTCACATCTTTGGTTTTGCCAAGACGGGATAGCATCAAACTGAATGCAATTTTAATTTTTGTTCTTTTACATTTTATTTTCTTTTTGCTGCACTTTATTTTTCAGAAGTTCCAATTTTATTTTTCAAGAATTAAAATAAAATAAAAAAATTAAAAAAATTCAAAATCCATAAATAATTCCATCATTTATGGCATTTCATCAAATTTCATTTTGAAGTTACAGCATGGTCATATAAAGATCAAATCATATTTGCTTTATTCGGGTTCAATGAATAATCACTAAATTTTCACAGTAAAATAAACCACAGTGCCCCTTGTTTTCAATTACTTGCAACCACTAAGGTGTTCCAAGCATTTAAAATGAATATCTTCATTTGAGATCATTAATACACAATGCAAAATGCTAACATAACAGGAACCTTGGAGAAGTTACTTGTCTAATTTCTTTGCAAGCAGAGGATTTAGAACCCAAATCCTATTGGAGAGTGTGTTTTCACAACTGGGTGAAAATACAACTCAACATATTGGCGCTAGATGGAGGGCCTGTGAGGTTTATTTTATCATGATTTTAGATGCTACGGGTTTATAATTGTTTAAGATCTTTACATTGCTAAATATTTCAAGTCCATTTGATTAGCATCTTCGGCCTCTAACACCACTCAACGGATTGGTGCTAGGAGGGCCGAACGGGTTTATTTTAGTGTTATTTAAATTTAATTTTTTTATGCTCTAGTCCTCTAACACTCACCAGATTGTAAAAAGGACAGCCTGAATTTATTTACTTGTTCTATTTTAAGCAATTCAGGTATGCTGTATATTATTCTAACACTTTTCTGATTGTTCATACATAAATATGTGATTTGATTTAATTTTGAAAATTTTGGTCTCATACAATTTCTTGACATTTGATTTTAATAAGTACATCTCTTGGTTGATGCTAACTTGATTTTTTTTTTACATTGCAGGTTGAATATTCAACAGATTTGGTTCTAAAATTACATTTTTAAGTTTCACCAATGGCAACACTTGAGGAGCAAATGGTATCCCTGAGAGCTGAAATAGTGTCTCTTAGATAGAGAATGGTAGCAATGATAGAGGATCATTATAAGGGTTTATCTATACCTGTGGTACCCTATCAAATTCCTAAAATGTTATTAGATTTTTTATGGTGTTTTAATCAAGAGGTGCCATTAGGATACTTGCAAAAACTACATGTCTACAAGGATACATTATGTAAATTCCAGATTTTCTATGAGGAGGTGGCTTGTAAATTATTTGCATACATTTGGATGATAAACCATTCTTTTGGTATAGCCAACAACCCATGGAGGTTAGGACTTCTTGGATACAACTAGAAGCAGCCTATCTTTACCATTTTGGTAATCAGGTTGACTTAGAAATCCTAAAAAATCAATTTTCCTCCATATGTAAAGAGCCTAATGAATCCTTGAGTCAATTCAATGGAATATTTCGTGAGTTGCACTCCCAAATGTGGGAAAATTTCAACATAGTAGAAGAGGAAGCCATGGAAGTATACCTAGGAGCCATACACCCCACACTTGCTTCACTCATTGAGGAAAAAATGAGTGGTTTATCTTTAGAGAAAATCCATGATATCTTAGAAGAGATAGAACGACAAGGTCTTGAAGAAGAAAAGGCACAACATGCTCACATGATAAATTGTTCTTTTGATGCCAACCTACACCAACCATCAAACATAGCACCCTCCACTCCAATGATATCTAAGGTAAATGATCAAGGGGATGAATTTGAATATCCAAATCTTACAACCACCTTAGATGTAGTCCAAGAGGAGGTGCAAATTGATAATCCAACATCCACTAGTGAGGATTATGCAGAAATGATCTCTTTCATAGAGATACATGATTATCCGGATGAAGGGGTTCTAAATTCAACAATGTTTGATATATGTGATAATATGGAACCTGCCATGGAATTAAATGAAGTAGTTGAAAGTGAAATGGAAAGAAAATCAATAAATGAATTTGAAGACATGATAGAGTCTCACCACTTGTTCTTGGAAGGTACTACTGATGAGATGTGTAAAATTAACGATCAAGAAATTCTTCACCCTCCAAATTATGATAAAATTGAATCATGGGTTACTAATTTGGACGATGATAGCCTTATAAATTTGAATTCAAGAAATAACCCACTTTTGGAAATAATTGAACCATCTAAGGAAGGTGAAGATGAATTTGATGAGAAACACATTAATGAAATGGAAGATGTTGAAGAAGTAGTTGAACGTCACCACTTGATTTTGAAAGATGATTATTATGATGCTTGGAAGAAGTGGGAAGATTTCACTCATTCCAAAACTACTAATGAAACTTGTGTGCCCATTGATATACAGGACAACATAATCGCCTACTCAAAGGAAGACCTTACAACTCCTGTACAATTTGAGGATGTTTTGGAAGAAAGTTTCAAATCTCATCAAATTTTGAAAGATAATGATGATCCTATTACAAAGTACAAAGAAGGAAAAGAATTGATGAATGAATCAAGAGATCATGTCACAAACATCATGGAATTCCATTCTATGGATTTGGATGACGATTTTTACAATGGTTGGGGGAGATATGATGATACATTCTTTTCTAACATCTCTATAGATGAAACTAATATTTCAATTGATATGCAAGATATGGAAACTTCCACCTCACATGAAGAGATACCATGGATAGTGAACAAAGAATTAGAACCAAATGACAAATATATTGATCAATTGGAAGCAACTCAAATGAAGGATCATCAAGATGAGTCATGGGACATACACTTTGACCAAGAATGTTTGAGGATTGAAAAGGATGACCATATTTTGAATTTAAATAATGTTTATGATGAAATGTCATTAAAGGTGAATGAAAAACAAGGTATAATTTTTAATCACACCTTTAATAACATGGTTTTAATGAATGGAAAAGAATTTGATGCACTTGAATTGTTAAATAAAATTCATCAACAATTAATAATTGAATCTAGGGTGAAAACTTTTAATGATCCTAATTTAGTAAATATCCTAGATGCTTGCAAACTGTTACACAAATTTGATTTGCCTACACATTTGGAAAATGATTTGGATTTGAAATTTGTAGAAATAGGCTCCTACTTACAAAATTGCATATTTGAAAAAGATAGCCTAATTCTAAATCAAGGAGAGAATTATGAAATTCACATTTTAAAGAATAGACATGATAAAATTAAAAATCATTTATTGTCTAATCATTTTAGTAATTTGATGCTCACCTATGGGAGTATTATTGGAACTAAATCAAATTGGTATGGTGAGCATGACAAGTGGAAATTTGTTGCATTGTTTGGTCTAATATTGTTTGTGTTGAATTCCCACAACATTTGGCATGCATATCATGTTATATTTTTGTTGAAATGTTCTAACCATGTTTGGGATCCAGGAAAGTGATAAGCCAAGCTTTGCATCATCTTGTATTATAGTGTACATTTGTATATAGAATTTGGTTTTTGGTTTTTTGTTTGTGTTCTCAAATTTTCATTTTTGGGATTGCAGTTTGGTTTTGGATGGAATAAGTTTTAATTTAAAGTTGTGTGTTTATTTGACATTTTTTGTTGGTTTATATAAAAAAAAAAAAGAGATGAAAAGTTGTCTTGAGATGCTAACTTATGTTCTAGATCAGGGAAATATGGAACATTGGAATTATGTGGTAGAAAGCTTCGCGAGAAATACAAACAGTTTAATAGTATCGTTTGAAACTTGTGATGCATGAAGTAGTCAGTTTTATATGGCAATAGTTCATCTGCATTTCAAAGGACAATGCATTCATATTACATGTCACTTTGCACATACATGCCATCTTAGTTGCATATTCATTTCAAATACAAATCATTAAAGTGTGTCAAATCCTCTTAAGGTTATGCTATCACATAAATAAGAAGAAAATCCTAAGGTTGGAAACTGAGCCTCATGATATCTAGAACTAAGCACATCTTATACATTAAAAAGGATCTTGAGCAAAATGATCAGAACCTTGCTTGGAAGAAAAGGTTGGGCGAAAGAAGTATTTAATGTCTATCCTATTATGCAACATGATCCTTAAAACAATGGTTTTGACCACTTCCATAAAGCTTAAAGCCTAAAATTAGAGTAGTAAGGATAGGGCTAAATCCTCATCAAACTTAGGTTGAGGATCCAACTCCCGAAAGCTTTGATTTGACCTACATGGAGTAGTAAGGATAGGGCATAAATTCTCATCTCTCTTAGGTTGAGAATCTGATTCCCCAAAGCTCCTATGTCTCATTTCATAATAAATATTGGATTGGAAGGATCGTACTACATGTCCCTAGCAAGGATGGGTAGTCATCCCCAAGGTCCAAGAAGTAAAAAAATTATTTTTTCCCATCTCATATTTATATTGGATCGGAATCGTACTACTTGTCCTCCGTAAAGGATGGGTAGTCATCCCCAAGGTCCAAAGAAATGAGGATAAGTCTTGGATTATGGGGTTAAGTGTGCCCATGCATGGCAACATGTCTTGTCTAAAAAACAAGACCACTGATTGTCCAAAGGGTTAGACTAGCATGACCATTTCTTCCATAATTGGTTAAATTGTTTTGCTCAAAGTGAGGTAATGAATTCCAAATTAGAGTAGTAAGAATAGGGTTAAACTTCCATCTCGATTAGGTTGGGAGTCTGATTTTCCAAAGCTCTAATTTCACTTTCACTTACACATGGGTTCAAGATAGTAGGGACTCATAACCAACTTTGGGATCTAATAAAGCAATTCATTATACATATAGTTGATCCTAAAAGGGTTTGATAATCTTGAATGTTTGTGTATGATACTAGAAGAAAGAATATGCCTTTTATAAAAGCAAAATCTCTTAGAATATTTATTAGGTTACACAAATCATTCGCAATCTCACATATGCATTCATGTAAAACTGATGATGGAATGTTGATCAATTTCAAATGATAGGGAATGAAACACATTGCACACACCGAGTTGATACTTAATAATTTTGATGATTCATGTATTTCTGATCTATGGGCATTTGTTTATATTTCTTATGTGCTAATGTTGGTTTCCAAGTTTGTATACTTCTAGGTTGGGTTCTCACTAAAATGCTCAAGAGCAGTTGACAGTAGAGTCACCATTTGTTGTGGCTAATCCAAAACACACCCCAAAATTGGGGACCCACCTTTTTTGCATGCTTTCAAAGAAGATCTCAGTGACCCAGATGCTAAAAATCAAGAAAAGGGCAAAATTGCACAAGAATGAAAAAGTGTCGCGAAATCGCGACATGTTGCTCCGTCGTGGCCAAAAATGAAAAAGTGTCACGAAATTGTGACATATTGCTCCGTCGCGGATGAAAATGAAAAAGTGTTGCGAAATCGCGACATGTTGCTCTGTCACGGCCGAAAATGAAAAAGTGTCGCAAAATCACGACATGTTGCTCCGTCGCGACTGAAAACGTAAAAGTGTACCGAAATCACGACATGTTGCTCCATCGCGACCGAAAATGAAAAAGTGTAGCGAAATCATGACATGTTGCTCCGTCGCGGCCCAGAGAGGAGAGAGAAATACCGAATGGAAAATTATAGCGAAATTGTGATATGTCACAGAATTGCGGTCAAGACGATCAAACGGGGCAGGAAGCAAAAAGCGTAGCGAAATCGTGACATGTCGCAAAATCACGGTCAAGACAGTCAAATGGGGCACTAAGCAGAAAAGCATAGCAAAATCGTGACATGTCACAAAATCACGATCAAGACAGTCAAACGGGGCACGAAGTAGAAAAGCGTAGCGAAATCGTGACATGTCGCAAAATCATGGTCAAGACAGTCAAACGGGGCATGAAGCAGAAAAGCGTAGCGATTTCACGACAAAAAGCAGCTAAGGGGCATGAAGCGAAAAAACATCGCGATATCGCAACAAAAAGCAGCTAAGGGGCACAGAGCGAAAAAATGTCGCGATATCATGACAGGAAGCAGAAAAGGTGCCCAAAGTGAAAAAATGTCATGATTTGGTGACAGGTTGCAGCCAGATAGCTCCGAAGTGAAAAACATAACGATTTCATGACAGGTTGCAGTCGATGCATATGGAGATGAAAAACGTCATGATTTTGCAACAGAAAAACAGCAAAGTGTACGGAATGAAAAGTTGTCGCGATATCACGACATGTCGCCATTTTGTTGTGCATGAAAGCAGACAAGGTTTTTGGCAGGAAAATGTCACGATATCGTGACATGTCACATTTTTGGGGTGAAAGCAAAGGAGCAAAGCTGCATGCATAAAAATGTCGTGATTTACATGGGGCCATTACGGAACATGCAGAGGAAGCATGAAACACATGGCATACTGGTGTCAGGGTTACAGAAGTGTTACAACTCAACAAAAAATATCAAACATTTTGGCATCGATCATAAATTCAAAAGCAACGAAAAGGTGGGAATACGAAGCGATGCATTCTGGGAGATGAAACGAAGCACTGCAGAGCGAAATGGAGAGCCACATCAGAAAGTATAAAATTAGAGGCACATACTGATATGGGGGTCAGAAACCGCTGCAAGCAGAGTTGCAGTGCCAAAGGCGAGACGCCATTCTAGGCCTGCTTGGGAGTGTTTTCTTCCCATATTTTTGGTTTTGAGAAAACTAGAGAGTCTGTTTCTATAAATGATTAATTTTAATACGAAAAATTTAGAGAGTTGTACCTCATTTGTAGGAAATAAGGAGTTATTTTATGCATGCAAATATTTAATGTTTATCATTCCATTTTTTAGATTTCTAGGCTTATAGATGAAGTTTAATGCAAGTTCTCTTGGTTGCTTCATGCGAATGTATAAATCTAAAAAATAATAGTAAACCCCAGAGACCAGCACTTAACTTATCTGGATTGTGCGTATTTTGCAGGTTCAATAGGTTAGGTTGCATGCATGGAAACCTCACATCTTCGGTTTTGCCAAGACGAGATAGCATCAAACTGAATGCAATTTTAATTTTTGTTCTTTTACATTTTATTTTCTTTTTGCTGCACTTTATTTTTCAGAAGTTCCAACTTTATTTTTCAAGCATTAAAATAAAATAAAAAAATTAAAAAACTTCAAAATCCATAAATAATTCCATCATTTATGGCATTTCATCAAATTTCATTTTGAAGTTACAGCATGGACATATAAAGATCAAATCATATTTGTTTTATTCGGGTTCAATGAACAATCACTAAATTTTCACAGTAAAATAAACCATAGTGCCCCTTGTTTTTAGTTACTTGCAACCACTAAGGTGTTCCAAGCATTTAAAATGAATATCTTCATTTGAGATCATTAATACACAGATGCAAAATGCTAACATAACAAGAACCTTGGAGAAGTTACTTGTCTAATTTCTTTGCAAGCAGAGGATTTAGAACCCAAATCCTATCGGAGAGTGTGTTTTCACAACTGGGTGAAAATACCACTCAACAGATTGAATCCCAACATTGGACAGCACTCATGTGGTAAGTGATTCATAGTTCAAGCAAGGAGGAACAAATTTTGACTCCCATGAAGGTGTGAAGGGGCATTGATTTTTGGCAAACATTGACAATTTCGAAGAAGGTCAAGGCATATTAATTTTTGGCAAATATATTAACATTTTCAAAGGTTTCAAAGGCTACAAACTTCATAAAAAATGTATTTATCTCTAGCGCTTGGTAATAGTTGATATTACCAAAGTTGTGGTGCATTAAAATCATTTCTGCCAAAATTAGAGAGTCATAAGGTATTTGTTGGAAATAAATGATTACTGTGTGTGCTTAGGGAGATATAAGGTGTTGAGATATTATTTTTTATTGCTATGTGTATTTAGGGAGTTATAAGTTGTTGAATTAAATAATTAAAAATTATTGTGTGTACTTGTGGAGTTATAAGGTGTGAAAACAAATAAATAAAAGAATAGGTGCTTGTTATTTATGTTAATGAATTTAGGGAGTTATAAGGTAGTAAAGTTTTGAACATGTATATGTCCTAGTGCATGGTTTGATTATGAAATAAACTAGGAATTTGAGACCTAGTTAATTTCTACCTTGAACTAGAAGACATGCACATGAGTTAGGGTTTGAAGTTGAAGACAAATTGCTTGATTATGTGCCTTGATTATTGAGAGGAAGTGGATAAAATTGATGCTTGAGTTCATAATTGCTTTGGTGGAGTTCATTGAGAGTATTGCCACTATTGAGGAGGCTTTTTCTATTGTTTTGAGGATAGTATTGTCAGTTACTTGTTGAGTACATTGCCTCTATTTGAGACCATTAAGGAGATCATTTGTTAGTCACTTGCGGATACATTTGTCTTTCATTTGAGGAGATCATTGTTGGCTATTTGAGAGCTCTTTGATTGAGGGAGTTGTGCTTGTTTCTTAAGAGCTTATTGACATTGCATGAGGAAGATATTATTGAGAGCATATTGCTATCACTTGTGGAGATTGTCCTTGGTTGGTTAAAGTTCTCATTGTTATTGCTTGGAGAGTTTTCATTAGAGAGCTCATTTTCCATATATTTTTCATTCATTGTTGAGCATTTTTATCATCCATTTGAGAGAGTATTTTTCACACATGGTTTAGTTCATTGTTGAGAATTTTTATAATCCATTTGAGAGGGTATTTTTCATACATGGTTGAGTTCATTTTTTAGCACTGTTATCATCTATTTGAGAGAGTAGTTGTCATACATTGTTGAGATCATTGTGGATCATTATTGTCATCCTTTTAAGAGTACATTTCCATTCATTGTTGAGTTCATCATTGAACCTTGCCTTTGTTGATTTGTGGATGAGATTTGAGTTCTATTTGAGCATGATTGATTGGGCCTTTGAGAAGGCTTTTCGGATTGATTTTCTAGACAGATTTGAGGCAGCTTTTATGCATGATTGATTAAGCCTTTGAGAAGGCTTTTGGGACAAAATTTATGGACAGATTTGAGGCAGCTTTTATGCATGACTGAGTGAGCCTTTGAGAAGGCTTTTGGGATATATTTGTGGACATATTTGGGATAAAATTTGAGCAGGATTGTTTAGGACTTTTTGTGAAGACCTTGAGTATAGATTTGGGATAGAATTTGAGCAGGATTATTTGAGCCTTGTGAGAAATCATTGAGGTAGATTTGTGAGAAGTGAAAGAAATAGAACAAATACAGAAAAACATACCAACGTCAATTGCCTAGTTGAGCAGATTAGTGTAGAGCCCACCTGAGCAGATCAAGATTTCCTAGCTGAGCAAATCAGTGGATTGCCTAGCTGAGTAGATCAGTGGATAGCCTAGCTGAGCAGATCAATGGATAACCTAGTTAAGCAGATCAGTGGATTGAATAGATGAACATATTAGTGGATAGCCTAGCTGATCAAATCAGTGGATAGCCTAGCTAGGTATATTAGTGGAGCTCACCTAAGCATATCATGATAGTCTAGCTTTGAGCAGATCAAAGTAATCATTTGTATTGGGATAAGGATCCCTATTTCTTTGTGAAGTATTATAAGGAGATTATCTTGTGGACTACCCCACATTGGGGGAACCATGTTAAATCTTGTGTCTCAATTATGTGTGGTGATTTGTCCACTTTATTAATATTGTTATCTATGTTATTAATGCACATTGTTGTATTTGGTAATTGCAATTGAGAACACTAATTGATATTAGTTTGGAAAGAAAGTAAAAAGTGGGTGCTATACTATTCACCCCCTCTCATTATAAGCTTGTATTCTTCACATGGAATTTTAGGTACCCAATATATGTACTTAATAATTAAATATTATATTGTATAATAGTATGAGCCATAAATTAATTATTGAGTAAGTAAAACCACATGTCAAATTAGAAATGGATATATCATAAAATCATATATGTGACCATTGTGGAATATTGTCATATGTAACTGCAAGGCATATTATCATATTATTATTCACATTGTAACTCACAGAAGGTAAACCACCACATGGATGATCTTATAACTCATATAAGACGAATCATCATAATCTTGTATAAAGAGAGATGTACCCCTATTGTAAAATGTTTGCATAAGTATTCTTGTAGAAATATTCGCTCGTGGAGCTATAGATCTTATTGAGTGGCTTTATTCCAATATATTGATGAATTAATTTATGTGCAATTAATTTGTGGAGTGGCCTCAAGTGTATTATAAATCTCTATTTTATTGTGTGCAATTAATATGTGAATGAATGTTGAATTTTTTTGATATATTGGTAAATTATTTATGGTATTGAGAAGAGAGGTTCATAATAAATTTAGAACTAGAATCAATCAAGGAATCACTTAGTTTGTTGTAGTTAAAGGTAACCATGAATATATAATATGAATCTTTGATAAATAGCAAAGCATGGAAACTTGTTGATCTATCAAAAGGAAAGAAGCCCATGGGATTTAAGTGGATCTTTAAAATTAAATACAAGGAAAGTAAATCCATTGAAAAGTATAAGCTATAACTTATTATGAAGGAATTTGTACAAAATGAAAGAATAAATTGTGAATAGACATTCACTCCCACAAAAAATATTAAGACCATCCATGTAATATATGCATTTGCAACATAGTTTGGTTATAAACATTAGCAAATGGATTTCAAGAGTTCCTTCATTAATGGTGATCTAAAATGAGAGTTGTGCGTGATACAACCTGAAAATTTTATTTTCAATGAGAAACAAAAAAATATCATTAGATTAATCAAGTCATTATCTATATTGGAGTAGGTTTCCATACCCTAGTATATAAAAAATAATGATCATCAATTGTAGCATGGTTTCACCAAAAGCCTCTCTAGTGCACATATATCTTAAGAAAGTTAGATATAAAATAATAATATTGATGTTGTATGTGGAGGATTTAGTCATCACTAGCAATTCTAATGATTTGATGAAGGATGTGAAAAATGACTTAAATAAGTTATTGGATATGATCGATCTAGGACTATAATGTTATGGACATGGCTTGGAGGTACAAAAAAGGTAAAATCATATTATGGCCTCATAAACAAAGTATGCCAACATATTTCTTGAAAAATATAAAATAAACTATAAATAATGGAAACACTGATAGAGTAAGGTTTACAACTATCCTAATATGATAATTCACCAAAGTTATCTAGAATAGTTTATCATCAACTAATTGGAGTCTCAAAAACTTGACAAATACCACTCTTGATATCAATATTATTGTGAATTATATTTCAATTTTTATGCAAGAACCTAAAAAGAGTTGTTAGAAGGAAGTAAAGAGGGCTTTGCATTATGTTTATGGTATCATGGAGTATGGCCTAGAATATAAGAAAAATGATCAAATTTACTACAAGGATACACAAATTCAGATTGTGTTGGATCTATAGATGATAGGAGGTCAACATATAGTTATGTATTTGATCTATGATTTAGAGCTATGTCATGGTACAACAAGAAAAAAGAGACAATGGTATTATTATCCATATGTTCATACGTTAATTAAATTTTGTATAAACATATCTTATTATTTCATTTACAATTATTTGACATTGAATATTTTATTGTTTAGATGAAAATATAAGTGTGATTTTATAATGGATATATTTTAATTGATAGTTTTCATTTATGACCTTTCTTGTAAAATTATTTTTGTAAAGAAATGTTTTATTACATTGAATGATTTATGTATATCTTTTCTTTAAAAAAAATATTTGTTTTGGTCCCTACAAGTACATCCCAATGATATGTCATTGGTGTTTGAACTCGGTGATCTCTATTCAAATCATAGGGAGAGAAGCCTTCTAATGCTATGCCCTCAGCCAGAGTGGCTCCTAGTTATTCCACCCATTATACTTCGCATTACCCAAAAATAAAAATGTTTGTTTTATCACATATTCATGCAAGGAAGAATTTATGGATTATTATTATTTTATTTCTAAAAAAATTATTTATGTGTTTTAACTTATGTGCCTCCAATGAACAATTTATAGTTATTTTTATTTTTTTGAAGTATTATATTCCTTTTATAACATACTTTTACTACTAATGCATATCTATTGATTGGTATTTTGTATTGGGAATTTACATTACTAAAATGTTTTATTTAATAACTATTTTATTTGTATTCATTTTTCTTTGGTCTATTTCTTGTAGTTAGAAGGCCAAAGTTTATATTTATTTTATTTATTATTGTTATTATTATTTGGTATATTTTCTATTTTATGCCTTTAGATACAACATTATAATATTTACTTTTTAGTGGGTTATGTATACTATGTTTTTGGATGTCAACATTTACTTAGAGTGTATAATGATAATTTTGTTAACGACCTACTTGCTGCAAGAACTACCTAATAATGAAAAATATAATATCCTAGTTTAAGTTTTAAAACAATGCATCAAATAACATTGATATAAAATAATAAATAAATATTTACTTACAATTGGTAAGGTAGAATTGCAAATAGTCTAATTTAGATTGATAAAAATAAGATATTACCTATGCTTATCAAATGTCTATGAACTACATTGGATTCTAGGAGAATAAAACAGGTAAATAAGGCAAGCATACCATCACATATATTTGGAAATAGGAAATAAGGCACCTACTAATGTTTCAATATTAAATGTTAGTGTAATTTTACAATAAAATCTTGAATTTTCATGGAAAAGACTACATGAGCAAAAATTCATGGATTTGAAGAGAGAAATACAATTATATAAAACAAAGAAAATAGAGAAACCAATTTTTGCTACAATAATTTTTTTATTTTATTATGCAATTGCACTTTGATCCATACAAATAAAACACACTATTCCATACTAAAAAAATTAACAAAATACAAGCACTCCATGTGTGTCTTCAATAGGATGTTTTTTTATTCATTGCTAGAATACATGAAACCTTGCAATGCAAGAATATAAAAATCATCTATTATTATATTTATTTTGGTTTCCAACCACCACATAATTGCAAGGCATTATATTCCAATTTCCAAGAAGAAAAGAAGTTTCTTATTTTAAATTTATTCTTTGTGTTTGCCAAAATTGTAGTGTAAGGTATATTATGTTTTAATTCACACACAATTTAGAAACAAGGATAGGTCATGCATACATATCCTAGTCATAATTGTAGGTTCATATTTGTAGAATCCCAATTGGAATTGTAGGTCTATATTTACTGATATTTCTACATCTTGCATTAAGATAAAAATAACATATTCTTGGTACTACAATATTCTAACATACATTACCATTAATATTTAATCTTATCATTATTCCTCCTAATGATTAATGTTGTAACACCTAACATATTTATCATCCTTATTAACTTTTATTTTGGTAATACTTTAGTAAATACATCAGCAAGCTGGTTATCAATTTTACAAAATTTCAATTCAATCTGACCTTTTTCCATAAGATTTCTAATAAAGAGTTATTTAATATCAAGATACTTATTAATATGGTTGGATATTGGCATTTTTATATTGCAATTTCTAAATTATTGTCACAATGAATTATTGTTATATTATGTTCATACCTCAAATATGCCAAAATCCTCTTCAACCAAATTGCTTGACATGAAGCTAATATTATTGCAATATATTTTTCTTCTACTATTGATAGTGAAACTATTATTTTATTCTTTGAAGAGTAAGAAATCACACATGATCCCAATTTGAATATATTTCTTGAAGTGCTTTAACAATCATTAACGGATCCTACCCTGTCACTATCAATATAACCAATGAATCTAAATTTATTAGCTGATGTGCACAAAATACCAAAATTTCTTGTAACACAAATATACTTGAGTATTATTTTTGTGACACAAAAATGAATCCCACTTAGATCTTGCATAAATATTATAATCAAAATTACAACATACATGATGTCAGGTCTAGTGGCAATTAGATACATAATACTTCCAACTAAAATTTTATATAGTGTATCATCTATATTGTCATCATTCTTGACTAAATTATCACTCACATCCAAAGGCGTGTCTATCAATTTATAATTTTTCATTCTAAAATTATCAAACAAATCAAGCACATACTTTTTTTTTGAGATAATAATACCATCATTCAATTATCTTACTTCTAAGCCAAGGAAGGAAGTCTTAAAATTTAAGTCTATCATTTCAAATTCATTCTTAATGGAATTTTAGAATTCTTCAATTAAGATTCTAATACTAGCAGTGTAGATCAAATCATCAACATACAAGTAAGAAATAAGTAAACCATTAATACCTCTATATTTCACATAAAGTGTAGTTTCACTTTCACTCTTGTTGAAGGTATTTTTCTTAAGATACCCATCTATTAGGCTATACTAGGCTCTTTGTTGAGGTATATTACATACACATGCTAATGTACTCCCATGGTACATTCATGGTATAATTGTAAATATGCAATAGATTAGGCTTGAGTCTATAGTTTAGAGTGTTATTTATATTTCCTCTTTCATGTAAGTGTCAATGTGTAGGAAATGCACAAGTGTCATGTAATTAAGAGTGCAAGTGTAGACTAAGAGAGTATGCACAAGTGTCATGTAGGTAAATATGCAAATATGTAATGTGAGGATGTGAACAAGTGTCTTAGATTAGGAGTGTATGTAGAAGTCTAAGAGTCATGTAGATGTGTCATAGAGTCAAATGTACATGCAAGAATAAATTGAAGATTCTAGTATTCAAGTGGAAATATGATAAGCCAAAGGTCATTAGACTTGTCATATGAAGAGCAATAGTGGAGTACTTGAATATTCCCATTACTAGGGCTATATTATGGATACAATGCTCCATAAGAAAGCAATTTGATTCTAATACGTGAGATTATAGGTTATAATAGGAAGGAAAGTAATAAAGATTGTATATAGACTTTGAGCAATTAATATTGTAATTTTTTTCATGCATAGTTCATGAATGACTTAGGCCATTTATGTCCATATTTGACTATATAAATGAATTTTTTTTTCTTTATTATATAGGTCTTAATATACATATTATTTTTCTCAAATATTATTCTACTCATAATATTATTATTTTGACCTTTAATATTTTGGCAATTTTATATTGGGACCTGTCATAGTTTTTTGGTAGTAAGGCTTAAAAGCCAAAACTCTTAGAGCTTGTTTAAGTCTACAAATATCATTTTTCAACCTATACATCTTTTTTTCTTGTCTTAACACTTCATAATATTGTGGTTGTTCAAAAAATACTTCTTCATCCAACAAACCATTGAGAAATGCTATTTTAACATCAAATTGATATATTGGCCACTTAAATTGTGCTACAAATGCCAAAATAGTTCTTATGGTTTCTAACCTTGCAATAAAATCATAGGTCTCATTGTAATATATACCAAGTTATTATGATAAGCCTTTAACTACCAATATTTCTTTATGTACTTTAATGGATCCATCTACTTGATATTTTATTTTGTAGATCCACTTTAGCCTAATCACATATTTTTCTCATGGAGGATCTACTAACTTCCATGTTTCATCCATATCCTTGTCCATGTCTTTACACCAAACTTAACACTTCTCTACATCTTTAAAAATATGGGTTCTACCTGAATATGAGATAGTAAAGTAGAATTTATAATTGGATTAATAGTTCCTTCATAGATTTCATTGAGAGGTTTTACCTTCCTTGGAGGAGGACTTGGACTTGAAGCAGGACTAGAGTAAAGATATGTTGAACTTTAAGAAGTGAAAGTAGAACTTGAGCTACCAATTGGGCTAAAAAAACACAATGAAGCATCTTTATTCTATATCCACAATTATTGGCTTTTCTTGTTTCACACTTCTTCTCCATAAGCATAAATTATTTTCAGCAAATAATACATCATGACTAACTATTAAGCATTTTATCACTAGATTATACAATTTATAACTCTTTGTCACCTCACTATAGCCAATAAAAATACATTTTTTACTTTTATCATCTAGTTTTTATGTTTTTTCTTTAGCAATATGAGCATAAGAAATGTAAAAAAGCACATTAATATGAGCCACACTAGGATTTATTCCACTCCATGCCTCATATGGAGTCAAATTTCTTATATTTTTTGTTGGATATCTATTAAGAAAGTAAATATATGTGGTTATTCCTTCAACCCTTAAAGTATTTGGAATATCCTTGGCCTTTAGCATGCTTCTTACCATCTCCATAATTGTACAATTTCTATGTTCAACTACTTCATTTTATCGAGAAGTATAGCTTATAATCAATTGTCTTTGAATATCTTCTTGCAAAAATCTTGAAATTTATTAGATGTAAATTCTCTCCATCTATCTATATGCAAAGTCTTCAAAAAACAACCATTTTTTATTTTATATATTAGCTTTAAATTATTTAAAAATAGAAAACGTTGTTGATTTTTATTTGATGAAATATATCCAAGTTCTATTGTAGTCATCAACAAAAATGATAAAATACTTTCTTTATTGAGTGATAACATTTAAATTGGATGACATATATCAGCATGTACTAATTCAAGTGGTTTCTTTTCCATCGATGCCTCTCCCACTAGAAATGAATCTCAATGTTGCTTACCAAACATGCAACCTTCAAAAAACTTTATTATCTCATTCAATGAATGTTAATCCTCTCACTATATGATTTTGACATAGTGGTTTTAGACCTTGAAAATTCAAATTTAAATACCTCATGTCCATTAGCAAACATTCATCATTCAAGACTACTTTTAGATCTTGAGCTTCTCCATATGCAAATCTAAGAGGGGAAATTTTGTTTTGTAGCATTAGATAACACATTAATTACTTTTAAAATAGAAAACCAACCCTTTTCAATAAGTTTTACTATACTCAACAAATTATGAGCCAATCCAGACACATATAAAACATCATGAAAAAACCTTATCTTACCATATTTTTTAAAACTACTATGGTGAATTTACCTTTGACCTGAACTTCCTTGTCATATCTAGGTTGAACATGATATTTAACATACATTCATATTTACAAAGATTTTTTTGTTCCCTATCATGTGATTATTGTAGCCAATATCTAGAAGTTATACATCATCAAATATTTCCTTTGTAATATCACAAACAAAAAAATAAGCTATTTTGTTCTTCCTTTTATTCAAAAAATTAGCATGTTGCCTATGTCTTTTCTAGCATTCATGTTCATAATGACTAAAATTTTGGCAATAATAATATGAAACTTGTGGTTTATCAAAATTTTGATTGCATCTTCAATAGTGGCTACTACCTATTTCTTTGTTGTTATTGTAGTTGTCTCTTCCTCTATTGTCATTGTAGTTGCCTCTTCCTTTGATGCTATTATAGTTGTCTTTTCCTATTTTTTTATTATAGTTATCTCTTCCTCATCCACTACTACTTCTTTAGCATGCATACCATTTATTTCTAAAATATTGAATTCCTTCATAAGATGACACTTTCCTCTTATCCATTGAAATATCAAGATTTTTTGAAAATATTGTTCAATATAATTTTTAGTGGATCTATTCATTCTATGATCATGAGTTTAAATAGATCATATAATCTCAATAATTGATGACAAGGTTAGATCCTTTGATTCTTTTATAGCAATCACAATGGGATCAAAACATGAAGGGAGGCTTCTAAAAAATTCTACATTTACTTTAGTTGAAAAATTATCCCCATAAGATCTAATTTGATTCATTGATTCCATCACTCGAGTAAAATAATCTTGCATATATTCAGAGTCTTTCATTAAACAAATTGTAGAATCTCTTGTTAATATCTAAAATTTGTAGAATATCTTGTTAATATCTAAAATTTGATTATTTTTATCCTTTTTTTATTTCTTGATATGCATTCTACAACAGATCCCACGTCTTCTTGATTTTTTTGTTGCAAAAATTCTTAGAAAAGTTTACTCATGTAATGCTTGTTGAACAAGGAAACGTATTTTTGAGTTCATATTTTTATTCTCCTTTAATTGATCTCATTGTTCTTGATACCATGTGACAAGTGCTTGTATATTTGTAGGTTTTGTGTAATCGATATCAATAAAATCCCTAAAATATTGAGAAATAAATAGTCTTCATCTTAATGCTCCAAAAATATAGTTCTCCCCTTGAACAAATAAATCTATGGCTGCGATATACATAAACTACTATTGCTATGATAGCCATATTCAATTGTTGTTTTGATATTTCTTTTACTTTTGTTTTTGCTATAGTTGATATTTATTTTGCTTCTATTGCATCCTTATCTACCTTACCCTCATAAATAAATGTCACTCTAATACCAATTCTTGGACTTGTCAAGAAAAATACAACTATACAAAATAAAAAACACAGAAATATTAGTTGTTACTACAATAATTTTTCATTTTATTACACAATTGCAACCTGATCTATACAAATAAAATAAAATATGCCATACAAAATGTAAGCAATCCATGTGTGTCTTCAGTAGGAAATTCTATTGTTCATTCCTGCAATACAAGAAATAAATATATATGTTGTTATGTTTATTTTGGTTTCTAGTTACCACTTATTTGCAAGGCATTATATTATGGTTCCCAAGAATAAAAGAAGTTCCTCGTTGTAGATTTACTCTTTGTACTTACCATTAAGCATTAATTTTATCAAAAATGTATTTGAAGCTAAGTAAAAAATAAAGAAAATGATGATTGTAGGTTTGCAAGGCTTCTCTCATTAGGTATTTTTTGTAAATTAGATCCACATGTTAAAAATAAGGACAAAACACTTACCTTCTCCAACTTACATATATTTTGAAGATTTTGATTCGGAGCACAAATCAATTATAATATTTACATATTGGGTATTTCTAGTTGCATCTTTTTAGAGCCACTAAGATTTGAAATTTGGTGTGGGCTACACCATCTATATATCTCAACCATTCAACCAAGATCTCATTAAATACACTAAATATTTTCAAAAATATTTTTTATAAATTAAATATTTTTTCTATTAATATTAATAAATATCAACAAAGTTGTCTAATAAAAACAATTGTTATTTTATTTTTTATTTTTTATCTTTTAAACATGCTATCGTTATTTTTAATTGATTTGTAATCAATTAAAAATTAATAAAATCAACAAATAGAAATATTAGAGGACACTTTAAATGAATAGAAAATAAATAAAAACATTTTGAGTGAAATAAAATCACATGCAAGCAAAAAAATACTTTATATTGATGGATGGGGTGTGCCTCAAAGGTGACGGATGGGAATATTTAGGCCACACCACACGAAGGTGATGGATGGGAATATTTAGGCCACACCACACGAAGGTGACAGATGGAAATATTTAGGCCACACCACATGAAGGTGAAGGATGGGAATATTTAGGCCACACCACTTTGACAATTTTTCCCCCCACCAAATATTTGATTATTCTTGCTATATGCACTCCGGGTGGTCCTTGGTGTATGCTTGTTATGACGGTTTCTTGACATGTGTCATTTTGTTAAACTTTGGTTATATGGGGAGTTATTGTTTTGATGTATTTGAATCCTATTTTTTTATAAGTTAGTGTGAAGACTTGTGACGGTTCAGGGTTTTTTGAAATGGGGTGTGCTCAATCCCACCCAACCCTTTTTTTGTATGAAAGAGATTTTAAGCTAATACAAGGTCTTTTTCATTCAAAAAAATAGGGAAAAAAAATATATATATATATATGTTTAACTCTCAGTCATAGTTTCTTTTAATTCTATTATGTGTTAGTTTTGTACAATCATAATCATTTAAATTAATTTGCAATAATAATTAGATTTTATTAGTTTTCGAGGGTTAGGCAAGGGATTGTTTGGTTATGCATTTATTAAGAAGACACCCAGGTTCAAACATAGGGTAACCTATTTGTAAAGGTAGTAATATATTACAATGATCATACGAAATCTTGAGCAACTTATGGTCCCTTTCACACTAGGTCAACAATAACAAGGTGGAATAGATTTAGTGGAAGAACTCATGTGGTTTGAACCCTATTCTTGTTAATTACTAAAAATAATGTGGTTGTGACTAATTCTATCATATTATCAAAAAAAAAAAAAAATATATATATATATATATATATATATATATATATATATTAAACAATAGTAAATAAACAATAGTAAAGATATAAATTACATCCCGTGAGTGTGGTCTACCGACAAAGACAAAATTACATATCAGGATTCGAATTCTTTTCTTAATTACATATTATATCTGGACTAATCATATGGAAAAACTAATTTTTTTGCAAGACTCGGTGGCAAAGTTTGTGGAAAACATGCACCACATTTTCAGATACCCATGTCAAACTTCAATGCTTTTAATTTCAATTGAACCTTAAAGCGAGTATACTCGTATTAACCCCGAAATATGTCTTATTGGACTATTTCTAGTCATTTTTTTAAAGTAGAACCTTAAGATCCAAAGTTGCCACCCGTTTACAGAAGAAGTTTTCTAGCCATTTTTTTAATTAAAACTTTAAGCTTCAAACTATAATACGCCATGCCACCCATTTACAGAAGTCGACATAAAACTCTAGAAAATTATTTCTCCTCAAATTCTGACACTAGTCCTGCCCTTTTACTTGTTTCCACGCTTTTGATGAGAAACAAGTAGGCAACATGAACTTATCCTCAAATTTTGGGGTTGAGCTTGGATAACAGATCTTTCAATAATAGCACAGGGATAACAAAATATTAAATCACATGATAAGTACCATGACTATAGCAAACAATGGGAAAGTCGAATATGACATCGTTATTTTGATGTCGTCGTGACGGGAGTAGTGATTCCTCGCCTTGTTGACGGAAGCAGGGCAAATATAACACTGCTGGCGCCACTCAGCGCAATCGGAAGAGCCTGGAGCACCTTCTTAATGTTACTCTCGGCCGAGGGATACAAACACTGCACCACGTTTTGGTTTGTGAGAGCCATCACGGCGAAAACCAGAACCGCCAAGCTTGCATGCAATAAATCCTTCCATTTAATTTTATAGTCCGACACATTGGAAGGTTTCACCTTACTAGTCGTGGCGATCCCGTTAATGGTGGCGATCCCGTAGCAAACTTTGCCGGTGGAGGAATCAGTGAAGGTGTCTACAAGCGATAAAACGAAACATGCGATTGCCAGAATGGCCACTGCCACTGCCACCAAAGCCTTTTTCGATTTTTGACAGTCCCCATCATTGGAAAGAAGATTGGAAAATGCCTGAAACACGAAGAGGATCCCCGTGGGCAAAATCTTCGCAATGCTCGATGTAGATGCGAGTGCCGTATTCAGCACCGTACTCGTTGTGGTGGTACTTGAAGAGGAAGTAGACGTTGTCAGCCCCTCTTCCAAGGCCTTTGTCTTGCTCTCGGAATGTGCCATCTTTCTATTGTTTCTAAATTAGCCTTCTATTATTTTTCTTCGATTAGCTGATGTCGAACTCTTTCTTTCTGAACTTCGAATATGAGAAACCTAACAAGAAGTTATAACTGATATGGCTATTGGAACAAACAATTCATCTGTGCATATTGGTCTTGCCAGGGAGCGTGTTCTTATAGTGAGAAGGAAGTGGTGTAACCTGCTACGCTTCCAGGTTATTGTCTTCTGGTGCTGGCGGTGCATTCTTAACCCGTCAACGTTGAATGATAACCGCCAATCTTTTGCGTGGAGGACTTCCCTAACGAAGCCAAACCCATCCATCAGATATTGAGGGGGTAGATTTGAATTCTACTGTTGCCCTGGTCTTCTCTTATCTTAAACCTTTGCGATTATAATTGGAGTACTCAAATTTTGAAGAGTAGTTAGGACAAGAATTCATTTGTGGAAGGACCGTTGAGCGTTACTTTCGTGCAAATCCCCACGAGGTATTGCCTATCCAAATTGGAAGATCCTTGGGCGTCAAAATAGTTTTATAGAGAATACCCCGTTTTTATGTTTTAAAACTGAGACTCGTCACTCAAGGCTTTGTCTGTTTTATTTTTTATTTTTTTGTTTTTGTTTTTGTGTTTGTGTTTGTGTTTGTGTTTAGGTGAATGAAAGTTTAAAATGAATACTGTAGGGTGGTTATAGGAATGGACTGTCCAAAGTATGTGGATGGTTTTTAGTTGGATAGTTGATAGTGTAGAATGTTGTGGTGGTCATAAGAACAGACAACCTTCTCTCGTAATCTCCTGATGGCTACCAATTCCATCATATAAAAAATTTAAAAAATTAAATCTGACTATGAAAAAAGCCTAATTATTAAAGCCAATTTTGTGTCATGATCCACTTACACAATGGTCATACCACTATGTAGTGGACATTGTAGTGGACATGTGGCTCTTGTTCTAGTGTTCACTCCACTATCACAATTTATTATGGAAGGCACATTATTCTAGTGCTTACTCCATTATTCTAGTGGGCCATTATGGAAGGGACATATACCTATATATCTATCTCATGCTTACACTTAAGGTAGATGGTAGATAATATATATGAATTATAGATGGTAGAATGTAAAATGTATGTAGTTTTTATTTGTAATATATATGAATTATAGATGGTAGAATGAAAAATGTATGTAGTTTTTATTTGTAATTTTTCACATGTAGAATATTATCATTATTCACTGTATTTGTGTTTTTTTTCTTATTAAATAAAATTACCATTTTAATTATGTAACTTGCTTCTTTCATCTAGATCCTAGGCAAATATAACATTTCTATATTTTAAATACTAAACTTCTTTTTTTACCTAGAATTATAGTTATATAAATAAATTAAAAAATTTACATGTTGAAAATAACTCATCACAATATTATATTAAACTATTTTATATAACCTACAAATAATAATTTGATTATGTAATATATAGTTAATATTATAATATTAATATTTATTTTTTATTAATCAAAACATTTAATTAAATATTAAAAATAAATTAATTTTAAGTAGATCTAATGATCAAATTTATTGAACAATGTTACTGTCATATGCAAACTATTTAAAACAATTTTCAATCATATACTACCTATGACAATTGGTTTATTGAGTATATTATTGGGCTCAATTGTTTCATGTGGAAAGGTTATTTTTAAATCTTAGAATAATTATAGGTTAATGTATTTGGTGTTAACCCTAGTTTAAACCATATTTCTCACTAGCATATTTATTTTATAAGGCATAAGCATAAATATAATAATATTTATTTTCAAGATAATACTAAACATGTGTATAATTGTTCATGTCCATTGCTTAAAAACTAGATTAGTTTCTTAATTAAAAACCATTGGTCTAGAAGGAGATGGAAGCCCGGGATGGTCTCCCACTCTAGACGAGAGTCCCTCGCTTCAATTTCCTTGCTTATCCCTCCTTTTGTCTAGTGAATTTCCAATTGGACAGATCTTCTTGGGATCTTCCTACTATTTTCTAGAATCTACATAGGATTTTCTTGGGGTTTCTCATGATGTTCTTTCCTATTTTTTATGTGTTTTTTGTGGCTTGGTGGTTATTCTTGAAGTTTCCATTTGTGGTTGCCTCTGGTAGTGGTTGGTTTTTGTTCTTCCTAGCTCGGGTGCGATACCTATGAAGCCTTTCCTGACATACCCTTTTTGGTCTGGGGAACCTGTGCTTTTTTATTATTTTCTTGGAAGGTTTCTTTCATTCTATATGGCCTCAAATAGAGGTCAATTGTGCTCAATATTTGTGAGCCATGGTAAGGTGTATTACATACCTCAAATTAGATGAAGAAAATTAAGAGACTCAATTAAACTATTTTTTGTTTATCTCTCTTCCTGTTGTAGTCAATATTGATGGTTGACCTTGGTTCTAAATTAGTGGAAAAATTGGAGGCTACTCAAGTACAATATCATCATGATATATCTCCTCCAATCCTATTAAATATTTTACTTCTTCCTTGAGTGCCTCAAGGTTTTATAGTAAACTTTGGGATCTATAGAATTGTAAAAAATCCAATCAAAAAGTAGATCTCTCATCCGATTGAATTACCTCATAGAATTCCCTACCCTCCACTTGTCTTGTACGAAGCTTAAAATTATATTACACAAAGACAATATCCTTGAGGCGATCTTGCATCAACCTCTTACACTTTTTGGTGTCTATGGCCTCAAATAGAGGCCAATTTCTTGGTGTGTGTGATATCAAATAGAAACCAATTTCACTCAATATTGGTGAGGCATTGCAAGATGTATTACCTACCTCAAATAGGATGGAGAAAATTCAAAATCTCACTTAAAATACTATTTATTTTTCCTTATTCCTCTTGTAGTTGATTTTAATGGTTGGCCTTCTATATAAACTAGTGATGCACCTTGCCGAAGCCATAACTTGTGAATCGTACACCCGTTTGCCTTGAAATTTAACAGGTGGTTCCGCATACGTGTTCTGCATGATGCTAATCTTTGATTCACCTCATCCTCCAAAAATCATGTTTTCAAGACCTAACTCTAACATCTAGTGTCCCAAAATGAGCTTTTAGAATCCTATTTTTTGGGGTTTTCTTGCATGTTAGATTTTTATTATCTTTTGTTATACCTTAAGTTGAAGCCTGATATTTTAAAGCAAGGTTCCTTGAAGAGATCAAAGATGCTAGCTTATGTTATGCCTTAACAACTAGAAAACTACAAATAGAGGAAGTGGTTATGCCTACAGTAGTAGCTAAGTTGCTAAGTGAATATAAATAAGTCACTCCAAAGGAGTTACCGGATGGGCTACCACCAAAGAGGGATATCCAACATCACATGGAATTGATCCCAGGATCAACGCTTCTAAATCAGGTAGCTTATCGATTGAACCCAACACAAAATTTAGAGTTGAGTAGACAAGTGATAGAGTTGATAAAGAAGGGATTAGTTAGGGAGAGTATGAGTCCATGTGCGACTGCAACATTGCTAACCCCAAATAAATATGATGACTGGCAAATGTGTGTGGATAGTAGAGCCATAAACAATATCACAATAAAATATCGATATCCTATGCCAAGAGTGGATGACATGATGGATGGATTGGTTGGAGCTAAATACTTTAGTAAAATTGATCTACGGAGTGGATACTACCAGATAAGAATTAGATAATGGGATGAATGGAAGACACATTTTAAGATAAAATATGGGTTGTACGAGTGTATGGTGATTCCATTTGGATTTTCAAATGCACCTAGTACATTTATGCGGTTGATGAATAGAGTACTGCGAGAATATAATGGTAAGTTTGTCATTGTATATTTTGATGATATTTTAATTTATATTAAAAGTGAAGAGGAGCATTTGTTGCACTTGAAATTAGTGTTAGACATGCTTAGGAAGGAGAAATTGTATGTCAACCTAAAGAAATATAGATTTCTTCAGGATAGTTTAGTGTTTTTAGGATTTGTAATCTCAATAGATGACATGAGGATGGATGACGAGAAAGTGAACGTAATTTTGAAATGGCCTCTTCCACGAACTATAACAAAAGTAAGGAGCTTTCATGGCCTAGCTACCTTTTATAGAAATTTCATCAGGAACTTCAGTTTTATAGCTACCCCTATAATTGAGTGTATTAAGGGAAAAGAGTTTGTATGGACTATGGCAGCAACAAAGAGTTTTGAACTCTTGAAGAAAAAAGTTTCAAAAGACCTTGTTCTACTCTTACGAGATTTCAATAAGGTGTTTGAGGTTGATTGTGATGCCTTATTTGTTGCAATTGGTGTTGTCTTAATTCAATAGAGCTGATCTATAGCATTTTTCAATGAGAAGCTGAATGATTCAAGAAATAATTATTCTACATATGATGTGGAATTTTATGCAATTGTGCAAGCATTGCAACATTGGAGGTACTACTTACTCTCAAAGGATTTTGTGTTGTTTGTTGATCATGAAGCATTAAGGTATGTCAACTCTTAGAAAAAATTAAATAGTAGGCATGCCAAATGGGTTACATTTTTGCAATAGTATACATTTGTCCTAAAGCACAAGTCGGGAAAACAAAATAAGGTTGTGGATGCATTGATTAGGAGAGTCATGTTGTTGACCACTATGGATAATGAAGTGGTAGTATTTGAGGAGATTAAAGATCTATATGAATCTGATGCAGATTTTGGGAATATTTTGCAATAGTGTAAAAGTGCAGTAGAGGGTGAGTCACATACTATTTTTGAAGAGTATTTTTTTTAGAATGGTTACTTGTTTAAGGGTAATCGATTATGCATTCCCAATGGCTCTATGAGAGATAACATCTTGAGGGAATTACATAGTGAGGGTTTGGCTGATCATTTTGGAGTAGAAAAAACTACCACTCTTGTAGAGGAGAAGTACTATTGGCTGAAAATTAAGAGAGACATAATCAGGTTTGTCTCTAGATGCAGAGTATGTCAAATGGCTAAGGTCCATGCACAAAATTTAGGGTTGTATATGCCACTTCCAATTACTACAGGACCATAGACTGATCTAAGTATGGATTTTGTGTTGGGGTTGCCAAAGACACAAAGGGGTAAGAATTAAGATTTTGTTGTGGTAGACATATTTTCAAAAATGGTGCATTTCATTGCTTATCAGAAAACTAATGATGCGATTAGGATTGTAGTCTTATTCTTTGATGAGATTGTGCAGTTGCATGGTGCTCCAAAGACTATTACTTTTGATCGGGATACTAAGTTCTTAAGTCACTTTTGGAGGACGTTGTGGAATAAGTTGAACACCAGGATGCAATTCAATAGTCGTTACCACTCACAAACTAATGGGCAAAAAAAGTTAGTGAATAGAATCTTGGGAAACCTCTTACGATGCATACTTGGAGAAAAACCAAAACAATGGGATTTAGCCTTGTCACAAGACAAATTTGCATACAACAGTTCAGTGAACAAGTCGATAGGTAAATATCCTTTTCAATTTATTTATGGTCAAAATCCTAGAGGTGTATTAGAATTGGTTGAGTTACCAATTATGGAACAAGTTAGTGATGATGTAGAAGCATTTTCTGAGCATATCCAAAAAGTGCGAGAGTCAGTGAGGAAAAAATTACATAGTAGTAATGCTCACTATAAAGAGTCTGTTGATGCACACAGAAGGATGAAAGTGTTTTAAGAGGGTTATATGGTCATGGTTCATCTTAGGAAAGAAATATTTCCTAAGGGGATGTATAAAGAATTGAAACTTAAGAAAATTGGGCCATGCAAGATTTTGAAGAATATCAACGATAATGCCTATAAAGTGGAGTTGCCTGATGAATTTGATATTTCACCCATTTTTAAGGTTTTGGATTTATTTCAATATCCTAGTACTGCCAAGGATGTTGAATTACAGGAGATAGTAAACTAGGCATGACAGATTCCTAAGAAGAAAAAATACAGAGTTGCATAGGTGCTCGATAAGAAGGTGATCACCACTAGACATGGGAGCTACAATAGATACCTAGTTCAGTGGGAAGGATTACCACAGTTAGATAAAACTTGGGTTTTAGATTTAGAGCTAAAGAAAATTGATAACTAGAAGCTACAAGATTTCAATTCAACTGAACTCGCAGGAGCTGAGTTCTTTTCACCAGAGGAGAATGATGCACCTTGTCGGAGCCATAACTTGTCAACTATACACCCGTTTGACTTGAAATTTAACAGGTGGTTTTGCATACGTGTTCTGCATGAGGCCAATATTTGATTCACCTCACCCTACAAAAATTATTTTTTTGGGACCTAACTCCAACATCTAGTATCCCAAAATTAGTTTTTAGAATAGGTTCTCGGGTTTTTTGGGTTTTTTTGCATGTTAGAGTTTTATTATCTTTTGTTATACCTTAATTTCAGGCCTAATATTTTAAAGTAAGTTTCATTATTGTAAGAGGGATGTGTGCACCAAATTTGGGCGCTATCCGACTCATTTCTATTTTTAGCAGTTTTTAGAAAAATATCTATTTTTAGTAGTTTTTAGAAAAAAGACGTTTTAGGGTTTCTTTAGGATTTATTTGGTTTTCGGTTGCTATATGATGAATTGTAATATTTAGGATAAGGTGGTGAATTTAGGAATGAGAAGAATATCGATTTGTAAATTTCTTCCATTATATTGCATTTGTGTTATGTGATTGGAGTTCATTTGTTGGTCTCTTGTAGATGAGTTTACACCATTTGGTATTAGAGAGGGTGCAATCTCACTAGTTAAGGTAAGACGTCGCCTAGAATATATGCCTAGATTAATAGGCATATCAAGGATCTGAATGAAGAAATAGCATGGCTGATTGGTGTGATTGATCACATGGGAGAGAGACATCCCAAGGTAAATGCAGGTCAAGGATCTGATGATGAAAATATACATGAGGAACGTGGATCTAAGGTCCACACATAAGTAGAACTAAAGGGCCTAGAGGAATAAGGGCACAATTTTGAAAATTGACTGATACGAGCTCTAGAGGGGCGTAAGGGGAATCGAGATGGGATCAAGATCAAGGTTCTCGAGTATTCTAGTGGGTTGAAACCAAAGGAGTTGATCGATTGGATCAATCACCTAGAAAAATATTTTAAATGGAGTAACCTTGGTGAAGAGAAGAAATTTAAGTTTGCATGCAAAAATTTGAAGGGACATGCATTGATTTTGTGGGATCATTTACAGACTACACGGTAGAGGAATGAAAAGGAAAAGATCAAGAATTGGATAAAGATGAAGAAGAAGTTACAAAAAAAATTAATACCTGCAGAGTACTCCTAAACCCTATTTTATAGATTTTAGAATCTCCAACAAAAGGATCAAAGCATTAAGGACTATACTAATGAATTCTACAAGCTATGCATTCAAGTGGAGCACAATGAGATGGAGGACCAAAAGGCTGCCATGTATGTAAATGGTTTAAGTTTTGTTGTCCAAGATGAGATGAGCATGCATCGCACTCTTATAGTGGAGGATGCATATCAAATGGCCCTCAAGGTAGAGGAGAAATTGAAAAGGGTTAATAGAAGAGGTAAGAATGTATTCACACCCTCTTCAGGTCAAGGTCGAAGTGGATCTAATTTTCTCAAGGGAGAATCCTCAATACCTACTAAACAAGAAGATGGGCAGAATCTGAGAACAAGAGGTTACCAACGAGGTATAGGTTATGGTGGTGGACAAAATGGGAATGATCCAAGAATATCATATACCTGTTATGGAGGTGGTGAGGAGGGGTATAGAGCATTTGAGTTTCCCCAACATGATGTCCAAGAAGGGGTCGAGGAGGACAAGGAAGGGCTGATCTAATTGATATGGAAGAGCAGGATTAGGATGAATTTATTGTTGACATGGGGGAAGCACTTATGATAAGGACATAGATTGTTCCTAAGAAAGATAATATGTGGAGAAAAACGAAGGGGAATACCATATATGGTGATGATTTTTGGTTGTAAACGAACATCTTTCGAACAAGGTGTACGTCAGGAAGGAAGGTATGTAACATTGTCATTGATGGTGGTAGTTATGAGAATATGGTGTCAAATATCATGGTTCATAAAATGAACCTGGAATGCAAAAAGCATACTTATCCATATTGTATCTCATGGGTTAATAAGGGGAATGAAGTAACATTATATCATATGTGTTTAATTAAATTTTCAATTGGGAGCACTTACAAGGATGAAGTGTGGTGTGATGTGATCCTGATGGACGCATGTCACATTCTGTTGGGAAGACCTTGGCAGTATGATAGGTATACTAACCATAATGGCATAAATAATACTTATACATTTTGGAAGGATGGTGTAAAGGTAGTTCTTGTACCTCTAAAGGAGGATGGTTCGAGTGAGAGTTTTTTTATGATGAAGGAGTTCCTTGCAGAGATAAAAGATGCTAGCTTCTGTTATGCCTTAACAATTAGGAAGCTATAAATAGAGGAAGTGGTTATACCTACAACAAAATCTAACTTGCTAAGTGAATATAAAGATGTCACACTAGAGGAGTTACTAGATGGGCTACCACTAAAGAGGGATATACATCATCACATGGATTTGATTCCAGGATCAGCACTTCCAAATTGGGCATCTTATCAGTTGAACCCAACACAAAATGTAGATTTGAGTAGAAAAGTGAAAGAGTTGATAAATAAGGGATTAGTTAGGGAGAGTATGAGTCCATGTGCGACTCCAGCATTGTTGATCCCAAAGAAATATGGTGACTGGTGGATGTGTGTGGATAGTAGAGCCATAAACAATATCACAATAAAATATCGATATCCTATGTCGAGAGTGGATGACATGATGGATGGATTGGCTGGAGCTAAATACTTTAGTAAAATTGATCTACGAAGTGGCTACTACCAGATCAAAATTAGAGAAGGGGATGAATGGAAGACAACTTTTCAAACAAAATATGGGTTGTGCAAGAGGATAGTGATGCCATTTGGGTTGTCAAATGCACCATGTACATTTATACGATTGATGTATGAATATAATGCTAAGTTTGTGGTTGTATATTTTGATGATATTTTTATTTGTAGTAAAAGTGAAGAGAAGCATTTATTGCACTTGAAATTATTGTTAGACGTGCTTGAGAAGGAGAAATTGTATGTCAACCTGAAGAAATGTATATTTATTTAGGATAGTTTAGTGTTTTTAGGATTTGTAATCTCAAGAGATGGCATGAGGATGATTGACGAGAAAGCGAAGGCAATTCTGGAATGGCCTCTTCCACAAACTATAATAGAATTAAGGATATTTCATGGCCTAGCTACCTTTTATAGAAATTTTATTAGGAACTTCAGTAGTATAGTTGCCCCTATAACTGAGTGCACAAAGGGAAAAGAGTTTGTATGGACTATGGTAGCAACAAAGAGTTTTGAACTCTTGAAGAATAAGGTCTTATAAGACTCTATTCTAGTGTTACCAAATTTTAGTAAGGTGTTTGAGGTTGATTGTGATGCCTCATTTGTTGGAATTGGTGGTGTATTAAGTCAAGAGGACCGACCTATAGCATTTTTTAGTTAGAAGCTGAATGATGCAAGAAATAATTATTCTACATATGATGTGGAATTTATGCAATTGTGCAAGCATTGCAATATTGGAGGCACTACTTACTTTCGAAGGAGTTTGTATTTTTTACTGATCATGAATCATTGAGGTATGTCAACTCTCAAAAAAGGTTAAGTAGTAGGCATGCCAAATGGATTACATTTTTGTAACAGTATACATTTTTTTTGAAGCACAAATCAGACAAATAAAATAAGGTTGTATATACATTGAGTAGAAGAGTCGTGTTGTTGACCACTATGGAGAATGAAGTGGTAGGATTTGAGGGGATTAAATATCTATATGAATCTGATGCAGATTTTGGGAATATTGTGCAACAGTGTAAAAGTGTAGTAGAGGGTGAGTCCCATACTATTTTTGAAGAGTATTTTTTATAGAATGTTTACTTGTTTAAGGGTAATCGAATATGCATTTCCAATGGCTCTATGAGAGAGAACATCTTGAGGGAATTACATAGTGGGATTTTGGCTAGTCATTTTCGAGTAGCCAAAACTACCATTCTTTTAGAGTAGAAGTACTCTTGGCTAAAAATGAAGAGAGATATAATAAGGTTTGTCTCTAGATGTAAAGTATATCAAATGGCTAAGGGCCATTCACAAAATATAGGGTTGTATATGCCACTGTCAGTTCCTATAGGACCATGGACCAATATGAGTATGGATTTCGTATTGGGGTTGCCCAAGACATAGAGGGGTAAGGATTTAGTTTTTGTTGTGGTAGACAGATTTTCAAAAATGGTGCATTTCATTGCTTTCCATAAAACTAATGATGTAACTAGGACTAGAGTCTTATTCTTTGATGAGATTGTGTGGTTGCATGATGTTCCAAAGACTATTACTTTTTATCAGGATACTAAGTTCTTGAGTCACTTTTGGAGGATGTTGTGGAAGAAGTTGAACACCAGGCTACAATTCAGTAGTGCTTACCACCCACAGATTGATGGGCAAACAAAGGTAGTGAATAGAATCTTGGGAAACCTCTTAAGGTGCATAGTTGGAGAAAAACCAAAATAATGGGATTTAGCCTTGTCACAAGCTGAATTTACATACAACAGTTTAGTGAATAGGTCGATAGGTAAATCTCCTTTTCAAATTATTTATGGTAAAAATCCTAGAGGTGTATTATATTTGGTTGAGTTACCAATTGGGGAATAATTTAGTGATGATGCAGAAGCATTTGTTGAGCATATCCGAAAAGTGCAAGAGTCAGTGAGGGAAAAATTGCAGAGTAGTAATGCTCACTACAAAAGTTTTGTTGATGCACATAGAAGAGTGAAAGTGTTTTAAGAGGGTGATATGTTCATGGTTCATCTTAGGAAAGAATTATTTCCTAAGGGGATGTATAACAAACTGAAACTTAAAAAAATAGGGCCATGTAGGATTTTGAAGAAGATCAACGATAATGCCTATAAAGTGGAGTTGCCCAATGAATTTGATATTTCACCCATTTTTAATATTTTTAATTTATTTCAGTATCCTGGTACTACCAAGGATGGTGAATTATGGGAGACAGTAAATTGGACACGATAGATTCCTAAGAAGAAAAAAGACAGAGTTGCACATGTGCTTGATAAGAAGGTGATCACCACTAGAGTTGCAGTGGGAAGGATTACCACAGTCAGATAACACTTGGGTTTTAGAGTCAGAGCTATAGAAAATTGATAACCAGAAGCTACAAGATTTCAATTCAGCTGAACTCGTAGGAGCTAAGATCTTTTCACTAGAGGAGAATGATGCACCTTGTCGGAGCCATAACTTGTGAACCGTACGCCTGTTTTCCTTGAAATTTAATAGGTGGTTCCATGTGTATTTTCTATATGAGGCAAATATCTAATTCACCTCACCATCCAAAAATCATGTTTTTAGGACCTAACTCTGACATCTAGTGTCCAAAAATTAGCTTTTAGAATAGGTTCCCGAGTTTTTTGGGTTTTTTTGCATGTTAAAGTTTTATTATATTTTGTTATACCTTAATTTTAGGCCTAAAATTTTAAATTAAGGTTCATTATTGTAAGAGGGATGTGTGCACAAAATTTGGGCGCTATCTGACTCATTACTATTTTTAGCAGTTTTTAGAAAAAATTGTTTTAGCATTTCTTTAGGGTTTATTTGGTTTTTAGTTGCTATATGATGAATTATAATATTTAGGATAAGGTGGTGAAATTAGGAATGAGAAGAATATCGATTTGTAGATTTCTTTCATTATATTGCATTTGTGTTATGTGATTGGAGTCCATTTATTGGTCTCTTATAGCTGTGCTTACACAATTTGGTATCAGAGCGAGTGCGATCTCACTAGTGAAGGGAATATGTTGCATAGAAGATATGCCCATATGAATAGGAAAAATGAGGATATAAATGTAGAAATATCATGGATGACTGGTGTGATTGATCGCATGTGAAAGACATCCTAGGGCGCATGTAGTTCAAGGATCTGATGATGAAAATGTACATGAGGAACGTAGATCTGAGGTCCACGTAGAAGCAGAACTAGACGGCCTATAAGAAGAAGGGCACAATTTTGAAAATTGACTGATACAAGCTCTAGAGGGGCTTAAGAGGAATCGATATGGGATCAAAATCAAGGTTCCTGAGTATGTTGGTGGGTTGAAACTAGAGGAGTTGATCGATTGGATCAGTAGCCTAGAAAAATATTTTGAATGGAGTAACCTTGGAGAAGAGAATAAGGTTAAGCTCACATGCACAAAGTTGAAGGGACATGCATTGATTTGGTGGGATCATTTATAGACTACACAATAGAGGAATGGAAAGGAAAATATCAGGGATTGGATAAATATGAAGAAGAAGTTATAGGAAAAATTTATACCTGTAGACTACTCCCAAACCCTATTTCATAGATTTTAGAATATTCGAAAGAAGGATCAAAGCATTGAGTACTATACTAATGAATTATACAAGCTAACCATTCGAGTGGAGCACAATGAGACGAAGGACTAAAAGTCTACCGGGTATGTAAATGGTCTAATTTTTGTTGTCCAAGATGATATGAGCATGCATCGCACTCTTATAGTGGAGGATGCATATCAAATGGCCCTCAAGGTAGAGTAGAAATTGAAAAGGTTTAAAAAAAGAGGCATGAAGGGATTCACACCCTCTTCAGGTTTGGGTCAAAGTGGATCTAATTTTCTCAAGGGATAATCCTCAATACCTGCTAAACAAGAAGAATATGGGCAGAATCTGAGAGGAAGAGGATACCAACGAGGTAGAGGTTATGGTGGTGGACAAAATAGGAATGATCTATGAAGGTCGTATACCTATTATGGATGTGGTGAGGATGTTCACAAAGAATATGAGTGTCCCCAACATGATGTCCAAGAAAGGGGTCAAGGAGGATAAGGAAGGGTCAATATGGTTGAGATGGAAGAGCTAGATGAGGATGAAGTATTTGCTTATATGGGGGAAGCACTTATGATAAGAAGGAAATTGATTATTCCTAATAAAGAGAAGATGTGGAGCAAATTTAAGGGGCAGACCATAGATGGTAATGATTATGGGCTACGAATGAACATCTTTTGAACAAGGTGTACATCAGGAGAGAAGGTATGTAATATTGTCGTTGATGGTGGTAGCTGTGAGAATATGGTGTCAAATGTCATGGTTGATAAAATGAACCTGGAATGCGAAAAGCATCTTTATCCATATCGCATCTCATGTGTTAATAAGGGGAATGAGATAACAATAGATCAAAGATGTTTAATTAAATTTTCAATTGGGAGCACTTATAAGGATGAAGTATGGTGTGATATGATCCCGATGGATGCATGTCACATTCTGTTTGGAAGACCTTGGTGGTACAATAGGCATAATAAACATAATGGGAGAAATAATACTTACACATTTTTCAAGGATGGTGTAAAGGGAGTTATTGTACCTCTAAAGGAGTATGGGTTGAGTGAGAGTTTATTGACGATGAAGGAGTTCCTTGTAGAGATCAAATATGCTAGCTTTTGTTATGCTTTAACAACCAGGAAGCTAGAAATAGAGGAAGTGGTTATGCCCATAGCAACAGCTAAGTTTCTAAGTGAATATAAATATGTCACACCAGAGGAGTTACCGGATGGGCTACCACCAAAGAGGGATATCCAGCATCACATGGATTTGATTCCAATATCAATGCTCCCAAATCAGGCAGCTTGTCAGTTGAACCCAACAAATAATGTGGAGTTGAGTAAACAAATGATAGAGTTGATAAAGAAAGGATTATTTAGGGAGAGTATGAGTTCATGTGCGACTCTAGCATTGCTGACCCCAAATAAATATGATGACTGGAATATGTGTGTGGATAGTAGAGCCATAAAAAATATCACAATAAAATATTGGTATCTTATGTCGAGAGTGGATGACATGATTGATCGATTGGTTGGAGCTAAATACTTTAGTAAAATTTATCCGTGGAGTGGCTACTACCATATTAGAATTAGAGAAGGGGATTAATGGAATACAACTTTAAAGATAAATTATGGGTTGTACGAGTGGATGGTGATGCCATTTGGGTTGTCAAATGCATCAAATACATTTATGTGGTTGATGAACAGAGTACTGCGAGAATATAATGGTAAGTTTGTGGTTGTATAATTTCGTGATATTTTGATTTATAGTAAAAGTGAAGAGGACCATTTTTTGCACTTGAAATTAGTGTTAGACGTGCTCAGGAAGGAGAAATTGTATGTCAACATGAAAAAATATAGATTTCTTCAAGATAGTTTAGTGTTTTTAGGATTTGTAATCTCAAGATATGGCATGAGGATGGATGACAAGAAAGTGAAGGCAATTCTAGAATGGCCTCTTCCACAAACTATAACAGAAGTAAGGAGCTTTCATGTCCTAGCTACCTTTTACAAAAATTTCATCAGGAACTTCAGTAGTATAGTTGCCCCTATAACTGAGTGCACGAAGGAAAAAGAGTTCGTATGGACTATGGAAGCAACAAAGAGTTTTGAACTCTTGAAGAAGAAGGTGTCAGAGGACCCTATTCTAGTGTTACCTTATTTTTGTAAGGTGTTTGAGGTTGATTGTGATGCCTCATTTGTTAGAATTAGTGGTGTGTTAAGTCAAGAGGGCCGACCTGTAGCATTTTTTAGTGAGAAGTTGAATAATGCAAGAAAGAATTATTCTACATATGATGTGGAATTTTATGCAATTGTGCTAGCATTGTAATATTAGAGGCACTACTTACTCTCAAAGAAGTTTGTGTTGTTTATTGATCATGAAGCATTGAGGTATGTCAACTCATAGAAAAAATTAAATAGTAGGCATGCCAAATGGGTTTCATTTTTGCAATTGTATACATTTGTCCTGAATCACAAGTTGGGCAAACAAAATAAGGTTACAGATGCATTTATTAGGAGAGTCATGTTATTGACCACTATGGAAAATGAAGTGGTAGGATTTGAGGGGATTAAAGATCTATATGAATTTGATGCAGATTTTAGGAATATTGTGCAATAGTGTAAAATTACAGTAGAGGTTGAGTCCCATACTATTTTTGAAGAGTAATTTTTACATAATGGTTACTTGTTTAAGGGTAATCAATTATGCATTCCCAATGTCTCTATGAGAGAGAACATATTAAGGGAATTACATAATGGGGGTTTGGTTGGTCATTTTGGAGTAGCCAAAACTACCACTCTTGTAGAGGAGAAGTATTATTGGTCAAAAACTAAGAGAGACATAATCAGGTTTATCTCTAGATGCAGAGTATGTCAAATGGCTAAAGGCCATGTGCAACATACAGGGTTGTATATGCCACTACCAGTTCCTACAGGACCATGGACTGATCTGGGTATGGATTTCATGTTGGGATTACCCAAGACATAGAGGGGTAAGAATTCAATCCTTTTTGTGGTAGATATATTTTCAAAAATAGTGTATTTCATTGCTTGTCAGAAAACTAATGATGCAACTAGTACTGCAGTCTTATTCTTTTATGATATTATGCAGTTGCATGGTGTTCCAAAGACTATTACTTATGATCGGGTTACTAAGTTCTTGAATAAATTTTGGAGGGTGTTGTGGAAGAAGTTGAACACCAGACTGTAATTCAGTAGTGCTTACCACCCATATATTTATGGGCAAACAAATGTAGTGAATAGAAGCTTGGGTAACCTCTTACGATGCATACTTGGAGAAAAACCAAAACAATAAGATTTAGCCTTGTCATAAGCCGAATTTGCATACAATAGTTTAGTGAACAGGTCGATAGGTAAATCTCCTTTTCAAATTATTTATGGTCAAAATCCTAGAGTTGTATTAGATTTTTTTTTAGTTACCAATTGGGGAACAAGTTAGTGATGATGTAGAAGCATTTGTTGAGCATATACAGAAAGTGCAAGAGTCAGTGAGGGAAAAATTGCAGAGTAGTAATGCTCACTACAAAGATTATTTTTATGCACATAGAAGGGTAAAAGTGTTTTAATAGGGTGATATGGTCATGGATCATCTTAGGAAATAAATATTTCCTAATGGAATGTATAACAAACTGAAACTTAAGAAAATTGGGCCATGCAGGATTTTGAAGAAGATCAACGCTAATGCCTATAAAGTGGAGTTGCCTGACGAATTTGATATTTCACCCATTTTTAATGTTTTTTATTTATTTTAGTATCTTGGTACTTCCAAGGATGGTGAATTACAAGATATAGTAAATTGGGCATGACAAATTCCTAAGAAGAAAAAATACAGAGTTGCATAGGTGCTCGATAAGAAGGTGATCACCACTAGACATGGGAGCTACAACAGATACCTAGTTCAGTGGGAAGGATTACCACAATCATATAACACTTGGGTTTCAGAGTCAGATCTATAGAAAATTTATAACCAGAAGCTACAATATTTCAATTTAGTTCAACTCGCAGGAGCTAAGTTCTTTTCACCAGAGAGAATGATGCACCTTGTCGGAGCCATAACATGTGAACCGTACCCATGTTTTCCTTGAAATTTAATAGGTGGTTTTGCATGCGTGTTCTACATTAGGAAAATATACTATTCACCTCACCCTCAAAAAATCATGTTTTCGGGATCTAAATCCGAAATCTAGTGTCCCAAAATTAGCTTTTAGAATAGGTTCCTAGGTTTTTTGGATTTTTTTGCATGTTAGAGTTTTATTATATTTTGTTATACATTAATTTGAGGCCTAATATTTTAAATTAGGGTTCATTATTGTAATATGGTTGTGTGCACCAAATTTGGGTCATATCCGACTCATTTCTATTTTTAGCAGTTTTTAGAAAAAATATCTATTTTTAGTAGTTTTTAGAAAAAAGACATTTTAGGGTTTCTTTGGTTTTCGGTTGCTATATGATGAATTTTAATATTTGGGATAAGGTGGTGAATTCAAAAATGATAAGAATATCGATTTACAAATTTCTTCCATTATATTGCATTTGTGTTATGTGATTGGAGTCTATTTGTTGCTCTCTTGTAGCTGAGTTTACACAAACTAGTGGACAAATTGGAGGCTACTCAAGTACAATATCATCATGATATATCTCCTCAAATCCTCTTAACTCTTCTACTTCATTATAGAGTGCATGAAGGTCCTCTATAGTAAACTTTGGGGTTCATAGAACACTCAATAATCTAATCAAAAAGTGGACCTAGATCATCCAATCTAATTGCCTCATATGATTCCCTACCCTCCACTTTTCTTGTATGAAGCCTAAGATGATTGCACATAAAAATAGTTTTATAGAGAATACCATATTTCTATGTAGTAGATATCATTGTTTTAAAACTAGAGACTTGCTAGATTGAATGCATATCCCTTTCTTGGTGCTTTCAATGATGTAAGAGGTTTAAAATAAATGTGACATGGTGCTTACAGGGGTAGACTATTTAGAGTATTGTGTGGTGATTTATGATATGAATAGAGTATAATGCAAAATACTATGGGGATCATAAATATGGACAACATTCCTATATCATCATGGCTACTACTGAATCCACCATGTAAAATAAAAAATAAAAAATCGTTACTCTAGAAAAACTTGATAGCCTAATTTTGGAGAGTTACTGGGTAACTCAAAAAAATTTAGCAATAACTCAACAAAAAGTAAAACTAATAATTTTTTTTCAATAAACTGAAAAAAAAAGTCAATTTTGTATTAGGTATTCCTTACAACTGAATACAACTATAATTAGCTCAATAATAACTCAAAAAAAATAAATCCAACAATTTTTTTTCAATGAACTAAAAAAATATTAAAGTCAATTTTCTTTCAGGTTTTCATTACAACCAATACAATTATAGTTTGTAAAACAACAATTCAACCCAAATGATAAATACAAAATAAAAATACAATATTTTAAAATGTATGGTTTTTAAATTGCTTTTTATTTTTATTTCTTTCTCTTGTAATTGATGTTGATGATTGGCCTTGGCTTCGAACTAGTGAATAAATTTAAGGCTACTCAAGTATAGTATCATCATGATATATCTCCTCCATTCCTCTTGAATATTTTGCTTCCTCCTTGAATGCCTCAAGGTCCTCTATAGTAAACTTTAGGATCCATAGAACTCTCAATAATCCAATCAAAAAGTAGATTCAGTTTATTGAGTTCGTTGAATTTAATTGCCTTATAGGATTCCTTACCTTCTATTTATCTTGTAGAAAGTCTAATATTGTATTACACCAAGACAAGGTCCTTAAGGCAGTCTTGGCTCAACCTGTTGTACTTATTGGTGTGTATAGCCTCAAATAAATACCAATTTCTTGGTTTGTATGGCCTCAAATAGAGACCAATTGTGCTCAATATTGGTGAGGCATGACAATGTGTATTACGTACTTCAAATTAGATGGATAAAATAAAGAGTCTCGATTAAAGTATTTTTGTTTGTATTTCATCCTCTTGTAGTTGATGTTGGTGGTTGGCCTTTGAATGCTTCAAGGTCCTCTATAGTAAACTCTAGGATCCATAGAATTCTCAAGAATCCAGTCAAGAAATGAATATAACTCATCCAATTGAATTGCCTCATTGAATTCCCTACTCTCCACTTGTCTTGTACAAAGCCTAAGATTGTATTACACAAAGACAAGGTCCTTGAGGTAGTCTTGTCTCAATATGTTACACTTTTTGGTGTGTATGGCCTCAAATAGATACTATTTTCTTAGTGTATATGGCCTTAAGTAGAAACCTATTTACTCAATTTATGTGAGGCATTTCAAGGTGTATTACATGTCTCAAATTGGATGGATAAAATGAAGAATTTCTCTTAAATTGCTTCTTATTTTTCCTTCTTTGTCTTATAGTTGATGCTAATGGTTGGTCTTGGCTCTGAACTGGTGGAAAAATTGGGGGCTGCTCAAATATAGTATCATCATGATATATCTCCTCCAATCCTCTTAACTCTTCTACTTATTCATCAAGTGCATGCAGATCCTCTATAATAAACTTGGGGGTCCATAAAACTATCAATAATACAATCAAAAAGTGGTCTATATCATCCAATCTAATTGCATCATAGGATTTCCTACCCTCCACTCTTCTTGTATGAAACCTAATATTGTATTGCATAAAGATAATGTCCTTGAGATGGTCTTAGCTCAACTTGTTGTAGTTCTTGGTGTGTATGGCCTCAAATGGAGACCAATTTCTTGGTGTGTATGGCCTCAAATAGAGACCAATTGTGCTCAATATAGGTGATGCATGACAAGGTGTATTGCATACCTCAAATTAGATGGAAAAAATGAAGAGTCTCACTTATGTCAAAAATAACCTTATAAATTGTATAGAATTACCATATAAATATTTTTTTTTTCAATTGGTTATATGGGATTGAAATGGTCCCACTCGTATTACATCATCACCACAACATAGTGGTATCATAACAAAGCTTAGAAATTATCCATGTATCGCTTGGCAAGATTGGAACCTAGGTATCCTCCTTAAATATTTAGGAATCTAACCGATTGAGCTAATGCCACTTGATACTAAAAACTATTTCTAGCCCACAAAGACACCTGGACAACATAAGTCAACCTTTCTATCGATCAAACATCTACAAGGTGGAATCCAATAAGTAGGCATCATATGGCATAAGGATAAAGTTTCATCAAAAGCCAATGGAGTGCTAGTAACTATGCTCACCACTCATCATCTCAAGCTAGCCAATTACCATATAAATAATTATAAAAATATTTAGATATGATTAATCATAAAATATATTTTATTTATAAATAGATAAAATAATTTTATAATAAATCTTATTATATAATATTTATCTTAATAAAATATATATAATTAAATTTGAAAATATGATTTATAAAAAACTTATGTAAGTTTTATAAATATTATGAACATGATAATTGTAATTTGTAGTTTGTTGTTGATAAAACAAATAATTTCATGTTTTAATGCACATTTCAAGGATAATTTTTTCATTAGGTTATGTCTTGCAATATAAAAATTAAAAATTAAACTAATTATTGGTTCTTCACTAGCTATACTTAAATAATTGCTATACTTAAATAATGATTTATAGAAAAAAATCATTTTAATCTAGTTTATGATATGTGTTGTAAAAGAAGAAAAAACTAAATTCTACAATCAATTAACTTTGAAATGATTTAATATTAGGTATTCACTCAATTATCCTCTCATTAAATTTTTTTATTTTCTCACTAATTTCAAAAAAATAAAATAATATATCAAACTTTTTTTTAAATCAAAATTAATTAATAATACTTTTTCCACTACCTTGATGTCACTTGTATGAATAGAGTAACCCTAAATGAAACATAAAAATACACCCAAGTGAAACATGGAAATACCTAACCTGAAAAACAACTACATTATCCATGGCAGTGATCACTTTTCTCCGGTTATTAATTTTATGTAAAACTCATGCATGTAAGGCATCATCTTGTCTCCTTATCCATGGAGTGATTGAAAAGTTTCACTTTCGCCAGCTATTAACTTTAAGTAAATTTTATGCTTGTAAGGCATCATCTTGTCTCCTTACCATGGCGTTTCTCAGTTACAAACTTCAATGTAAATTTTATGGATGTAACGCATCATCTTGTTTCCTGTGACATATGGTTCTTGATAAGCTCTGCCTCAAGGAAGCCCATGTAAGAAGCTCCTTCACTTGGAATATTCTTCAAGAAATACATTAGAGTGTTGTGTCAAGCGAGTAAACTTTTCTTCGGATAAAAATTTGCGGCGACATACGTATTCACATCCATTTTGGGATTTGCTTGCTTCCTCGAAAATTTTCTAACACTGTGAGAATGTTGTCTTTCCGTTCCGTGAACGAAGCGGAAGAAATTTTACATTTTAGCTATTTATTGTTTAAGTAATAGACTCCTTAAAGCTTTATCTATGATCTATGAATGTGTCTTAAAAAGGAACAACATATTTCCTTGTCTAATTAGACCTCTAACTAGTCATCACGAACAACATATGATGATTTTGGAAGGCCTGTACAGGCTTTTGAATCCTCTTGAGGTGTCAATTTGAAGAAAATCAAGATCCTTAAACTCCGAGTATACAATGGAAACACCGTAGTATACTACAAAATGATGACGATCTTTACAACGGACTAAATAACTGTACCTGACATATTGAAGGGTTAAACTCATACACTCCGTATCGGAGAACGTTTGTTTGTTACGGCATGCATGCATTAACTTATATTACACTCAGAATTTAATTTTTTTATCATTTTAATAGTTTTATAAATAATAATATAAATATTTAAAATTAGTTAAGAATTGTAATGACTGAATTTTTTTTTAATAAGCTATGCATGATTTTTATTGTTGGCCAAAACAAAATATTATAATGTTTTCATCATATTTCTAACAAATTAATTAAAGTATTAATTAAAACATATTCACTTATCAACTTTTTCTAAGTTAATTAAAACATATCCAACTTTATCTTTTTATATTATTCATTTACCCTTCCATCAAAGATATTTTCATCTTCCCTAAACTGCTAAGTTTTCACAATCAACTCTTGTTATATCAAATGCCTTCAAAAGTTTAAATTCTATCAAGATGAAATTCACACTATGGTTAAAATATTTGATATCGAGCTTCTATATCCAAAAATATCTTGTCTATAACAACCTTACAATTTCTTAATAATTTATTATAGAGTTCTTATTCATTCCCCTAATATTCCAAAATATTATTTTTTTATTTTATTTGTGGGTTTCATCCCACTTCTTATTAAGACTTCTTATATATTTTTTTATTTTCTCATATTAGTATCCCTTTGTATTTCTTTTTTTTCTCTATTTTTGCTTCTTGGGTCTTCCTCTCTTTTTTTATTCTCAATGATACTTTCATCTTCATAAATTTCTTCAATATTTTCACACTACTCATAGCAAGACTTATCATTTTTAGGTTTACCTTTTTCTAAAGGATCTGAAGTGCAAGGAATAACCTCAAAAGAACAATCTTATTTTTATTTTTTGAGACTCTTAAGTGCAAGGATGTTGTTATGTAGCAATTACTTTCTTATTCTACCCTGAAAACCCTAAATTGTTATGGGTTTCCTCCAACCTCATTTCTATATTATTATTCTCTTGAAACCTTTTTGCAAGGGATAACTTTTTAAAGAGCCACTCTTATTACATCTAAACTATATAATAATACTATTTTTTTGGTGATGATTTAACAAGATTTTTTTGGTATCATTTTCAAAAGTGCATGATTTTAACCAATTAATCAAGTTATACTACTTTATAAATAAATATAATATAAAAATTTAATATTAATTAATAAAAGTATGATGTGAAAATATTTTTTATTTAAAAATAATAATTAAAACTGATATATGACTAGGTGAATAATAAAAATGATTTTTGTTAAAACCATATATATATATATATATATATATCTGTCTTGTATGGCTTGACAATTCTTTACTTGTTAGTGTATTTTATTATTTTATGCATTAGTTATCTTAATATTTAGGATAAGTTTGCTTAGGTAGGTGTTTATTTATTTATCTCTTGTAGATGATATGTGTCATGATCCACTTGCATAGTGGTCATGCCACTATGTAGTGGACCTTGTAGTGGACATGTGGCTCTTATCCTAGTGTTCACTCTAGTACAGGGTTATGTATAGTGGTGAATATTCACCAATTGGATGAATATTTAGATTTTGAAATTAAAAATTGGCAAAAAAAGGGACCTTAGATGTTCGCCCATTCACCCAAAAATTTTGAGATGAAAAAAATTTTAGGAGTTGATTCATCGTGTGATTATAATAATATTATGATTTTTTTTAAATTCGCCAGCACTCCTACCTAAATCAAGGACCCTTTTCACCTTAAAATTATAAAATTTTAAAATTATTTCACCAATCATACCATTACATATACTTAACATGTCAACAACACTTTTTCATGTAAAACATACAAACTATTAGAAAAATGAGCACCAATACTGAAAAATAAAACCTTCCAACAATAGAAAAGAAACTAAAACAGTTGATATGTTGCAGAATTTTATTAAGCTCCAACCATGTGCAAAAACCATTCAATCTGATAAAACTTTTTCTTGGACCAGAAACAAAACCTATATCTACACTAGGACATAGAAATACCTTGTTTTACACCCAAACAACCTACAATCCTTGTTTTCACCTAAAAATTACCAGAACCTAATTTTCACTTGGATTGAGTCGAAGCCTATTTTACAATCAGACCATGCCAGACCATATCAAAGTCTATTTTCCATCCAGACCATGTTAGAGCCCATTTTCCATCCATACTATGTTAGAGCATGTTTTCCACCCAAACTGTGTTGGACCTTGATTTCCACTAGGACTAAGCCAGTCTTTGATTTCCAATTGGACTAAATCAGACGAACTACTAGACCCATTTTGTGCATATATAGGTGATAGACCAAGCCTTCCTTTCAAACCGAGGATCATGTGTTGTTTGTAAAAAATAAAAGGTACATAATTTCACCTCTAAATTCTTTTAATATGATATGATTTGAAGTAGTTATTATAGTTGTAACATGTATTTTTTCATTATAAAATTATAATTTTATTTATATACCAAGGTTTTTTGTTTCTCTTAAGACACTACAAATTTTTGATCCTCAGTTTTTTTATTTTTTGAGAGAATATGAGTTCAAACAATTGCATTAATAAGACTTTTTTATCATCTAGCTGTACTTTTTTTGTGTATTTTTTTATCATTTATTGGCAATAGATCAATGCTCTATTTACCATTATTTCTCTTATTTCTCATTGTTCCACATATGAGTGTTTTGATGGATTATTTAGCTACTTTTCCTTATCTTAAGGAAATTTATAGAAGTAAATATTTTTTCCAAAGACATTGTGATTCTCTACTTCTCTTAATACACTTAAATTTTATGTTTTCTCTCATTCTCTTATGTTTATTCCACTAATACTATAACCTAATATTTTTCCATATTTGTATCTCTAATTATATTTTGTATATATATTATTTCATTTTTTATATAATGATTTGAATTTGTATATTGATAATTTTTGTGTTTTTGTTAGTTATAAGTGTTATATCTAGAAAAAAGAGTAGTGACATGCACTAAAAAATAATGCTAAAGCTTATTTTTAAATTGGTATGTATTTTCTACCAACCAACCATCTGTTTATTTTAGTTACATTATTATCTTGAGGACCCATAGTAATAAGATCTAAATATTTTTTTAATTTTCTAAAATGAAAAATAGTTTCTTTACAAGTGAAATGGCTCCTACTGGTGATGGAATTAAGGGAGGTAAATATTCTGCTAAAAAGATTATCCTCAAATATTTTAGCCATATATTGAAATCCAGTGAGCCATCAACATCTATGCAAATTGGAGGTACATTATTTTAAATTTTTATTTCTTTCCTTTTTTTAATATTAATATATTCCTAAAATAGTTAATTTTTAGTATGTGCCTTTCGCCATAGTGGACAATAATAGAAATATTTTTATGTATGTAAAATTTTTCTATTGAATCCAAAAATGATAAAGAATATTATTGTATGTAGGGTATTGTATGCAAAATACCCTATTGACCCTAACATGTCTCCACTTGAAGATATTCCTCATGAAGAGATGCCTTTTAATGAAAATATCTTAACAATTACATCCAACAAACACATGAAGATATTTCTCAAAATGACATGCTAATTGAAAATGAAAGTGATAAAACAAATAAAATATAATTTTTTGGGGAATCTTCAATCAAAACTAATAAAAAGAGAAAAGTATCTAACTGGGCTATTAGAAGGTCATTTCAGGTTGAATGGGTATGAAATTTTCTCTTTATAGATCTTATCCATACTGAGGACAATAAAGTTGATCTAGAACTATGTAGATACAAAATTTATAGTTGGAAACTAGGTAAGGATCATAGGCTACAAAATAATATAGATACAATAGAAAAACATTATGGTAAAACTAATGTAAAATTTTTAGAAAGTGATGGTAAAATTAATAATGAAGTTAGGTGGAAGGATGCATTACAATGTATGCATGTTATATATGCAATAGATATGACAATAACTTGAATATACAACACTATATTTTTGAGACAGATGGAACAATTGAAGCCTAATTTCATAAAATTCTTGAAAAAGTTTACAGTTTCCTATTATATATAGTATTCTCAAAAAGGGTAGACCCATATTAGATTTTATTGATTATAAGCACCTATTCCAACTAGATAATGTGCAAAACCTTCGTAGTTCCCATTGGTCAGATCAAAGTGGTTGATAAATGGTAAAATGTCTATCATTAGTTGAGAAGGAGGACCTAAGGGAGAAAGTAAAACTTGCCAAATTCATTTCACTTTCAATTGATAAGGTTACGACTGTGGAAAACACATCTTGGATTTGCATGCATGTGTACACATTACAAAATCATGTAAGACAACCTAGTTTAGTAGGATTACATAATATGGTCAAAATTTAGAATACAGAAAACATCTATAATGTTGTTGTAACTAGTTTAAAATATATTGTAAGAATGAATGATATAGACATAACCAAAAATTTAATATGCATTGGAGTTGACAGTGCTTCTTTAATGCAAGGACATAGGAATGGTCTTTATGTCCGACTTTAGACATCAATTACCCCATATATGATACTCATTCATTGCATAGCCCATAGACTTAACCTTGCATATAAAATTGTGAGCACTTTTGAAAATGTTGCGAGAGTGGAATACCTCATTCATGAAATACATGCTTATTTTTCATGCAGTTTTGAAAGGTATATAGAGTTTTGATATTTTGCTCTAGGTGTTACAAAAGGAAAAAAAATATTAAAATATGTGGATACTATTGAGTGACAATTTTGCTCGGTTACAAACCTACACTCACACTTAGAATTTTTATTATTAAACCCTCTCTTGCAAATAAAATTGTTAGTTTCTCCAAGGTTCTGTATTAAAATGTGCTTGAAAAGTGTGAAAATAATGTTGAAACAACTTCAAGGTGCACATAACCATTAACAAGGGGCCTGGAATTTAGATATTTGATTTATAACATGAAATGTGATGTCCATAAGATTCATTCTCCAAATGTTAGGTTAGTAATTAAATTTTGCCAAAATCAACTTTATAAAGTGCAAAAATTTAATTATAACCTTAGAAAATAATTTTAATTAAACTATGTCCAAATACTTTAGGTTAAAATTTAATGAAAATTATTTGAACAATTTAATTAAAATGCTAATGTTTATTTTTTATTATAAAATGCCATGAAAAAAAAATGTGAAATAAACATTTTCCCTAATGATAAAGTTTTGAACTTTGGATTATAGCATTAGGGTTTTGATTCCCATGAATTTGAAATTTAAATAAAAATAAAAGTTTAGGGTAAGAAGAAATAAAATGAAAATGAAACTTTTGAATGCAGGTTATAGAATAGAAACAAAAACTTTCCTAGAATTAAACCTAACCTAGATCAACCAGTATTAACCCAATTCAATCTAGATTAAGTGCTACCTTTTGAGGAAAAATATTTAAAATATATCAAATCATTAAATATATGAAAACATCATCAACATGCATGTCTCAACATAATGAAATTGATATATTTATTAAAATCTTACAATACGCCCTTCCAAAAACTCTCTATGTTCAACAGTGAAGCCCTCTATGTAACTTGGTTGACTGATGCATTAGATTATTCTTAGCATTCTTAGTTCATTCATTCTTGTGGGATTTCACAATTTCACCCTCTTAAATCTTGATGTCTTTGATTATTCTAGCTTGTGCTAGAGCATCTTCAAGAGTTGGGTACTATTGGAGTTTAACAACAAGGATATCATCTTCAAGAAGCTCTTAACAAACATTTGAGTCAGATCCATCATGGGGAGTAAGTATGGCAGCTTAGCAAGCAGCGCTTGCCACCTATTGCAATAGTTTTTTATTGACTCATCATCAAACCATTTTAACCCTGTGAGATTAGTTAAAGTTACCTTCCGCTTGGTGTTGAAGGTGAAGCACTCTAGGAATGCATCAGTGAACTTATCAAAACTATAGATTCTATACTTTAGGATTTGGTTGTACCATTCTATAGAAGGGCCAGAGAGGGTTAGAAAAATATCCTCAAAAGTAAGGCATCATTTTTCTAAATGTAGAAGTAGTGATTCAACAATTTGGTGGCATTCTCCTACTTATCTTCCTCTCCTTTAAATGTATCTAGCTTAGGCATATTGAAATTCTCTAGATAATGAGGGGAAGGTACTGAAGGGTGAAGTAGCTAACTATGAATCTGACACAAAGTGAGCTTCTAAGCCCAAGATCCAGAGGTCTTATTCTCTACCAATTCTAAGCATTCTAGCAATTCTTTATATGCATTAGAGAATTTTATCTCCTATTATTTTTTTAACCTTGTGGGGGAGGGAAAGGAACATCAGGTATATTGTGGGGTGGTTGAATGTCATTCACCCTACCTCTATAAGGTGCTTCATTATATTCCACTTCTGGTTCATACTTGGTGTAGACCCCATAAGGTGTCTCCTGAGCTGGCCTATAAGGAGGGATAACTACCTATGGAGGGTACTCTATGTTTGGCATGGGAGGCAAGTTCTTATTAGGCCTAGGAGGTTGAGGAGGTAACATTAGGTTAGGCCTAGGAGGCCTATCTTGATTAAAATTATGTTACCTCTAATGGACCTCCTGTCTATGGGTACTTGGGGTAGGAACCCTCTCATGTAAGGTCTTTTGAAACAACTTGTTGGTTTACCATTCAAACTTTCTTCCTCTAATTGGTGTAAGTGGTCCAAGCACTCTTTGTCTCATCAAAGTTTCTTGAATTATGCTTTGTTTTTAGTATATCTTATGACAACTTGATTTATTTGTTCTACCGTGTAGTTCCTAGGAACCCTAGCAACATCACCCTAAGGCCTATCTCATTCACGATGAAATAAAATATTGATTACGAGCTTGGCTTGATCAAGGGTAGTCGCATTCACTTAATTTTTAGGCCTAGAAAAGTTATTTTTGTACTCAGATGATGCAGAGGCAGACCATGATTGTTTAGAATAATGGACTTAAGTATAATAAATTATTTCTTCATGCCTTCCTTAATTGATGAGTAATGGAAGGGCTAATTTTTCTCACCTCGAGCGATGAGTATCATACTCATCTTGGTACCTAGGCTACTATAACCTATTAGGGAAATGTAAGGGTAAAGTGTGATCCTTTGGGTCTGCCCAATGTGTGAACAATTTCTCTTGCCCATACATGGGTGTGGTAGACCTAACAAGCACACGAATGAATGGTATTACTCTATCTAGTAGTGCCTTAGTGCATGGTTACTATTCTTGAAAGAAGGCATGTGAAGTGTCTAAATATTTGGAGTATATTTCTTGATTAGGATCAAAACTTGTAGGGGTATCCCACATAGGGCTTCCTTGTAGGTGAAGCTCTTGACTAGCTATTCTGGGACTTGGGTGAGTAGGAGGCCACCAAGGAGGTATGACCATGTCCTTAGGGCTAAATCAAAGATAACTTGTATCTCCTTGTCTACTCTCTATAGCATCCACCCTTTAATGGGCTTGGTTGTGGGTGCACACCATTACTATTCCATACCAAAACCTAGATTATTATTTATTTTACAAATTTTAGTAATGCAACACACAAGAATGAAAACATGTAATCAGACTAGTTTTTATCTCTTTTAAAGATTTATGTGTGTTCCCTAAAGTTGTTTTGTGTGGTTTTATTTATTTATTGCAAATAAGACCTTGTGTCATGTGTTTTGCTCTTGTTGGATAATATTATTATGTTAAATAGATTTGACCTATATACTCATAGCTTGATAGCCAACAATGAACTTTAGGTTATGTAAACCCACCAAAGTATGGATATGAAGCCCATACCCAATCAGGGAGCACAGGTCCTACTAGTCCTCACCCAGTTCACCCACAATCAATGATATACCTCTTTGAAGAGAGATACGTGCTATATCCAATGGGCTATGACAAATCTTGGAGCCAGTCTTGGCCAAAAATAGGGTTTGTAGGATTTTAGCCAATGGATGAATATGAAACCCACCATAATTGGTCTTTATTAGTGGTTGGTGATGAAATCCAACTCACTAATGTTTATATGGAATGTGGTGTGTGGTTCCTTTTATTATTAAAGAAAGTAAAACCATAGAGAACTCAATGAATCTTCACTAAATGCATGAAAATGAAATTTCACTTTAAAAAATGTTAGATAAAAGGTAAACCTACAAGATGCATACCCTAAATTATAACATACCCATTAGGTAGGCTACAATAAATCAGACATAAATTGAATTAAAAAATTTCCCTATTGATAAAGTTTTGAACTTTGGATTATAGCATTAGGATTTTGATTCCCATGAATTTGAAATTTAAATAAATAAATAAAATTACGGTAAGAAGAAATAAAAATAAAATGAAACTTTTAAATGCAAGTAATAGAATAGAAACAAAAAAAATCCTAGAATTAAACCTAACCTAGATCAACCAATATTAACCCAATCCAATCTAGATTAAATGCTACCTTTTGAGGAAAAATATTGAAAATATATCAAATCATTAAATGTATAAAAAAATCATCAACATGCATGTCTCAACATAATGAAATTGATATATTTATTAAAATATTACAATATGCCCTTCCAAAAACTCTCTATGTTCAACAATGAAGCCCTCTATGTAACCTGGGAGGAAATCCTTTGGCTATTCTTTCACTATTCCTTCTTCAATCTGTCCTTCCAAAATCATCCCCCCTTTATTTTGGTTTTCAAATGCATATTTATAATTCTATAGTTTTTTGTTCGTTTTGTTTCACTATAGTTGTTGTACTGGTTTCACAACGAATTTTGTAACCATTTTAATATTTGAATTATTATCACATTGATAAATTTGCTTTAAAACTATTAAATATCTTCACCACAAGCTTCTTTCTTTATATGTGTCAATACGACTATATACCACCCAAATATAATAAATAATTTCTTATGTAGAATGTTGGTCCCTCCATTTCTAATTTCTATGAGTAGATGCAATTAACACCTTATTTATTACTTTTTAAAAATTAACCCAATATTCCTATAAGTGGATAATTTCTTCACTGCACTCATTTATTCGATATCTCACGCCTACGTAAAAATTAGAGACCAAACTATTTTAAAGATTTGTATTTAAGACATCTATTGTTGTTACTACTCTCCACTTGACATCAAACAAATTACAAACCCTTGGATTTACTAAACCAAACCATTCGTTACTCACAATACATATTCGTTGAGCACATCTTTTGATATTTTGAAACCATAGTGTATTATTCCATTCAAATTGAACATATGAACAATATGTCCAAAAGCGTACATACCATAAACTACCTATCATCAAACCTTCATGGTTTTGGATATTTCAAACAATTCTTCTTACTAAACTTGTAATGCATGCCATTTACTTATTGGAACCCATATTTCTATTGTGAACCCATAGATAAACTAGACTACCCACTACCGAAGGGTCCAAAAAAATGACAGCACAAGTTACTTTTTTAATTTATGAATGCATTTTGTTAAACCACACGATGTAACATTCATTCCTCACATATGGGAAAACGTCTTCATGTCAGTACCTACCACCACCATAGTTGCTATAATTGTAAACACTTCTATAGCCATGTCTAAATTTCTCATTGCTAACATCCTAAATGCCTTCGTGTCACTCCCAACTACCTATATTGATGCCACAAACATACTTATGTTTGTTCATAGTGATTTCTCTATTAGCTGGGAGTCATACCATACTTTCAAATAATGTACGACCTCTTAATATGGACCATTGCCATATCTCCTTGCATCTAGACTTCATTTTAATATATTTTCCATTCACATCATAGAACATGACTAACATCTACTTGATCCCACATGCATTTTGTAACAATCGATGAAGCCTTTATATTGTAAAACACTCATTAAATATTCTGATGAGTTGTTCACATTCAAATTTGCACCTCTTCATGTAGACTCTAAAATTGTGCCAATCTAATTATACGACCAAGGAATTGTATAATTTGATACTATATGACCCCCTTGTGCAACCCTTAGAGGTTACATAGTGGTCCTAACCACTTTTGGGAGGTTCTACCCAAATTTTGGTAAGTTTTGGTCCATGTAGGTCTGGTCGTACCACCCTAGGATGGCCACAGTTCATGGTCATCCCACCTAGGGATGGCCACCAGTGGTTTTCCCTGGGTAGGATAGCCACGGTCTTTGATCCTCAAAAAGTCAAAATTGGGATAAATGGCACCCAAAAACTACCATTTATCCCACCTATTCAATCATGCTAGTGAGAGGGCGCATAACTCTCATGAAAAATTATAGATTGGAGGCCAAAAAGGGATATTCCTTCCTCCTCCAATGCATAGTGACCTTTGGGATAAATGGTGACACTTTCCTCGCATGGCCTTGCATGCGCATTTGATCATAGGATCCCTTGAGCTATAAAGTAGATCAATTTTCCATCCAATTTAGAGAGAGGAGTCTTTGCAATATTTGCAATGAAGTGCTACAAATATTTACCCCCACCTTATTGTGTGTTTTTCCTTGATATCTCTACCTAGCGAACGAGGTTTTCAATTGACTATAAAACGCATAATATATTTACAAAACCTATCAATTTGAGTGAATCCTATCCCCAAATTTGTTGAAAATACCCCTGAGAGTGTTTTGGACTAATTCCTAGAGGAACTCGTGGCAAAAAACCATCATATTTGTTGGTTGTCCCACCCTAAGGTGGCCCCCAAATTATGACAATCCTAACCATCACACCCTATGATAGCCACAAATTGGAACACAATTTTATTACTATTTTTGCATAGGTCTATTCTAGATTAGATTATATGCTTGTTGTTCAAATTTGGTCCAATTTGGAGTTTTTTTGAATTAGTTATCATGAATTTTGTGTTTTGTAGTCCTAAATATATCACCCTATGATGGCCACAAATTGGAGTGCAATTCCTTTACAATTTTTGCATAGATAGTTTCTAGACCCAATTATCAAATTTGGTGAAATTTGGATTTGTATTGCCTCTGTTATCATGTTTTTGGGAGTTGTAGATCTGAATGCTAAACCCTAGTATGACCACAAATCTAGGCATAATTTGCTTATTTTTTTTAATTATATCAATCACAGAGCACATAATATGCCTATATCACACTTTTGGTAGCATTTTGAGTAATTTTTAACAGTCTATTTCACTTTTCCTATTTTTAGCTTATTTATGCATGCACCTTCACGATTTCCTCTTAATACACATATGCTTTTAATCAATTGTAGTTTCTTATGGACAGACTCATGTATCATAGTGCATGAGGAAGGACAAAAAAACTATCATAGTGATAGAACACTTTGTGGTGGCATCAGAAGCCCACTCACCTCAATTGTGAGTGTGAGGAAGACATTGGAAGCGTGCCTTGGATTCTTGGAAGGATTTGATCCTTTTATTTTTTTATTGAGTGTATCAATTGAGAGCCCTCAAAGGGACAATTTGTAACCACTTATTTGACATTTATATTAATATAAGGAGAAATACCCATTTATTTCATATATTTGTCATTTTATGCTTATTTGAAGTGTCACTTTCATAGTGCTTAGATCAAGCAGAATAATAGATGCATCTCATTTTCCCTTTCTAGGTGTGTCATTTTTCCACTCTATTGTGGTTATCATGGTGGGACCCTTGTCTCAGTTCATTTTTTCAAGTTTTGACCCTATTTCTATGCTTTGAATATTGCAGGTACTAGAAGTTCTAGCCTTAAACGACCCTTGATTTCCTAATTAGAACACCCAGGGATGACCACAATAGCCATACCAGGTAGAGATGACATCCAAATTTGTAGTCGTCACACCCTAGGACAGCCACAAAATAGAATATTTTCTGCTCAGGTTTCTAGAAATAGTAGGATTTTAGGCTATCAAGGTAAGAGCCTAAACCTTCAATTTGCATTTTTACTGTTCAAAATTGCTTAGATTTTGTTTTTCCTACTTGCCTTGTTTGCTTGAAAGGTAGAAATGCAGATTTTACTTTTCTATAATTGCAAAAATAATAAAAAAATGAGAAAAAAAATAACTAAGTAGAAATGCACTTGTATGATCTGATTTCTTGTAGCCTACCTAATGGGTATGTTCTAATTTAGGGTATGCATCTTGTAGGTTTACCTTTTATCTAACATTTTTGAAAGTGAAATGTCCTTTTCATGCATTTAGTGAAGATTCATTGAGTGCTCCATGGTTTTACTTTCTTTAAGCATAAAAGGAACCACACACACCACATTCCATATAAACATTAGTGAGTTGGATTTCATCACCAACCACTAATAGAGACCAATTATGGTGAGTTTCATCTTCATACATTGGCTCAAATCCTATAAACCCTATTTTTGGCCAAGGCTGGCTCCAAGATTTGTCATAGCCCATTAGATTTAGCACGTATCTCTCTTCAAAGAGATATATCATTGATTGTGGGTGAACTGGGTGAGGACTGGTACGACCTGTGCTCCCTGATTGGGTATGGGCTTCATATCCATACTTTGGTGGGTTTACATAACCAGAAGTTTGTTGTTGGTTATCAAGCTATGAGTATATAGTTCAAATCTATTTAACATAATAATATCAACCAACAAGAGCAAAACACATGACACAAGGTCTTATTTGCAAAAAATAAATCAAAACACACAAAAAAACATTAGGGAACACACATAAATCTTTAAAAGAGATAAACACTTGTCTTATTACATGTTTTTATTCTTGTGTGTTGCATTACTAAAATTTGTAAAAGAGATAATAATCTAGGTTTTGGTATGGAATAGTAATGGTGTGCACCCACAACCAAGCCTATTCAAGGGTGGATGCTATTGAGAATAGACAAGGAGATACGAGTTATATCTAATTTAGCCCTAAGGACATGGTCATACCTCCTTGGTGGCCTCATACTCACCCAAGTCCCAGAAAAGCTATTCAAGAGATTCACCTACAAAGGAGCCCTATGCAGGATACCCCTACAGGTTTTGATCATAATCCATAAACATACTCCCAATAATTATACACTTCACATGCCCTCTTTCAATAATAGTAACCATGCTCTAAGGCACTACTAGATAGATTAATACCATGCATTCGTGTGCTTGTTAGGTCTACCACACCCATGTATGGGCAAGAGTAATAGTACACACATTGGGCAGGCCCAAAGGATCACACTTCACCCTTACATTGCCCTAATAGGTTACAGTAGCCTAGGTACCAAGATGAGTATAATAATCATCGCTCGAGGTGAGAAAAATTAGCCCTTCCCTTCCTCATCAATGAAGGAAGTCATGAGGAAATCCTTTATTATCCTTAAGTCCATTATGCTACACAATAATGGTCTGCCTCTGCATCATCTGAGTAGAAAGATAACTTTTCTAGGCCTGAACCTCAAGTGAATGTGACTACCCTTGACTGATCCAAGCTTGTAATAAATATTTTATATCATCTTGAATGAGATAGGACTTAGGGTGATGTTGCTTGGGTTTCTAGGAACTACATGATAGAACAAATAAATTAATTTGTCATAAGATATACTCAACACCAAGCATAATTCAAGCAGCTTCAATGAGACAAAGAGTGCTTGGACTGCTTGCACAAATTAGAGAAAGAAAGGATTGAATGGTAAACCAATGAGTTGTTTCAAAAGACATTACATGAGAGGGTTTCTACCCCAAGTACCCATAGACAGGAGGTCCATTAGAGGTAACCTAGTTTTAATCAAGATAGGCCTCCTAGGCCTAACCTAGTGTTTCCCCCTCAACCTCCTAGACCTAATTGGGACTTTCCTTCCAGGTCGAACATAGAGCGCCTTTCGTAGGTACTTACCCCTCATTATATGCTTGCTCAGGAGACACCTTATGGGGCCTACACCGAGCATAAACCAGAAGTGGAATACATTGAATCACCTTATGAAGGCAGGATGAATGACATTCAACCACCCCACAATATACCTGATGTTCCTTTCCCTCCCCCACAAGGTTGAATAAAATAATAGGAGATAAAATTATTTAATGCATATAGAGCATTGCTAGAATTCTTAGAATTAGTCGAGAATAAGACCTCTAGATCTTGGGCTTAGAATCCCACTTTGTGTCAGATTCATATTTAGCCGCTTCACCCTTCAGTAGCTTCCTCTCCCTATCTATAGCATTCAATATGCCTAAGCTAGATACATTTAAATGAAATGAAGATACGTAGGAGCATGCCACCAAATTGTTGAATCACTGCTTCTGCATTCAAAAAAATGATGCCTTACTTTTGAGGATATTTTTTCTAACCCTCTCTAGCCCTTCTATAGAATGGTACAACCAAATCCTGAAGTATAATATCTATAGTTTTGATAAGTTCACTGATGCATTCCTAGAGCGCTTCACCTTCAACACCAAGAGGAAGGTTCACCTTCAACACCAAGAGGAAGGTAACTTTAACTAACCTCACAGGGTTAAAATGGTTTGATGATGAGTAAATAACAAACTATTGCAATAGGTGGCAAGTACTACTTGCTAAGTTGCCATACTTACTCCCCATGATGGAGCTGACTCAAATGTTTGTTAAGAGCTTCTTTAAGATGATATCCTTGTTGTTGATTTCCAATAGTACCCAACTCTTGAACATGCTCTAGCACAAGCTAGAATAATCAAAGACGTCAAGATTTAAGAGGGGGAAATTGTGAAATCCCATAAGAAGGAATGAACTAAGAATGCTAAGAATAATCTAATGCATTAGTCAACCAAGAGGCTATAAATATTCTAGGGCCTATGTAACCAATGCTACCTCAGAAGCCTAAATATCAGGCCATACCTAGAAACTAAAACAAGGACAATCAAACAAACCAAGGTCAAAACCAACAACATCACCCTAAGTGATAATTTACACCCATTGTGATGAGGATTGATGTTAGATCATTCATATGACCCCTCTAGTAGTTCCTAGCTAGGTTTGCATAGTTTATTTCTAGCAAATTAATAATTGTAAGTGAGTCTCCTTCTCACATGCACTTGTGGGCACTAGTTATCTTCTAGTTGTCATTCAGAGTGTTAGTTAGTAAGTGTGAACTCAAAGTAGGAAGTGTGTACTTCAAGATAGCTAAAATGGATCTTCTAGTTAGCAATATTCCTTTATCTTAACTTAGAAGTTTACGTGCATTCTCATTTGAACATTTGTAGCTTATGGTTAAGAATATTGAATCAAATCCATGATTTGATGGGTTGGTTATGTATTTTGGGCCATTAGTGCCTATATATTTAATTGTAAATAATAGAACACTTAGTTGGATTTTCAATCCTTTTCATTGGTATCAGAGCCTAGTTCATGTTTGCACTAGGGCTTGTGAGGTGAAAGGATAGGAGATAGTTTTATTATGAGAAATATTTTCTCATTGAGGACTCGGTTTAAGCCCAAAGGGAGCTTGAAAACCATTCGAAGAAGGAAGTTCCTTCGTCGACAAACTCCTCATTCCAACTTTTTTCTTATGCTCAATAGGTATAGGAAAATTTTTCCCCAGAGTTCTTCGTATTTTGATCCTTGGAAGGGATTGGATCATAGCTACGGTCCAATTAGGATTAGGGAGCCATTTGACCCTGCTGCCCCCCCCATTTTTGAGTACTAAAGAGCTCCAGGTGGTCATCAAAGCTAGGTCGTGTGTCGACTTAGATCTGGCAAATGCTGGTCATGTGTCGACCGGATCTTGAAAGGAGAGCTACTGGAGGGAGCTGGTTGCTCGCATTTTTACAAATTAAGTTTCTTAAATTTTAGAATTAACCCCCCTGGTTAATTTTTAAATTTTTTTAGTTTGTAATTGAAAAGCATTAGTTTTTATTAATATATTATTTTCTTTAATATATTAAGTTGCTGCCTTTGTAAAATATATATATATATATAGCAATTTTTTTTTTATAGCAGCCTGGGCTAGGCCTCGGCTGCATTCGACAACGTTGGCCAGGCCTCGACTGCGTTCGATAGCACCGATGCTTTTTCGACAGCATGCGACGCAGCCTTTTGCCATCGGCATGGCCTTGCTATCCAGCGCAACAATGACAGCATTTGCTACCATCACTATCTGCTAACAGCGCTAGGCCAGTGCCTTGGCGTTAGGCCAACCACTTGACATTGCTGTCAGTTTTGATAGTGTCAAGTGGGACAGCCTCGGTTGTCGTTGTTGGCTGACAGTGCCAGGTGGGACAGCCTTGGCTATCACGGTCGGTTGACAGCGCAAAGCGGGTTTCACTTGGCATTAGGCCCACGCCTGCCCTGACTGTCAGCACTGACAGCAATAGGCTAGCCTGACCACGCTGTCAGACTGATAGTGCCGACAGGCTCACCCGCTTATGGGTCCGTGCCATTTTGGCGTCAGACCGATCAACGCCTGACGTACTGTCAAGCGTGACAGCATCGTAGCCAGGCAAGATGCCTGGCTATGCTGTCATTCAGTAGTCTGCCAATGGGTAGCATTTTGAGGTAGCCACATGGGTGCGCAGCTTTGGAGGTCGCACCAGGGTTCTCATCATCAGGCTTGGAGCCTGACAGGTCAGTTGTTGGGTACATAAAACTTTGCAGGTTTGGAACCTCAATAACCGTGCCACTGTAACTGGCCAGTAGGTTCATGCCTCGGGAATAGTGAAACTACAGATTGGGAAGTTGCATGAAATTTTGGGTAAATTATTGTAATTTTTAATTTTTTTTTTACTATTTAAGGTAGCATGTTAAATTTGGTGTTTATTAATTTAATTTTTTAATAGCTTGATTAAAATTCATTAATCTTTGATTAAATGAAATTTAATTTTTAATTAAGTTATTTTTAAGTTAATAAATGCTAAATTGCACCTTATATTAGTTTAAAAACTTCAAAATTTTCAGCCTTAGGAGTAAAATTTTCAAATTTAGAAGCACTCCATTGTAACAAGGAAAAAGTTCCATTTTCTTTCCTTGATTAGTGCTTTCTCATTTTTACTCCTGGCTTATACCCGGGAACACATGGCTTCTGACTTGGATGCCCAAGTGGTATAATTGGCCCATGTTGTAAATGCTTTTGCAGATAAAGCTAATGACACTACCATGGCAGAAGTCCTTGGCAATCTTGCCATGAAGGTAAATGACATTTCTTTGCATAATGTTTCAACTTCTACTCATGATTCTCGTCTGAGAGTTCATTGTGAAGTTCCATTGTATGATGGATCCAGGAACCCTGATGTCTTGAATAGTTGGATTCTTGACATGAGTTCTTGGTTTTCTTACTCTCAACTTTCAGAAGATGATATAGTGCCTTATGCTAAGCTAAAACTTTCTCGGTTTAGCCAAAGTACTTGTTGAATGAAAAAGAGGACAGGATGTACTCACTACATGGGATGAGCTTGTACAATGTCTTAAGACCAATTTCTATCCTTCAAATTATTCTAGGGAATTGGTTATTAAATGGTTTCATTTTTGACAAGGTACTAATATGTCTGTACAAGAATATATTTTCCAATTTAACAGGTTCAGAATACTTGTGAATGTGGAGGATGATGTTCCAGGTTTGATTCTAAAATTTCAAAGTGGCTTGTTAGAGCATTTATACAGGGAACTAATGTTTGTTTCTATGGAAACGTTGGATTCATTTTTCAACTAGGCGCAGCTTGCGGAGGACAATTTTAAGGCGCAATCGCAGGCATTTCGCACACCTGTTACTCAAGTGGTTGCAAACTCATCAAAAGGGAATAATTCTTTCTCACAAAAGAAGAATTTTGCTCAAAAGAAGAATGTGTCTTCTCCATCTCCTTCTTATCCTTCCCCTTCGCTTCTACTCCTTCTTCTTCTTCTTCTTCTAAATCTTCTTCTTATTCTTCTAAGAAATTTTGCAATTATTGTAAGAAGAAAGGGCATGAAAAAGTTGATTGCTTTAAGCTTAAAAAGAAGAGTTTAGTAATTACTACTCAAGAGGAGGATGCTTCCAAGGGTCCCCTTGAGTCTGTAGGAGAGAGTAGAGTATATACGAAATTACGAGGTAAGCTTAATGAAGTTACCTTGGTAAATTTAAGTTCATCAGAAGGGGTTCGTGATGCTTTGTTCATCACTCGAGCCCATTTGCTTCATAATTTTGTAATTGATTGTATAGTGGATAATGGCTCGCAGAAAAATCTAATTACGAGGTCCATTGTCGAGCGTTTGAAGTTACCTATGGAGCCTCATCCTCAACCTTATTCTTTGGGTTGGAAGGATAGTGGAAGAGGCTCAGAAATCACTCACACTTGCACATTAAAATTTGCACTTGGCCCACATTTCATAGATCAAGTCACTTGTGATGTGACTCCTATGGATTGTTGTGGGATTTTGCTTGGACAACATTTTCAGTATGATAGGAGAGTTGTTTATGATGCTTTCAAAAGAGCCTACACACTTGAAAAATATGGTAAGGTCTTTCTCATTAAAAGCACCAACACTCCTAATATCATTCTAAGTTCCAAGCAAATGAAAAGAGTAATTACGAAAGGTGGTGATGTTGCTCTAATTTTCATTCACTCTCAAAACACTTCTACATCTACATCCATTGCAAAGCAACACTCTTCAATGGATAAAATATTGCAAAGTTATTCACACATATTTCAAGAGCCAAATTCTCTTCCTCCAATTCGCACAATTAATCACAGCATTGAAATAATTCTTGGTTCTTCTCTTCCTAATGCTCCCATGTATAGACAATCTATTTTGCAAAATGAAGAAATAAAAATGCAAATAGAAGATTTGTTGTCTAAGGGTTTCATTAAGGAAAGTACTTCTGCTTGTGCCTCACCTATTTTTTTAGTTTTTAAAAAAGATGGCACTTGGAGATTATGCATTGATTTTCATGCTTTGAACAGAAGTTCTGTGAAGAATAGATATCCCTTACCCTGCATTGATGATTTATTAGATCAGCTTCAAGGAGTTAAGTTCTTTTCAAAAATAGATCTCAAAAGTGGATATCATCAAGTGTGTATCCAAGCTGAGGATACATGGAAGATAGATTTTAAGATGAATATGGCCCTCTTTGAATGGTTGGTCATGCCCTTCGGTCTTACTAATGCTCCTGCAACCTTCATGAGGTTGATGAATGATGTATTTCGTGATGTACTTGAAAAATTTGTCATAATATATCTTGATGATATATTTATTTTCTCAAAAACTTGGGAGGAACACCTTAGGCATATCCAGCAAACCCTTGATCTTCTTGTGAAGAATCAATTATATGCCAATTCTTCCAAGTGTTCTTTTGGCAATACTTCAGTTTCTTACCTTGGCTATGTGATTAGTGAGAGTGGAATTCAGGTAGATCCCATAAAAGTTGATGTTTTACTTAAGTGGTCCCCTCCTACAACTCTCATTGAGTTAAGGAGTTTCCTAGGACTTGCGAATTTTTATCGCAAGTTCATTCCTCAATATTCCACCCTTGCAGCTCCATTGCATTATCTCACTAAGTCCAAAATTCCATTTCATTGGGAGAAAAGCCAAGAAGTTGCCTTTGAGAAACTCAAAAAGAAACTTTGTACAAAACTTGTGTTAACTTTACCCAACCTCTCTCAACCTTTTGAGATTGAAATAGATGCCTCTAAAGTTGCCTTAGGAGCTGTGCTCAAACAGAATGGTCATCCAGTTGCTTATCATTCAGAAATTTTTTTTGCTGCTAAGTTGAACTATTCTACATATGACAAGGAGTTGTATGCTTTAGTTAAAGCTATTAAGTATTGGAGACACTATATTTTTGGAAAAGATACAGTAGTACACACTGATCATATGCCTCTCAAGTTTTTACAATCTCAAAGTAAAATTGAAGAATCAAGACATATGAAGTGGGCCTCTTACCTCCAACAATTTCACTTGGTGATCAAGTACAAAAAGGGGAAGAGTAATACTGTTGTTGATTGTTTGAGTAGGCCTCCAGTCACTCTTGTCTTAAAAATTATGTCCACTTCACACTTGGGATTTCAGACTTGGCCTAATCAGTATTCACAGGATCCTGATTTTGGAAAAATATTTGAGCAAGTGAGTAAGCCTTCTTCCAATTTGCGTCCTTTCCAAGATTTCTACATCAAAGAAGGACTTCTTTACAAATTGGACAAGGTTTGTGTTCCTTGTGAGCCTAGAGTGTCACTTCTTAAGGAAGCTCATTCTACACTTTATGGTGGTCACTTTGGGAAGCATAAAACACTTCATCATTTGCAAAGATTTTTCTATTGTCCTAAAATGCAGAGGGATGTTTTGAGATTTCTCAAACAGTGTGTAGTTTGTTGTCGCTCAAAACCAGCTAATAGGAAGTTTGGATTAGGCATGCCTTTGCCCATTCCTTCCCATCCTTGGGAAAGCATTTCCATGGATTTGGTTAGTTTTTTTCCTATGATAGTGCGCCAACATGATTGTGTGTTCGTGGTGGTTGACAGATTCAGCAAAATGGCTAAGTTTATTCCATGTCACAAGACAAGTTCTGCATCAGACTTAGCCCAATTTTTCTTTGAAAGCATTTGGCATTCCTTTGGTCTACCTACCAGCATTATCTTGGATCATGATTCATGCTTTGTGGGTCACTTTTGGCATTCTTTGTGGAAGATTTTGGGAGTTTTCCTTAACTTTTCCACCGCCTATCATCCGCAGTCCGATGGGCAGACTGAAGTGGTAAACCATACACTTGTGCAAAGTTTACGAATCTATCATCACGCTTCACCAGCAAAGTGGGACTTGATTCTCACTCATATTGAACATGCCTACAATAGGGCCCTACATTATTCTACAGGTCATTCACCCTTTGAGGTTTGTATGGGATTTTAGCCCTTGGCACCTTATGAGTTACCTTTGTCTTTGCCTTATCCTGTCACTTCACATCTTCAGAAGTAGCAAGACAAGGCACACTCATTTACAAAAAAGCTACAACGATGTGGGGCGACATCATATTGACTGAAGTGTATTTTAATATTTTTGGCTTTCTAGTCTATTTTCTATAATTTTATTTTTATTTTTCTAACCCTTAATTTTGTAGATTTTTTTAAACTTCAATAACAAAAATAAAAATTAAAAAATTAATTTCATAAATAAATGAATAGGTGTGAAGAATGAGCTTCAATATTTCATCTGAAATAATTTTAATCTCATTCTAAAGTCATTTAGAATTTATAAAAAATTTTAAGGGTCATTTTTTTATAAGGATTTTTTATAATTTTGGAGTTTCATATATTTTTTCATATTTTGAAGGTAAATCAATTTTTAGGCTTTACATTTATATTCACAAACAATAAATGAACTTCCTTTATGAAAATTACAATTTCATTAAAAGGGGTTAGTTCATACGGTATTCCATTGGCCATCATTTTGAATTTTAGGGGTAAAACTTCCTGTTGGGACTGAAAACTAAAGGGGATATATTATTGATAAAAATGTGTTACATATATAGGCAAAAGGCCTATATTATAAACTAACAAGTGTCAGTATAAACTGACAAGTGTCAAAACAGAGGCATAGTGCACTTTAACTCTAACATTCCCCCTTAAAGTGCACTATCCTAACTAAAGAAAAAAACAAGTCAACATTAGGTAACATTCCCCCTTAATGTTGACTTCTAAAAAAATTCTACATCCTCCTTTATTGCTGATTTGGTCTAGGCTCGTGCTCTTTGCGCTTGGCTCTCCAACTATGAATAATGCTAGATCCACTATGTATACATCTCGGTTTGTTGCCTTAGGGTCAGCCACTTCCATGGGTCTGTTGCCACTGGGTCAGCCGTCTAAGTGCCTCGAGGTCATCATGGGTGCCTCAGGGTCAGCCACATCTGGGTTTGTTGCCTTTGTAGGTCATCCTCAGAGGATGTTGCCTCTCATAGGTCACTGACTAGATTCACCTCGTGGTTAACTCAATCTAGAAGGTGTTAGTCTCTACCGAAAATGCACCTAATACAAGGAAAAATGAGCCATATAAGAGTGTCGGTCTCTACCGAAAATACACTCAATACAATAAAATGAGCCATAGATCAAAATAGGAGGAGAGAAGAAGAAAAGAAGAGAATCTTCTAAAGTGTCTTCGTCTGTAGTCTTCAGAAGTAGATCCAAAAACAACCTCGGATAGAGTCTAGGGTGTCTTTGTCTGTAGTCCCTAGTATAAGTGTCCTTATGGTGACCATGTCATCCCACCGAAATGCATGGGTAACCAGCCACTACATTCGCCAAGTGTATAGAAAATATCACTAGGTACGAGGATCACATATGAAATTACCTTGGGAGTGTTGGGTACAACCGAGAGTGCACTCTAAGATAAAAAATTTGAGTCTAAAAAAAATCGAATTGAAACAGCCTCAAAGGTGTTGGGACTGAAAACTAAAGGGGATATATTATTGATAAAAATGTGTTACATATATAGGCATAAGGCCTATATTATAAACTGACAAGTGTTAGTATAAACTGACAAGTGTCAAAATAGAGGCATAGTGCACTTTAACTCTAACACTTCTCGGGGTCATAACTCCTTGCTCGTTGCTCGAATTGCCTATTAGTGCATATTTTTTGAAAGCTCTGGCTACAACAACGTAGGGCAACATCATACTGACTATAGTGTGTTTGAATATTTTTCAGCTTTCTGGTCTATTTTTTAATATTTAATTTTTATTTTCCAACCCTTCCTTTTGCAGATTTTTTAAACTTCGATGACTAAAATAAAAATACAAATAAAAAAATAAAATTTCATAAATAAATGAATAGGTGTGAATAATGAGCTTCAAAATTTCATCTAATTTTTTTTTATCTCATCATGAAGTCATTTCAAATTTATAAAATTTATTTAAAGTTGTTTTATAATGATTTTTATAGTTTTAAAATTTTACAATTTTTTTCATATTTTGAAGGCAAATCGATTTTTAGAATTTGTATTTGCATTCACAGATAATAAATGAATTTCCCTTTATGAAAATTATAATTTTGTTAAAGGGGGGTAGTTCATACGACCTTCCATTGGCCATCATTTTGAATTTTAGGGGTAAAACTTCCCAGCATCATAACTCCTCGCTTGTTGCTCGGATTGACTATTAGTGCATTTTTTCGAGAAGCTCTCGAAAAGAGCTACAATAGCATAGAATGACATCATACTGATTGTAGTGTGTTTTAACATTTTTGTCTTTTTGATCCACTTTCTAGAATTTTATCTTTATTTTTCTAACCCTTATTTTGCTGATTTTTTTTAAATTTGACGACTAAAAAAAAAATAAAAAACTTAAAATTTTATAAATAAATGCATGGGTGTGAAGAATGAACTTCAATATTTCATCCAAAATAATTTTGATCTCATTCTGAAGTCATTTGGAATTTATTTTTGGAAAGCTCTCAAAAAGACCTACAACAATGTAGGGCATCATTATACTGACTGTAGTGTATTTTAACATTCTCCACTTTCTAGTCTATTTTCTATAATTTTATTTTTATTTTTCTAACCCTTCCTTTTGTAATTTTTTTTTTTAAACTTTGACGACTAAAATAAAAATAAAAAACAAATAAATTTTCATAAATAAATGCATGGGTGTGAAGAATGTTCTTTAATATTTCATTTGAAACAATTTTGATATCATTATGAAGTAATTTTGAATTTATAAAAATTATTAAAAGTTATTATTTATAAGGATTTTTATAATTTCAAAATTTCACATTTTTTCATATTTTAAAGGTAAATAGATTTTCAGGCTTTGCATTTGCATTCATAGATAATAAACGAACTTTTCTTTATGAAAATTACAAATTCACTAGAGGGGGGTAGTTCATATGACATTCAATTGCCCATCATTTTGAATTTTTGGGGTAAAACTTCTTGAGGTCATAACTCCTCGCTCGTTGCTCAGATTGACTATTAGTACATATTTTAGGAAATCTCTCGAAAAGACCTACAATAGTGTAGGGCGGAATTATATTGACTATAGTGTTTTTTAACATTCTCAGCTTTCTGGTCTATTTTCTATAATTTTATTTTTATTTTTATTTTTCTAACCCTTCTTATTGCAATTTTTTTTTAAACTTTGGTGACTAAAAAAAAAATCATAAATAGATGCATGGGTGTGAAGAATGATCTTAAATATTTCATTTGAAATAATTTTGATCTCATTCTGAAGTCATTTTGAATTTATAAAAATTATTGAAAGTTATTATTTTATAAGGATTTTTATAATTTCATAATTTCACATTATTTTCATATTTTAAAGGTAAATCGATTTTTAGGCTTTGCATTTGCATTCACAAACAATAAACGAACTTTCCTTTATGAAAATTACAATTTCATTAAAGGGGGGTAGTTCATACGATATTCCATTGGCCATCATTCTAAATTTTAGGGATAAAATTTCCCGGGGTCATAACTTCTCGCTCGTTGCTCGAATAGACTATTAGTGCATATTTTTTGAAAGCTCTCGAAAAGAGCTACAACAACGTAGGGCAACATCATATTGAATGTAGTGTTTTTTAACATTTTGAAGCTTTCTGGTCTATTTTTCAAAATTTTATTTTTATTTTTCTAACCCTTCCTTATGTAGATTTTTTTAAACTTCAATGACTAAAATAAAAATTTTAAAAAAATAAAATTTCATAAATAAATAAATGGGTGTGAAGAATTAACTTCAATATTTCATCCAAAATAATTTTGATCTCATTCTAAAGTCATTTTGAATTTATAAAAATTATTTAACATATTTTTAGAAAGCTCTGGAAAAGAGCTACAATAGTGTAGGGTAGCATCATACTGACTATAGTTTGTTTTAACATTTTTGACTTTCTGATCTATTTTTAGAATTTATTTTTATTTTTCTAACCCTTCCTTTTGTAGATTTTTTTAAACTTCCATGACTAAAAAAAAAAAATTCATAAATAAATGCATAGGTGTGAGGAATGATCTTCAATATTTCATCCAAAATAATTTTGATTTCATTCTGAAGTCATTTCTAGTTTATAAAAATTATTTAAAGTTGTTTTATAAGGATTTTTATAATTTAAAAATTTCACATATTTTTCATATTTTGAAAGTAAATCATTTTTTAGGCTTTGCATTTCCATTCACAAACAATAAATGAATTTTTCTATATGAAAATTATAATTTCATTAAAGAGGGGTAGTTCATACGACATTCCATTGACCATCATTTTCATAGCAATAAATTGGATTCTCTTTATAAAAAATTTGATTTCATTAAAGAGAGGTAATTTACCCATTATACAAAAGGCTATTATTTTAAAGCATTAAATTATTTCTTCTTTATGAAAATTATGATTTCATTAAAGAGGGATAATTTCTAATGACATTTTAAGGTCATCACATTTTACATTTAGCAATGCATATTTATTTCATTTTCAGTCATCAAACAATAATTAGAGGAATTCAATCACATTTATAGTCGTTTTGTTTAATTTTCATGAAAAATCATTAGTATAGCATAATAAAATAAACCAACACAAAACCCTTGTTAAAAGTTACTTGTTAATCACTAAGGTATTCCTAGCACTTATTTAACACATCTTCACAAAGATTACTAATACACATGTGCAATGCCTATATAGCGGAACCCTAAAGAAGTTGTTTTCATTTTTAACTTCTTTGCAAGAGAGGGTTTTGTGATCAAAATCCTAAGGGTGAGTGTGGTTTTATAATTGAGTAAAATTACCACTCAACAATTAGACATTGCTTTAACATATCCTCTTCCTTATATGAATATTTTGCTCCTTACCTTCCTTTTACATTCAACCAATTATATCTTGCCATGATGGATACTATTATGTTACAACTCAAGCTTACTTTCATTATACATTTATCATGGTGTACGACTAATAGCTTGTGATGGTGTCTATATGTTCAACCTTCATTGATTGATGTTAGTTGTCATTGATCCTCTCAAGCAATATCATTTCACATGTGTCATGACATCATTTGGTCATATTTCTTACTAGTGTTATTATCCTTGTGATAGTAGTTGGCATATACTTTCATAGCTAAGGTAATCATATATCTTTTTTCATGACTTCCCACTTGTGTGGAATGTCTTTAGTTGATTGTAAAGGAAGAATTTAGTTATCCTTTCTATTGGGCTAGGGATTAATGAAAAATTAATGGGGAGTGGGGAACATGCTATTTGATACAATAGAATGGGTAAAAATAAAATACTAATGGTATAGAAAGATAAATGATAAGCATGGATGGAAAGGAGTGTAAAATATATTTGGAGAGGTAAAGTGAGAGTCATGGAGGAATGGAGATATATGGGAGAGGAATATGATGTGGTGAGTTTATATTGGTGAAATAATGGAAGCATCATACCTAAGAGGGACCTCTTTGTTTTTTGGCTACTTGCTCTAGTTAGTTCAACATTTGCTTTGACCTTTTATATTCTTGTTGCTTGTTGTATTTACTTAAAAATATAATAACACAAGAAGTTGAATCATCTCACTCCTAATTGAGGGAGTTCTTAATAGATTTTTTTATTTTGTATCCTTGTTCTATCTTGGTCGATTCTATAAATTGAAGAAGGGTCTAAAAATGGTTTTTTTTGGTGGTCAAGCATACCAATAATTTGGTACCTAGTGTGTATTAACAACAATGTAGGGCAACATCATACTAACTATAGTGTGTATTAACATTTTTGAATTTTTGGTCTATTTTTCAATATTTTATTTTTATTTTTCTAACTCTTCCTTTTGTAGGATTTTTTAAACTTTGATGACTAGAATAAAAATAAAAAAATTATTTTTTCATAAATAAATGCATGTATGTGAATAATTAGCTTCAATATTTCATTCGAAACAATTCTGATCTCATTTTGAAGTCATTTCAAATTTATAAAAATTATTTAAATTTGTTGTTTTATGAGGATTTTTATAATTCCAAAATTTCACATTTTTTTTTCATATTTTGAAGGTAAATCGATTTTCAGGATTTGTATTTGCATTCATAGATAATAAATGAACTTCCCTTTATGAAAATCATAATTTCATTTAAGAGGGGTAGTTCATATGACATTCCATTGGCCATCATTTTGAATTTTGGGGGTAAAAATTTCCAAGATCATAACTCCTCGCTTGTTGCTCAGATTGACTATTAGTGCATATTTTTGAAAATATCTCAAAAATAAATACAACGATGTAAGGTGGTATCATACTGACTATAGTGTGTTTTAAAATTTTTGGCTTTTTGGCATTTTCCATAATTTTATTTTTATTTTTCTAACCCTTCTTTTTGCAAATTTTTTAAACTTCACTAACTAGAATAAAAATAAAAAAAATTAAAATTTCATAAATAAATGGATGGATGTGAAGAACGAGCTTCAATATTTCATCCAAAACAATTTTGATCTCATTCTGAAGCCATTTTGAATTTATAAAAATCATTTATAGTTGTTTTATAAGGATTTTTATAATTTCTGAATTTTACATTTTTTTCATATTTTGAAGGTAAATCAATTTTTTGGCTTTCCATTTGCATTCACAAACAATAAATGAACTTCTCTTAATGAAAATTACAATGTCATTAAAGGGGGGAAGTTCATACGGTATTCAATTGGCCATCATTTTGAATTTTGGGGGTAAAACTTGTCGGGGTCATAACTCCTCGCTCGTTGCTCGGATTGACTATTAGTGCATATTTTCGGAAAGCTCTCGAAAGGAGCTACAATAGTGTAGAGAAGCATCATACTGACTGTAGTGTATTTTAATTTTTTGGCTTTCCAGTCCATTTTTTAGAATTTTATTTTTATTTTTCTAACCTTTCCTTTTGCAGATTTTTTTTAAACTTTGGCGACTAAAATAAAAATTAAAATTTCATAAATAAATGCATGGGTGTGAAGAATGAGCTTCAATATTTCATATGAAACAATTTTGATCTCATTCTGAAGTTATTTCAAATTTATAAAAATTATTTAATGTTACTATTTTATAAGGATTTTTATAATTTCAAATTTTCACATTTTTTTTCATATTTTGAAGGTAAATCAATTTTTAGGCTTTGCATTGCATTCACAAACAATAAATGAATTTCTCTTTATGAAAATTATAATTTTATTAAAGGGGGCAGTTCATACAACATTTCATTGGCCATCATTTTGAATTTTGGGGGTAAAACTTCCCGAGGTCATAACTCCTCGCTCATTGCTTGGATTGACTATTAGTGTATATTTTCGGAAAGCTTTCAAAAATAGCTATAACAACGTAGGATGGCATCATACTGAATATAGTTTGTTTTAAAAATTTTGGCTTTCTAGTCTATATTTTTTAATTTTATTTTTATTTTTCTAACCTTTTCTTTTGTAGATTTTTTTAAATTTTGACGACTAAAATATAAATAAAAATTTAATATTTCATAAATAAATGCGTGGGTGTGAAGAATGAGCTTCAATATTTCATCCAAAATAATTTTTATCTCATTCTAAATTCATTTTGAATTTATAAAAATTATTTAAAGTTATTTTTTTATAAGGATTTTTATAATTTTATAATTTTATATTTTTTTCATATTTTGAAGGTAAATCAATTTTCAGGCTTTGCATTTGCATTGACATATAATAAATGAACTTCCCTTTGTTAAAAATTCTCAGGATTATAACTCCTTGCTCATTGCTCAGATTGACCACTACTGCATATTTTCATAAATCTCTCAAAAAGAGCTATAACGATGTAAAACGAAATTATACTAACTATAGTATGTTTTAAAAATTTCGGCTTTCTGGTCCATTTTTTAGAATCTTATTTTTATTTTTCTAACCCTTCTTTTTGCAATATTTTTTAATAAAATAAAAATAAATTAAATTAAAATTTCATAAATAAATGCATGGGTGTGAAGAATAAGCTTCAATATTTCATCCTAAATAATTTTGATCTCATTTTGAAGTCATTTCGAATTTATAAAAAATATTTAAAGTTGTTTTATAAGGATTTTTATAATTTCAGAGTTTCACATTTTTTTTCATATTTTGAAGGTAAATCGATTTTCAGGCTTTGCATTTGCATTTAAATACAATAAATTAACTTTTCTTTATGAAAAATGTAATTTCATCAAAGGGGCATAGTTCATATGACATTCCATTTGCCATCATTTTGAATTTTAGGGGTAAAACTTCTCGGGGTCATAACTCCTCACTCGTTGCTTGAATTGACTATTAGTGCATATTTTTATAAATCTCTTGAAAAGAGCTACAACGGTGTACGGTGAAATAATATTAACTATATTGTGTTTCAACATTTTTAGCTTTCTAATCCATTTTTCAAAATTTTATTTTTATTTTTCTAACCTTTCCTTTTGTAGATTTTTTTGAACTTCGGTAACTAAAATAAAAATAAAAGAAATATTATAAATATTATAAATAAATACATGGGTGTGAATAATGAGCTTCAATATTTTATCCAAAATAAAATTGATCTCATTTTGAAGTCATTTCAAATTAATAAAAAGTATTTAAAGTTGCTATTTTATAAATATTTTTATAACTTCAAAATTTCATATGTTTTTCATATTTTGAAGGTAAATTAATTTTTAGGCTTTGCGTTTGCATTCACAGACAATAAATTACCTTTCCTTTATGAAAATTATAATTTCATTAAAGGTTGGTAGTTCATACGACATTCTATTGGCCACCATTTTGATTTTAGGGTTAAAACTTCCCAAGGTCATAGCTCCTTGCTTGTTACTCGGATTGACTATTAGTGCATACTTTTGGAAGGCTCTCAAAGAGAACTACAACAATGTAGGGTGACATCATACTGATTATACTATATTTTAACATTTTTAGCTTTTTGGTCCATTTTTTAGATTTTATTTATTTATTTTTCTAACGCTTTCTTTTCCAGTTTCTTTAAACTTCAGTGACTAGAATAAAAATATAAAAAATTAAAATTTCAAAAATACATGCATGGGTGTGAAGAATAAACTTCAATGTTTCACTTGAAATATTTTTAATCTCATTCTGAAGTCATTTCATATTTATAAAAATTATTTAAATTTTTTGTTTTATAAGTATTTTTATAATTTTGGAATTTCATATTTTTTTCATATTTTGAAGGTAAATTGATTTTTAGGCTTTGTGTTTGTATTCATAGACAAGAAATGGATTTTATTTTATTAAAATTATCATTTCATTAAATGGGGGTAGTTTATATGACATTCCATTGGCCATCATTTTGAATTTTGTGGGTAAAACTTCCCAGGGTCATAAATCCTCGCTCATTGCTCTGATTGACTATTAGTGCATATTTTCATAAGACTCTCGTAAAGAGCTACAACGACATAGGGCAAAATCATACTGACTTTAGTGTGTTTTAATATTTTTAGCTTTCTAGTCCACTTTTCAGAATTTTATTTTTATTTTTCCAACCCTTCCTTTTACAATTTTTTTTAAACTTCAATGACTAAAATGAAAATAAAAAAATAAAAATTTTATAAATAAATGCATAGGTGTGAAGAATGAGCTTCAATATTTCATCTGAAACAATTTATGAAAATTATAATTTTATTAAAGAGGGGTAGTTCATACGACATTCCATTGGCCATCATTTTGAATTTTAGGGATAAAATTTCATGGGGTCATAACTCCTCGGTCGTTGCTCGTATTAACTATTAGTGCATACTTTCTAAAAGCTCTTGAAGAGAGATACAATAACGTAGGGTGACATCATATTGACTATAGTATTTTTTAACATTTTCAACTTTCTTTTTTATTTTCTAATTTTTTTTCTAACCCTTCCTTTTGCAATTTATTTTAAAACTTCGATGACTAGAATAAAAATAAAAAAAATTAAAACTTCATAAATAAATGCATGGGTGTAAATAATGAGCTTCAATATTTCATTAAAAATAATTTTGATCTCATTCTGAAGTCATTTTAAATTTATAAAAATTATTTAATGTTGTTTTATAAGGATTTTTATAATTTTGAAATTTTACATTTTTTCATATTTTAAAGGTAAATCCATTTTCAGGCTTTCCATTTGCATTCACAGATAATAAATGAACTTCCCTTTATGAAAATTACAAATTTCATTAAAGGGGGTAGTTCATACGATATTCCATTGACCATCATTTTGAATTTTGGGGGTAAAACTTCCTAGGGCCATAACTCCTCGCTCGTTGCTCGGATTGACTATTAGCACATATTTTTAGAAAGCTCTTAGAATGAGCTACAATAGTGTAGGGCGGAATCATACTAATTGTAGCATGTTTTAACATTTTTGGCTTTCTAGTCCATTTTTTAGAATTTTATTTTTATTTTCTAGCACTTCCTTTTGGAGATTTTTTAAATTTTTGGTGACAAAAAAAATAAAAAATAAAATAAAATTTTGTAAATAAATGCATGGGTGTGAAGAATGAGCTTCAATATTTCATCTAAAAAAATTTAACTCATTCTAAAGTTATTTTGAATTTATAAAAATTATTTAAAGTTTTGTTTTATAAGAATTTTTAAAATTTCAAAATTTCACATTTTTTTCATATTATGAAGGCAAGTCAATTTGCAGGCTTTGCATTTGTATTCATAGACAATAAATGAACTTATCTTTATGAAAAATATAATTTCATTAAAGGGAGGTAGTTCATACGACATTCCATAGGCGATCATTTTGAATTTTGGAGGTAAAACTTCTTGGGGTCATAACTCCTCGCTCGTTGCTCGGATTGACTATTAGTGCATATTTTCAGAAAGCTATCGAAAAGAGCTACAACAATGTAGGGTGGCATCATACTAACTGTAGTGTGTTTTAACATTTTCAACTTTTTGGTCTATTTTCAAGAATTTTAATTTTATTATTCCAACCCTTCCTTTTGTAGTTTTTTTTTAAACTTCAACGACTAAAAAAAATAAAAAATAAAATAAAATTTTATAAATAAATGAATGGGTGTGAAGAATGAGCCTCAATATTTCAATCCAAAATAATTTTCATCTCATTCTAAAGTCATTTAAATTTATAAAAATTATTAAAAGTTGTTTTATAATGATTTTTATAATTTTTGAATTTTATAGTTTTTCGTATTTTGAAGGTAAATCGATATTTAGGCTTTGTATTTGCATTCACAGACAATAAATCAACTTTCTTTTATGAAAATTACAATTTCATTAAAGGGGGGTATTTCATATGACATTTCATTGGCCATCATTTTGAATTTTGGGGGCAAAACTTCTCGGGGTCATAACTACTCGTTCGTTGCTCGAAGTGACTACTAGTGCATATTTTTATAAAGCTCTCAAAAAGAGCTACAATGACGTAGAGTGACATCATACTAACTGTAGTGTGTTTTAACATTTTCAGCTTTCTGGTCCTTTTTCAAGAATTTTAATTTTATTTTTCTAACCCTTCATTTTGCAATTTTTTTTTTAACTTTGACGACTAAAAAAAAAAAAAAACAAAACAAATTCATAAATAAATGCTTGGGTGTGAAGAATGAGCTTCAATTTGTCATCCAATTTTTTTTTGATCTCATTCTAAAGTCAATTTAAAATTATAAAATTTATTTAAAGTTGTTTTATAATGATTTTTCTAATTTTAGAATTTCATATTTTGAAGGTAAATTGATTTTTAGGCTTTGCATTTACATTCACAGACAATAAATGAACTTCCCTTTATGAAAATTACAATTTTATTAAAAGGGGGTAGTTCATACGGTATTCCATTGGTCATCATTTTGAATTTTGGGGGCAAACCTTCTCGGGGTCAACTTCTCGTTCGTTGCTCGAATTGACTATTAGTGCATATTTTCGGAAAGCTCTGAAAAAGAGCTACAATAGCATAGGGCATCATCATACTGATTGTTGTGTGTTTTAACATTTTTAGCTTTTTGGTCTATTTTTCAGAATTTTATTTTTATTTTTCTAACCCTTCCTTTTCCAGATTTTTTTAAAACTTCGACGACTAAAATAAAAATAAAAACTTTAACAAATTCGTAAATAAATACATGGGTATGAATAATTAGCTTCAATATTTCATTCAAAACAATTTTAATATCATTGTGAAGTCATTTCAAATTTATAAAAATTATTTGAAGTTGTTTTATAAGGATTTTTATAATTTCAAATTTTCACTTTTTTTCATGTTTTGAAAGTAAATCGGTTTTTAGGCTTTGCATTTGCATTCATAGACAATAAATGAACTTCCCTTTATGAAAATTATAATTTCATTAAAGGGGGTAGTTCATATGACATTCCATTGACCATCATTTTAAATTTTGGGGGTAAAACTTCACGGGGTCATAACTCCTTGCTCGTTGCTTGGATTGACTATTAGTGCATATTTTCCAAAAGTTTTTGAAAAGAGCTACAATGGCATAGGACAAAATCATACTTATTGTAGTGTGTTTTAACAATTTCATCTTTCTGGTCCATTTTCTATAATTTTATTTTTATTTTTTGAACCCTTCCCTTTATAAATTTTCTTAAAATTCATCGAGTAAAATAAAAAATAAAAAAATTAAAAATTCATAAATAAATGCATGGGTGTGAAGAAAGAACTTCAATATTTCATCCAAAATAATTTTTATCTTACTCGGAAGTCATTTCAAATTTATAAAAAATATTTAAAGTTGCTATTTTATAAGGATTTTTATAATTTTGGAATTTCACATTTTTTTTTGGTAAATAAAAGTCGTTATTAATTACCAAGTTTTGCAGGTTAACCCAAAATCTAATACAAAATCTAGCCTTATGCTGAGATTGCAGATCCTATTCATCCTTAAAATATTATTTTCAAAAATTTTGTTGGTTATCCTACATCTTACACTTACTGTAGAAAGATAGTTCAACATAACAATTAACATTACTTACAACAATAATTTGGGGCTGGATCCTCTTTTCTCATTTTGGAGGTTTTCATTTCCCTCTTCATCTTCATCCTTGTTTTGGTTGGCCTCTCCTATATGGTTCTCCTTGATCAGAGGGATTTACTTCGAGGAAACATTCTGATATGGGATAATCTGCTCCATAATAGGACTAGAGGCTGCATTTCTAACCCCTATTCCAACTACTACAAATCTTGACTAGAATCCTTCCATGTTTAGGCTATATCATCTTGATATTTCTTCTTAATTTGGGAAAATCTATTAGGGTTTTTCTCGGTGACTATGGATGAGCCTAATTTGGATGGGGATTCTAGGGTGTCAGGAAACTCAAAACATGGAGTTTCATCATTTATTTTTTTTCATTTCCTCTTCTAGGTTATCTAGAACTTAAAATTTGTTCGAACTGGGGTATTTATTACATACCTTAGGATTTTTGCCTTCCTCGCTAATTTGCTTTCCTTTCTTCTAGAATTTGGGTTGTCCTACATTAGCTTGACTGGCCTGGTTATTCTTGACTGGTTTGTATCCTTGTAAGTTAGAACGTAGACCTAGAAACTTAGGGATCCCTCTCCCGTTAACCTTACCCACATCACCTTTGCTTGAATCTTCTTTGTGTGTTGCTACAGTCAGACATTGGGTTTGAATATGGCCATGAGTTTTGCATACATTATATAATACTGGCCTATTCTCATACTCCACCAGTTGGATCCTTAGAAACTCTCCATATTCTAGTTCCACCTAGGAAGGAAGCTCGGAGTCCAGGTTTGCATTAACACAAAATCTAGCATGCATCAATCTGGTCCTTGCCCGAGTCGGATGGTCTATCACCACTAGTTCCCCTATCATTTTTGCTATTGTTTTGAGGCAGTATTCACTAAAAAACTGATTTGGGAGGTTTGGAAAATGAACCCAAATGGGTGCTATGTTAATGTTCTACTTCTCAGGGTCAAATTCCTCAGAAAGAGACTACACCTCCCTAGAAACCAGGGTCCTCTCGTTAGTATGTGATTTTCATCCTCTTTGTTGTTGAGTCTTATCAAGAAAAAACCTCTTGACATGGTAATATTAGAGGACTCAAAGGGAGTCTTTCAAAACAAAATGAAATTAGAAGAATGATTTAGATAAATCATTCACATCTTGTTTTCCTTCAAGAAACAAAGATGTCAATGGAGGATATGGACTTAATTTCCAATAAAATTTGGCTAGCTGGAAAAGTGATTTCCCTCAATTCCCAAGGGACTTCGGGTGGAATTGCTTGTCTTTGGGACCCAAAAGAGGTAGTTATTCACCATATGGTTGGAAGTTGGGGTTTGTTGGCTATAGCTATTCAAAGTAGACATTCCAAACAGATTATGCTCTGCATTACTGTTTATGCCCTGACTTTTTTGGAGGAAAAAATAAGACAATGGAAGGATATTACTCATATTATCTCTCATTTTCCTAAAGCTTGGATCTTGATCGGAGGAGATTTCAATACCATTCTCTCTCTGGATGAGAAAAGGGGGGAAATAGAAATTTGGACAAAAGTACTGACCTCATGAGCAAATATATTGCAAACCTCCATCTTATGGATATCCAACTAGATAATGGCCTTATGACTTGGTCTAACAGAAGGCAAGGCTTAGCTTGTATAATGGAGAGATTGGATAGGTTTTTGCTCTCTGAAAATTTCTTAATCCATGGTCACATTCCTAAAGTGAAGAATCTTAATAATGCTAGTTTGGATCATTGGCCAGTCATGGTGGAAATGTGGAAAACCAATGTGAGTTTCTCCCCTTTTCGTTTTCAATTAATGTGGCTTAGAGACATTTCCTTCAGACCTCATGTGCAAAAATGGTGGAAGGAAGGTAAACCTAGGCATGGGACTAAGATGTTCTATTTTGCCAAAAGACTGCAATACATTAAATCCAAAATCAAGACTTGGAACTGGAAAGAGTTTGGGGATGTTCATAAAAATAAACATGAAGTTATTTCTCATCTTGAAAATTTGAATAAGAAAATCCATTTAGATGGCCTCACAGAGAAGAGAAGTGCAGATGAAATTAAACTCACAACTCAGTTAGAGGAATGGGAAAAAAGAGAAGAAATCTTATGGAAGCAAAAATCTAGAATTCAATGCCTCAAAGAAGGATATCAAAACACAAATTTCTTCCACAAATATCTTCTAGCTCGAAGATCTCACAACTTTATTTCTTCCTTAAAATCAGATTCTGGAGATGTTGTTTATACTTGGGATGGCATGAACTCTATTGTTGTTGATTACTTTTCCAATATTTTTTGCTGCTACTCCTCTTGACTCAGCTTCACAAAAAAATGTTCTTCAAGCAATCCCTTCTCTTATCACTTCTGAGGAGAACTCTATTTTGACTACTCATGTTACTATCAATGAGCTTCAACAAGTAGTTTTTAAAATGCAAAATGCGAAAACCCCAGGTCCTGATGGTCTTCCTATTGAGTTCTACCAAGAGTTATGGGATATCCTTCATGTTGATTTATTAGAGGTGGTGGAAGAAGCCAAGAAATCCAAAGAAATTTTGAAGGTTATCAATAAAACTTATATTACTCTTGTTCCAAAATCTCAAGAGGTTGATCATATCTCAGCTTTTAGACCTATTGCTTTATGTAATGTTCTCAAAATTATTACTAAAATCATGGCAGAAAGGTTGAAGCCTCTTTTGCATAAGATTATTTCCCCAGAGCAAGGGGGATATGTGGAAGGACATTAAATAGATGATGAGATAGTTCTTGCTCAGGAAGCCATCCATTCCATGGATATGCAAAATTCTCCTTCTATGTTCATCCGGTTAGACTTATCCAAAGCTTATGACAGAGTGGATTGGCACTTCCTTATCAAAGTTTTGAAGCAATTTGGTTTCTCTAAGGATTGGATGGATTGGATTATGGGATGTATCTCTTCAGTTTCCTACTTAGTTCTTATCAATGGCAGGACTTCTCAGTATTTCCCAGCTTCCAGAGGTATTAGGCAAGGTGACCCGCTATCCCCTTATTTATTCATCATTCTTATTGAATGCTTGGGTAGGACTATAACCAAAAAGAGGGAAAACAATACCCTTGAGGGAGTTACCATTGCTCATGGAGCTAGACATATCTCTCATCTTAAATTTGTGGATGACTCTACCCTTTTAGGTAAAGCTACAGTTAAGGAAGCTTCTAATATTAAGAAAATCATTAGCTATTTTTCTAAGGCTACTGGGCAGTTGATCAATGAAGACAAATCTAAAGTTATTTTCTTTTCTGCTAGACAGGAATCCATGGTCTTGGATAAATTAAGATATAAGAAGACCTCTCTTCCAATAACTTATTTAGGTATTCCCATAAATATTCAAAGGCAAAAAAATAAATATTGGAATTGGTTGTTGGACAAAGTCAAGAAGAAAATTGGAAAGTGGACCAACAAGTGGATTTCTTCTAGGGGTAGAATCACCTTGGTAAAATCAGTCCTTCAAGCTATTCCTATTTATGTTTCTTCCATTTTGAATATCCCAAAGGCTATTCTTTCGAGAATTGGATCAAATCAGTCATCGTTTCCTTTGGAGTGGTACTAAGGAGAAAAGAAAATGGGCCTTGGTGAAATGGGATACTTTATGTCTTCCTAAGAGTGAAAGGGGGTTAGGATTTCGGTCTTCAATTAATAACAACAAATATTTAGCTGCTAAATTATATTGGAGGATGTTGCATAACCCCAATGCTCTTTGGGACAATAATCTCCATGCTAAATATGTTGAGAACAAAAGTCCTGAAGACCTTGTTCGCTATCAACTTCCTACCAAAGGTTCTCCTATTTTAGCAGTTCTTAAGACTGGTGAGGATTTGATAAAGAAAAAATTATTTTGGATCATTCATAATGGTCAACATGCCAATTTTTGGACAGATTCTTGGGATGGTCACAAGCCTTTGATAACTCAGTTTCCCGATTGGAGGCCTTGGATGGAGGAGATTCATCGAGCTAATTGGATAAAGGTGGCTAATTACTGTCGGTACCATACTGGTAATTCAAATGTTGGTAGATATTGGATCCCTATTGAGGACTGGCCTATTCAAATCCCATAAAGTCAAAGACAAGATATCCAAGGCATCCTTCATATGAGATCCCTCTCTTCGTCCCATGAAAAAGATTGTTTTGGATGGAACAACACTACTAAGGGTGAGTATTCAGTTGCTCAAGGTTATTTGACCTTATTCCATAATAATCCCAACCATTTTTTTGACATATTTTCTCAATTGTGGGCTCAAAATATCTAGCCTAAGGTGAGGTTCTTTAACTAGATTTTATTGCATCGTAGGGTGCTTACTGGTGAGCAACTTATGAAGCGTGGTTTTCATGGCCCTTTTAGATGTGAAATGTGTGAAGAGAATGTAGAAAATATAAACCATATTTTTATTGAGTGTACTTTAGCCTCTGAGCTATGGAGGAGAATGACAACTTTACTTGGCTTATAGTGGTCCATTTTTTTCACTTTTGAATAGCTTTGGAGGGATTGGCCTAATTAAGAGGGTGTCGATCATTTTATTAGGCAGTTAGTTTTGATGGGTTCTACCATTCTTCTTTGGAATATTTGGAATGAAAGGAACAAACAAATTTTTAATCAAGATAGGAAGGATATTCACTATATTTGGCAAAAGACCATAGCCAACTTAGTTGAATCAGTCCATCAACTCCTTAATCACCCTCAAAACTCCCACCAAATATGGGATCAAGTGATGCAAATATTGAAGATTAAACCTTCTAAGGGCAACCAACTTAAAGGGAATGTGAGTATTAGTAAGATGGATAGGACTAGAAATTGGAAATCTCCTCTTAAGGATTTTGGAAAATTCAATACTGATGGAGCCTCTAGAGGGAACCCTGGAAAAGCCAGTGTGGGAGGAATTGGTAGACTTTCAGATGGCTCCCTAGTTTTTACTTTTGCTAAGAATTTGGGTATTCTTTCCAATAACCTTGCTGAGGGGTATGGTATCCTTAGAGGCCTTCAGGAGGCTACTAAGGTTGGATGGGAAAAGGTGTTAGTTGAGTTTGACTCTCAACTTATGATTAATCTCTTGAAGACTCCTAAGAATCATAAGGTGGATTGGAGAATAAAAAGAATTATTGATAAGATTCAGTTAATCCATATGGGATTTTTGAAATTTGATTACAATCATGTGGTCAAAGATAAAAATAAGAGTGTTTATGCTTTAGCTAATTGGGCTTTGGACAAAGGTGATCTTACTTGTTATGGCCACCCTTCTATATTGCGGGCTTCTCAAATTAGGGAAGCTCTTCTTTCTATCATTTCTTTGGATGGCTCCAGTTCTGAAGGTACCTAGTTTCTTCTTGTTTTTTTTTTTTTTTTGTTTCTCTTTGGTTCATTCAGTTTTTTTAGTTCCCTAGCTCATTCTATTCTTTATTTTGTTTCCTCTGTTGATTCTTGCATTAATAGTCTTCTGGTCTAGATAGGTCATTGTTTTGTTCAATTTTTTTTTCTTTTGTCTTCTTTGTTTTTTTGTTTAGTTTTTTAAGGTGGGTGGGTTATTTTGTTTTGTTTTGTTTTTGTGTTCTTTGTGTTGTTTTTTGTTGTTCTTGTGTTTTTGTTGTTTTATTTTTTTTTGTCTTTTGTTATTGTTCTTGTGTTTTTTTCGTTCTTGTTCTTGGGTCTCTCTTTGTTTGTGTTATTTCATTTTTTTATGTGAGTGTTTTCTATGTTTTGTGTTTTTTTTATTGTTTGTTGTTGGTTGTTTTAATTTTTATTTTATTTATTTTATTTTTTAGGTTTTGGTTGTGTTTATTTTTCATGTTTTTTTGGGTTATGTCTTTGTAGTGTTCTGTTGTTTTTGTCTTGTTTGTGTTTTGTTATGTGGTTCTTGTGTTTTTCTATGTGGTTTGTGTTGTGGTTTATTTTATCTTATTGTGTGTGTTTGGTTGTGCTTTTGGTTTTGACACACTCAAGGAGCATGTTTTTTATTTTATTTTATTATTTTTGTTGTTATTTACTTTTTTTAATTTGGTTTTGTGTGTTTGTTTTCTCCTTGAGTATGTCAAAGGTGGTAGGCCAAGTCCGAGTCCTAGGTGTTTTTGGTGGAATGTATAACCCTTCATCCTTGGGTCTTACCTAAAAGTGGCATCCCTTTTGGGATGTTTTCCACAAATAAAAAAAAAAGATCACTAGTATTGAGATCACCAATAGGAGATGAGATAAAATCCATAGGGGGTGAGACATCATTAATGAGGGAAGTGATTAGGATCAACGAAGGAGGAAAATACCTAGTTGAAAGGGCCTTCATTGGAAGTAGGGATCATCTCCTTGCCTTGAGACTTTAGAATATTATTACTGAGGTTGGCATCAATTGGATTCTTCTTTTGGATATTGGATTTTTTATCATCCTCTAAGGATTTCTTAGCATGATGTCATTATTTCCTATATTATTTTTTGAGAGAGGGGCATTGTGACTTGAGATGACCCTACTTTTACCATTTAGTGTAGAAATATAGTTTATTCTCATATTCAATAATCCACCATTTATGGTAAGAACCAAACACTTTATCAGCGTATGTAGGTAGCTATGATTATAAATTAGCATTGATACACAAGTAGACATACATCATTTGAGATTTAGATTTGGTCATAGAATTGAAAGCAACAAGGCCCTCGATGGTTCATGCAATTCCTCTCAAGATTTTGTCATTCCAAAACTGAATGGGAAGCCTTGGAAGCATGACCTAGATAGGAGCTAAATTTATGCTTTGAGTTTTAAGGTTGAAATTAGCACCCCATATCCTAAGGAAGAGACTCCATAAGCCAAAGAGCCAAGGTCCAATAGTATGAATGTGACTAGTGCCTTTCAAATTAGTTAATGTAATGAGAAAGAAAACCCTAGGAATATTGAATAGGTCCATGTTGCCTTGAGGATACCATTTTGAGAAAGCCCAAATTTTAATGGATTCAATGTCTAGACAAGAAGCAACAAATTTCCCAATGAGGGAGAAGAAATATTGAGAGACAAAGGATGTCATGATAGTGGAAGGAATTACTAGTTCTCTATTACTCAGTATTAGAGAAATTGAGCCTTGCAAAGAGAGGGGTGGTGGAAGCCCCATGTTTTTTTACTATCTTTGCAAAGGATATAGGGTTAAACTTTTGAGGTGGTTCATTAAGGGGTCCCCTTTGACACCCGTGATCTCCACTCTCTCGATTGACCATCCTAAGAACCAAACCCATGATCTGTGTCATCTCCATTGTTTGCACATGTGCCAGAACCCTAAATATTGTAATATTGTATCAACAAAGGATTGTGCATCATCTTGGTCTATAAAAAAAAATATTTTATAAGCTCCCTCTCATTGATATAATATCTATATTTCATGGTTGTACATTTCTGGTTTGGTGTATCCATTTATTTTAAGCAATAGTTGTAGTGTTGTGGTTTTGAATCTACATGTTCTTTGATAGATAAACTAAAGTGATAAATTCACAAATCATAAAAATAATGTGATGCATTTTAATAACGTCTATTTAATTTTTTCAAATTTGCAATAGTTTCTAAAGGTTGTATGTGCTAGGAAGGTTTATATAGGTTTTGGTATTGAGTTCCTAAAATATTCTTACAGAAAAATAAATCACACCCTTGCAAGAATTAAATCACACTTTGTAAAAAAATAAATCTTGCGAAAAATAAAATCATGTTTGTGGAAAACAAAATCACATTCCAAGGAAATAAATAATATACTTGTGAGAATAAGATCTAAACTAGAAGCTACATGAAACTATCCCAAGAAATTAAAATAAATAATTAAAGTAACATACATAGATTTTTTTCTAATACATAGGTGAATTGGTAACACTATTGGGTGCTCGCATTGTAAACCCTAGCTTATTGGGTTAGATGAAGTCAATGGAACTACTAAACCTCTAGGGTATCAAACTAGAGTAGCTAACTTAGGTTAGATTAAGTCAATGAGACTACTAATCCTCTAGGACATCAAACTAGGGCATCTAACTTGGGTTAGATAAATTCAATGGGACTACTAATTCTATAGGGCATCAAACTAGGGTAGCTAACTGATAAACACTCAATCGTTACCATCCAACCTATCCATTTTTTGGTATATTATGGTTTGAACCTTGAACCACCCTAAATAGAGGCTAAATCGCTAGCCAATATGCTATCCTCATTAGACAATATATAAAGGTATTAAGTACAAATTAAAATAATATACAAAATATATTGAAATAAAATAATAATTCATAATTATTCTATGAATATATTTATAAATATGATACTTTCCATTGTGTTGATGGAGTAGGCCCTTACTCAGCCCAATGGAAAGTAATTTTTAATTCTAAATAAAATTAAACATATACACATAAAAAAAGAACACAAACATATTTTATTAAGAAAGAGGATAAAATTACCTTTTTAAAAGAATCTACAATTCATACACTTCCATTCTCTTCCTCTTCTTAATTTTCATATCCCATCCTCTTGTAACCCCTCTAATGTATTATTATCCCTCCTTTATAAATAGGTCATATGTAATAATACAATAACAAACTATTAATATAAAAGATTCCCAATCTCAATTAGTTGGAAACAAATCCAATCAATTCTATCTAACAAAGATAACTACCAAAAATTAGTTGTAAACAAATCCAACCAATTGTATCTAGAGAAGATAACAACCAAAATTAGTTGGTAACAAATACAACCAATTCTATCTAGGAAAGAGAACAACAAAAATAAATTGTTAAGGATTATACCTAATTTAGATCTATCCAAATAAGTTAGAAACTAATCTCAATCAATCTAACTAATTTAGATCAATTCAAGGTAGTGAAAAACCAATCTTAACATATTCCATCTAATTAATTTGAAATTCAATCCAAATATTCTATTTTTTGTTGCCACATCACCATGTTCGATGTCATAATCATCATGCTTGGTGTTGATGTTATCATGTTTGGTGTTATTATCTAATGCTCTTGTGACATTATCTGGTGCTCTAGTGTTATTTATTAGTGCTCTTGTACTATTATTCGATGCCAATATCATCATAGTTGGTGTTGATATCATCATCTCTAATGTTATTATTTGGTGCTCTTATGTTGTTCTTTGGTGTTGACATCATATTTGGTGCTAACATCATTGTCTCCAATGCCAATGTCATCACATCTAGTGCTAATATTGTCATATTTGATGGTATTCTATTAGGACTTTGATGATATTATATAGGGTTTTGAGGTTGCTTTGCAGGGTTCTAATGCTTTGGTTTTGTTGTTTGGTACTTTGATTCTACTTCAAAGTTGCTTTTCATGCTCCAAAATATTGTTTCTAGACCTATAAAGTGTCAATATGTCTTTCTATGCTATGGTATCCATTATTTACATGCCAAATCTTGTATTTTTATCTTTAAATATAGATAAATAGTTCTGTTCAACTTAGTATTGTATTTCTACTTTTTACTATGCTTAATTGTAATATATATGGAAACTATAATTTAATCCATAGTTGAGTGACACAACAAGAGGCTTAAAGATTGTACAAAATGAGTATTTTTAGATCCCCATCACTCCAATCAACCTATCATAATGCACGTATTAATTCATTATATTGCTCCATATTTGCATTAGTGCCAAGTTCTTTGTTGTCTATAATAGCTTTACTTATACCACATGTCAAGTGTTTTTTTAGTGCTCTCTCAAAGCTTTTTTTTTAACACTATGCTAATACTACCTCACCCTAAATTAACACTAAAAGTGCTTTTGTATTGTATAGTTAATCATGTTGAGTGGAATTGGAGATGCTCCAATGTTGTATACTTTTTCCAATATTAAACTAGATGTTAGAAAAGAGGCACCAAATGGTTCCAATGTTGTGTAATTCTTACAAAGCACACATCAAATTATAAAATATTCTTATAGTAATGGTATAATAATCCCCTGTTGTGCACCATAAATCATAGAGTAACTATAATTATGTAAAATATTTAGATTAAGCCATACTCAAAAAGGAAAAACACATGCCTCATTGAAATATATAATGTATGATGCTTTGTAGGAGATAAAAACCTAAGAGGTCAAGGTAGGGAGATTAGAACTACTCCAAGACTAAAAATGATCAATGCATTTATTTATTTATTTATTATTATTATTTTTAATAGAAGGAACCTCCATTCTAGTTTTCAATCCTCTCTTACTTTAGTTATGTCCACAAGGGATTTTCATAAACAAGTTTTTTTCTTTTTGTAAGACTAGCATGTTGGAAATTGGTTTTCATGCTAGCATTGGTCTAATAGCACCTCAAAAGAGGTTTTCACTATCAATTTAAAAAATATATATTTAATGGATTCTACATGGAAGGGGGGACCCACTTTACCATGTTTGATGTCATCATCGTCATGTTTGGTGTTGATATTATCATGCTTGGTGTTATTCTCTAATGCTTTTGTGATATTCTATGGTGCTCCACTACTATTCTTTGGTGCTCTTGTACTATTATTTGATGCCAATATCATCATATTTTGTGTTGATATCATCATCACTAATTTTATTATTTGGTGTTGACATCATCTTTGGTGCTCTTGTGTTGTTCTTTGGTGTTGACATCATCTTTGGTGCTAACATCATTGTCTCCAATACCGATGTCATCATTTCTAGTGCTAATATTGTCATATTTTATGGTATCCTATTAGGGATTTGATGATATTTTATAGGGTTTTGATGTTCCTTTGTAGGGTTCTAATTCTTTGGTTTTGTTGTTTGGTGCTTTGGTGCTACTTCAAAGTTGCTTTGCATGCTCCAAAATATTGTTTCTAGACCTATAAAGTATCAATATTCCTTTCCATGCTATGATATCCATCAATTACATGCCAAAGATTGTATTTTTATCTTTCAAAGCAGATAAATAGTTCTATTCAACTTAGTATTGTATTTCTCCTTTTTACTATGCTTAATTGTAATATATATGGAAACTATAATCTAATCCATAGTTGAGTGACACAACAAGAGGCTTAAAGATTGTACAAAATGGGTCTTTATAGAGCCCCATAACTCCAACCAACCTATCATAATGCATATATTAATGCATTATATTACTCCATATTTGCACTAGTGTCAAGTTCTTTGTTGTCTATAATAGCTTTACTTATACCACATGTCAAGTTTTTTTTAGTGCTCTCTCAAAGCATTTTTTTAACACTATGCTAATATTACCTCACCCTAAATTACCACTAAAAGTGCTTTTGTATTGTATAGTTAATCATGTTGAGTGGAATTGAAGATGTTTCTATGTTGTGTAGTTTTTTCCAATATTAAACTAGATGTTAGAAAAGAGGCACCAAATGGTTCCAATGATGTGTAATTCTTACAAAGCACACATAAAATCATGAAATATGCTTATACTAATGGTATAATAATCCCATGTTATGCACCATAAAATATAGACTAACTATAATTATGCAAAATATTTAGATTAAGCCATACTCAAAAAGGAAAAACACATGCCTCATTGAAATAGATAATGTATGATGCTTTGTAGAAGATAAAAACCTAAAAGGTCAAGGTAGGGAGATTAGAACTACTCCAAGACTAAAAATGATCAATGCATTTATTTATTATTATTATTTTTAAATAGAAGGAACCTCAATTATAGTTTTCAATTTTCTCTTACTTTAGTTATGTCCACAAGGGATTTTCATAAACAAGTTTTTTTTTTTTTTTTTCTTCTTTGTAAGACTAGCATGTTGGAAATTGGTTTCCATGCTAGCATTGGTCTACTAGCACCTCAAAAGAGGTTTTCACTATATATTTCTCTGATTATCATTCCCTGCACATAGGAAGTGTTTTTAAACTTTTTCGATAGCTTCTCCCACCATGGTTGAGATATTAAAAATGGATAGAAAGTACATTGGGATGCTCTAAAGAATTGACTTAACTAGAGTTACCTTGCCTGCTTGGGAGAGGAGAGCCCCTTTCTAGCTAGCCAATTTATTTAGGATTTTTTCTATGAAACTATTCCACATGGCCTTAATGGGTCTTTGCTTGAATATTGGGAGGCCAAGGTAAGTGGTCGGGAGGTCAGCAATGGTAAAACCCAAAATACCTATGATTTTTCCCTATCGCTTGGTGGGAGTATTGATAAAGTAGAGTTTACTCTTGGTGAAGTTTATCTTATGCCCAATGGCTTCCTCATAGAGGTTGAGGATGGATTTGATGGCTTTGGCCTCGAAGACCACTGTAGTAGTGGCCAAAAGATTATTATCTACAAACTATTGGTGGGTGGAATATGGGAGGCCAGTGGTTGCCTTAATGCCAAAGATCATATTTTTGGTGCATGCATCTTTAATGGATCTTCCTGGAATCTTGACCAAGATGATGAAAATAATGGGGGAGAGGGGGTCCCCCTGTGTTAGGCCTCTAGTGCTTGGGAAATACCCAGCTATTGACCCATTGACAAGGACAGAGAACAAGAAGAGGAGATGCAATTTGAAATGAGGTTGACCCAATTTTCATGAAAACCATATCTAAGGAGGATTTTGATCACGAATTCTCGGTTAACCCTATCGAAGGCTTTATTCATGTCCAAATTGAGGAAGAAAGCATAGGATTTGGAGTTGTGTGCTAAGTGGATAAGATCGTGGACCATGATGACGCCATCAAGAATATTTCATCCTTTGTTCGTGCTACCTTGACAGGGATTGATAATGGATGGGATAATCTCAGTGAGTCTACTGGCCAAAGCTGTGGATAAAATTTTGTATATGACATTACAGAGGCTAATGGGATGGTAATCATACAAGGACTGGGAGTTCAACCCTTTGGGAATCAGAGTCAAGAATGTGGAATTAACATCTTTGGGAATGTTTTTGGTATGTTTCATTTCAATGATAGCACGACACAAGTCAGGGCCAATGATGTCCTAATAGTTTTGGAAGAACCTGGGGGAGAAACCATCAGGTCTAGGGGCTTTGTCTGGCTACATAGAAAATAGGGCTTGATGGATTTCCTTGGGGGATAGGGTGTTGAGGAGCATATTGTTCATAGTTTGGGAGATGGATCTAGGGATGTTCTTAAGGAGGGACTCCATGACCTAATTAGGGAAGAGGGGGGAGGGGCTAGGAGATTCTCATAGTGGCTGATAACTTTATCTTGAATTTGATGAATGTTGGATGTGAAGGACCCATATTTCCTAGTGAGGCCTTTTATTATATTAGTTGCCCTATTTTTGAGTGTGTAAATGTGAAAAAACTTGGTGTTGGTATCACCTTCCCTAAGCCATAGTTGTCTTGACTTTTGGCACCAGTAAATTTCTTTCCTGTGAAGGGTGTTATGGTAGTCAGAGAGCAGTATTCATTCTTCATCCCTGATACTATAATCCCTATGTTCGTTCTGAAATCTCTCCTCAATATGCTCAAGCCTGGTTTTGATCTATTTTTTCTCGAAGATATTCCCAAAGGTCTCCTTGTTCCAAAATTTTAAATTATTCTTGACCATCTATAGCTTTTGCATAATCTGATTAATAGCAATCCTAGGGAATTTTTTATTCCACCATTAAATGATCTAGTTTTTGAGGTTGGGGTGTTGAATCCACATTGACTTGAAGCATAAGGAAGTATTAAACTGGGGCCTACTAGAATTTTAAAAAATGAGTGGGTCGTGATCTGATCTGATCTTCGATAGGGCTTGCATACTGGCATCTCAAAAGAAGGGAAGAGCCTCTTATGATAGCAAAAAATAGTGAAGGAATTCTTGGATGAGGTTAACACCCTTCCTCCTATTGCTCCAAGTGTATTGGGACCCTTGTAGTTGAACGTCCTTTAAGGTATTGGAATCTATGAATTGTACCAAATCGTTGGTTGTTCTATGGGTTATAGTGTTTCCTCTTATTTGTTTTGAAATATGCAAGGGAGAGTTGAAATCCCCTGATAAGACCCATGAGATGTTGAAAAAATCTCGCCTCATCTGGGTAATGGTTTTCCATAGAGTTATTCTCCCCTGTGAAGTGTTAGGGGCATAGACGTTAGTCATGACCCAGGAAATATGGAAATTATGGTCATGAAATAAGACATTGGACAACCTATCCTGTCCTAAGATGAATCTGTCTTCCACTTTAGTGGGATTCCAAAGGCAGAGGAGTCCATCAGAGGATACGATAGCTGGTGAGTAGACAAATTCACACTTTTCTAGATGGTATTGGAAACCCTAGGTGACCACTATTCATCTAATTTGGTTTCTTGGATGAGAAATATTAAGGAGTTAATGTATTTCCTCATTGTGGAAACTAGTCTTTGTTTGACTGCCCCATTCAATCCTCTCACATTCTAGGAGAGAACTTTCATTTGGCAATTTTTGAGGGTTTTTTTCCCCCTTTGCCTTGCTACGAGGGGGGTTTGGGTTTTCTGATTTTGTCCTTGCTGATGTTACCAATTTACTGGAATAAATTTTTTTGTGTTCCATTGGCTATGTCCTCGACAGTGTCACGGGTTCTCCTTTCTGTGCTAGAAGGCTTACCTTTCTTTCTATCTCCACCTACATCGATCTAGGACTTTTTGAAGCTATGGGTCTATTTTGGGCTCCAATGGTTAGGGGAATTTTGGGTAGGATCCTTGTTGTCATACTTAACGACATTGGAATTGGCTAGGGATGCAATGGAAGCATATTTTGATTGAGAATACTGGTGGGGGCAAGGCCAAGGAGGGGGAGGGGGAAAGGAATTTTCCTGGGAAGAGTTAGAAACAAGGCACTGATGAGGGACACGATGGGGACCAAGGAAACCTTTGACATGGATTTCTCCTTCATCGAGCATTTCAAAAGAAATAGAATCGTTGAGAAAATTGAATTTTTTAGAGACATAAAATAGACTACTTGCCTTTTACGTATATCTATTGGCGGGGGTCGATTCTACTATTTTCTCGTGAGATTCAGGGTGTGTCTCGGGCCTTGGTTCATCTTCTAGTTGGTAAGATGATCTGGGTGGACCATAGTTTGTGCCTCATCTTTCAATATTTTATGTTTTAGGCATTGGGCCTAAATTTGACATTCCATGTAAAATTTGGGTTTATTCTCAAACACCAGAGGCTATATTCACCTGAAAGCTCCATAGATTAGGTTGATGTGATTTGGAAGCTATGATTCTAGGTTTACGTTGATGTAAATGCATTCTTGGATGAGACGAGTCCTAGCACGGGTAGCTAGGTTAATGGTGACTAGCTCCTCGAATGCATGACATAACCCTCGGAGCGTGTCCTCATAGAAGAAGTGAGTAGGGAGATTAGGGAGCCAGACCTAGATATGAGCATAGTTAATGCTCTAGTTCTCTGGGTCAAAATATGGTTTCCATTTTTTGAGTAACAAGCTTTATCTTTTGAAAAACCAAGGACCTTTCGATAGAATGCGCTTTGTATCCTCCTACGTGTTTAGTTGGATCATGAAAAATCCTCTGGACATTGCAGACAACTCCAAGCTACCTAGGGTTTTCCATTTGGCCATCACCCATCAACAAATGGAGTCCATGTTCGGGGGTCCCCCAATAAATTTTCCTACTAGGGAAAAGGAGTCTCGAGTGACATATTCGTCCATCAGGTGCTTAGGGCATAAAACATCTAATCCCTGTGTTACAAAATTGCATTATGTAATTGAGTCTTGTCCAAGATTACCCTTAAGGAGCTATTCGTATGATGTTTGGTTGTGATATCCTTTGCTATTGCCTATTTTGTTAGGGGGGTATTTCCTCTTAACGGTACTGCTTTGAATACATCCTATCCCGATGTGCAGGTTGTCCTCTATAATGTTAGCAGCAGCGAAAGGGTTGGGTATGTCGCACGATTGCACGTGGCTCCTCGTTCGATTGATAGGTGTGGGCTGTGTTTCATCTGCTATGATTGCATCACCTAATGTTTCATTTGCCATCACACTCCCTATCAAATATCAACTCTTCAATATTTATTAATCTTCAAATCAATTAAATTTTCAAATTTTAATTTGTAAATATAATTAATTTGACATTCATTAATCTTGATCAAACTTTATATTTCATCATTTTTTATTTTTAGCTTTATTCTTTCATTCATTAATCAATATTCAAATAATCCTTATCTCTCTATTTCAATTATTTTTTTATCAATGTTTATATTCACCTTATTTATCCTAAAGTATTAGTCAAATGACTATTTAAATTTGCTCCTTATGACTCCTAAAATTATGCACTCAATAAATTGAAATAATTTTCACCCAAAAATTAAATGACAAACCTTACCTCCTTTTTATATCCACACTTAGTCTTTTTCAACTTGGTCAAATATGTCTAAGTGCTTTAACCATGATAGGGAACTTCAATGATGTTAGGGTGAATGATTACTCTAGGCATGCAATATTTTTTTATTATGCATGAAAGGATTTTGAAAGGATTTTTGGCTTTCTGGTCCATTTTTTAGAATTTTATATTTATTTTTCTAACCCTTTCCTTTTGTAGATTTTTTAAACCTTTATGACTAAAATAAAAATAAAAATAAATTAAAATTCCATAAATAAATGCATGGTGTGAATAATGAGCTTCAATATTTCATCTGAAATAATTTTAATTGCATTCTGAAGTCATTTCTAGTTCATAAAAAATATTTAAAGTTGTTTTATAAGGTTATTTATAATTTCGAAATTTCACATATTTTTCATATTTTGAAGGTAAATAAATTTTTAGGCTTTGCATTTGCATTCAAAAACAATAAATGAACTTCCCTTTATGAAAATTACAATTTAATTAAGTAGGGGTAGTTCATACGACATTCCATTGACCATAATTTTCAGAGCAATAAATTGGATTCTCTTTATAAAAATTTTGATTTCATTAAAGAGAGGTAATTTACACATTATACCAAAGGCTATTTTTTTTAAAGCATTAAATTATTTCTTCTTTATGAAAATTATGATTTCATTAAAGAGGGATAATTTCTAATGAAATTTTAAGGTCATCTCATTTTATATTTAGCAATGCAAATTTATTTCATTTTCAGTCATCAAGCAATAATTAGAGGAATTCAATCACATTTACAGTTGCTTTCTTTAAGTTTCATGAACAGTCATTAGTATAGAATAGTAAAATAAACCAAAATAGACCCCTTGTTAACAGTTACTTGCTAATCACTAAGGTATTCCTAGCACTTATTTAACACATATTCACAAATATTTCTAATACACATGTGCAATGCCTATATAGCGAAACCCTAAAGAAGTTGTTTTTGTTTTTAACTTCTTTGCAAGAGAGGGTTTTGTGATCAAAATTCTATGGGTGATTGTGTTTTTATATTTGGGCAAAATTACCACTCAACAAGTAGATATTACTTTAAAATATCATATTTCTTATGTGAATATTTAGGTCCTTACCTTCCTTTTACATTCAACCAATTATATCTTGCCATGATGGATATTATTTTGTTACAACTCAAGATTACTTTCATTATACATTTATCATGGTGTACAACTAATAGCTTATTATGGTGTCTATATGTTCAACCTTTATTGATTGATGTTAGTTATCATTGATCCTCTCAAGCAATATTATTTCACATGTGTCATGACATCATTTGGTCATATTTCTTACAGTGTTATTCTCCTTGTGATAGTAGTTGGCATCTGCTTTCATAGCTATTAAAGTAATGAGGAGTGGGGCACATGCTATTTGATAAAATATAATGGGTAAAAATAAAATACTAATTGTGTAGAAATATAAATGATAAGCATGGATGGAAAGGAGTGTAAAGTATATTTGGAGAGGCAAAGTGAGAGTCATGAAGGAATGGAGAGATATGGGAGAGGAATATGGTGTGATGAGTTTATATTGATGAAATGATGGAAGAATCATACCTAAGATGGATCTCTTTGTTTTTTGGCTACTTGCTCTAGTTAGTTCAACATTTGCTTTGACCTTTTATCTTCTTGTTGCTTGTTGTATTTACTTTAAAAATTAAGAAGACAAGAAGTTGAATCATCTCACTACTAATTAAGGGAGTTCTTAATAGATTTTTTAATTTTTTATCCTTGTTCTATCTTGGTCGATTCTATAAATTGAAGAAGGGTCTACAAATGGTTGTTTTTGTTGGTCAAGCATACCAATAATTTAGTACCTATAAGCTTTCCAATCTTATTGACATCTCAAATTATATCATTTTTCTTTTATCCTTGGAATTCACTCTTTTGGAATAATTTTGGAATAATTAACATGCCTACTTTAGCTAACATCAAGAAGTGAAGCAATATTGAATCAATAGGATTCAAACAATCTACTGAAAATAGAGAAATGCAATAGGAGCCCCAAATCTTTATTGTATTACTATTCCATAAAAAAATGTAGTTACAAAGAACCCCCCTTTACAATTTTGAAATTCCCCTATAATACCCTGCTTTCCCTTTTCCCGCCTAGGACAATTCATTTGAAATTTGAATTTTGGAGGAAAAATTTCTCGGGGTCATAACTCGTCGCTCATTCCTTAGATTGACTATTAGTGCATATTTTTGGAAAGCTCTCAAAAATATCTACAACAATGTAGGGCGACATCATATTTTTATTTTGGTAAGTTGGAGTTTTCTTTCAAAGGGTTTTAACTGGGTCCCAACCACAAATATACAAAAACTTCATTAAGTTGAAGTAAATTCATGTTGTATAATCCTCTATTGTGAGGGACCAGTCTATGCCATTTTAACCAATCCCAATCAAGGGATACTATTTCCAAAATTTCCTCACAAGGGATATAAATGTTGGTAAACAGATGATGCTTGCCCACACAAGGGCTACTGGAACTAAATAGAAATAACCCATAGATAATCTCTAGGGTCCTCGTAGGGGCTGACACAGGGAGACCCAACCAAGCGGGTAGCCAGACACAAAAACAAACATCACAAAATATTACAGCAATAAACCCCATAAAAAATTTGAACAAAAATAGATAGACCCAAAGTAGATCAAGGATCGACCTCTGTGATATCCTCTTCAGCTTGGTCAGCACTCTATTGGAGGGCATGCTTCAAGGTGATGCTTGTGATTTCTAAAGCAATGATGAAACTCTGAAGAAACATCTGGGTGAGACAATTGGAGATTCCAAATGTGGGGGCCGAGTCCCCGCTAAGGTCTTAAATATCCAGAGGAGAATTTTGACTGGATTTTATTTTGGGCTTCTTGGCCCTGGATGACTTGTGAACAGGGGTGGCTACCTCTTCAAATTTAGCTTTACGTTTTCCCAAAGAAGGCTTCTTACTAGAAAAAGGGGTGGGTTTGGATGGGTACGGAGTGGGTTTGTATGGGGAAGGATTGGGGACGGGAGGGGAAGGGATGGGCTTGGATGGGGAAGGAGATGATTTGGATGGGGAAGCTACAAGAATGCCTTTTCTGGAGGTTGAGGTGCTAGGAAACCCATCGCTGGCTAAAATATCACTAGACATAGAGTGAGCAGGGATTTGGAGGGGTTGGGAGAAGTGGGGATGATTGCAAGGGGGCAACCACAATGGGGGGATTAGCCAGAACATGATAATAAATAATAATGAACAATCCCTGGTGGGCAGGGGGGCACTTTTCTTACGAGCAGTGGCTAGAGAGAGACATATGGATAGATAAAGGAACCCAAGAATTTTCATGGGTTTGTATCCCCAGATATGGTTGACAAGGGCAAGGTGGAAGTTGACCATAGGCTTTTTGGGATCATCACAAGACAAGTATTGAATAAGGGGAATGGCAACAATGGGGAACTAGGGAGAAAGGGACTAACGGTCTAGGGCATGGCCATCCCACAAGAAGTTCTGGTAGTTGGGAAATCCTTCCAATTTAGGTTCCCAATAGTGTTTGTCATGATGGACAAGACAACCATCGATCGATAGTTCTGCAATCTTGCAAATCAGATTCAAAGTGATCTTAAAACGTTGGTTCTTTATGTAGACATGGTTTTTTGACCACATACAGATAAAGTCCTTAGTGATGTCTTCCTTAGCTCCATGGAAT
>JAQPPZ010003535.1:0-38981 GCA_028583015.1 Wollemia nobilis
AAAAAAGGATGATGATAAAGATTTTCAACTAGTCAAATGAAAGCAGAAAAGGTTTTCAAGGATTCACAAGAGAAACACTCAGGGTCTATATAAACAAAAAGGAAATGAGTTTGTTGTTCTCTCTTTATAGGAAAATTAAGCACTCTTAATGTTAGCTTTTAATGTTATATATTTAAGGAAATGCAACCACAAGAACTAAAATGAGCAAGCAATATTAACTATATGATAATGATAATATAGTATGCAGGAAAAAATTATAAGAAACTTCTGTAATAACTCATAAAACTACCATTTATGAAAGCTCACGAAAATAGGAACTTCATACAAAATGTGGAGATCTTAAATACTCCATGTTTCATACAAGCTCTACATTATAGCTACTTTAGTCTATCTAATGCTTCTCTCATGCTTCACTCTATCTTACTTCTATCCAAGGCATATATATAAGAGATATTTCTCTTGACCTTTCACCTACCTATGACTTTTCACCTTCCTATTCTATGACTCATGTACATTTGGACTACATGCACATTTACATCATCAAATACTTTGCACATTCTAACACTTGGGCATTTATTACATTGCATAAAATAAATACTCAAATCCTAATCTAAGACAAACTCCTAATCTAAAGATGTACCCAAGATGGTACATTAGCATGTACCAAATAATGTAATATATTCCAACACTTAGAAGAGAGAGATGAGGCTTAGGTTAAAGAGGCAGAAACCATAGAATTAGAGTCTGATGAAGTAATAGAAGAAACATAAATTATGAATGGAAAAACACATGAAGGAAACATAGAAGAGAAAATAGTGGAAACACAAGAAGTGTAAATCACGATCCTAAGAGGTAATATGGCTGGAAAAAGGTATAATACACAAGAATAAAATTCTAAGGAAGAGGTAGAAGGAAGTAGCACTCCAACCACAAGGTCTACAACAAAAGAAAGAAAAACAAATCAAGAAATCAAAATGGTACAAGCAAAAAAGGATAAAACTCAGAAAACCTTAGAGGACTTCCCTAAGGCAAAAAAGACAAGTAAAAAATGAAATACATATCTTGGAATGGAAGGAGATTGGGTAGTACCCTAAAGAAAAAATATCTAAAATCCTTAATCGAGCAACAAAAGTCAACAATAGTGTGTATTAAGGAATCAAATATGTTAGAGATTACTTCCAAAGGGGAATGAAACAAGGTTTGGTACCATTTAGAACTGGCAGCAATGGATGCATCAGGAGCATCTGGAAGACTCATTCTTGCTTGGGACCCCTAAGCCTTAACTTACAGAAGTGAGACAAAAAATAATTGGGTAGCAATTAAATTTGCTATGCAAACATGTCTGGAGTAAACCTTAGTAAATTTCTATGGACCAAATTATTTATAATTAAAAAAAGAGGCATGGAGGCAACTACAATAATGGATCAGACTAGAGAGGTCTAACAATATAATAATAGGAGGATATTTGAATGTAACCTTAGCTCAATGGGAGAAAATGGGAGGAAACAAAACAAGATACCCAACCAAAGAGATAGTTGACCATGTTATGGTAGAGGTACACCTCCAAGACATCATTCTCAAACAAGGAAAATTTACTTGGACAAACTAAAGAGTAGGTATCCAGTTTATTGTTGAGAGACTAAAAAAATTTCTAGTTTATGACGATATATTATCAAGGTATCCCATTATCTCCATCTAAATCATCCAAAGTTCAATATCAGATCATAAGCCTACCATTCTGGATAGTGGAAAAAAGACTTAGCAAAGGAAAATTCCTTTTAAATATAATCCAATATGAATAAAGCAAGAAGATTTCAACACACTACTGGAAGAAATCTGAAATCAAAGTATCCCCTCAACCGGCCCACAAGTGATTTGGAAAACAAAAATTTCAACCTCAAGTAGGCCATAAGGAAATGAATTTCAAAGAAAAAAATAAAAAATAACAAAGAATGAGGAACTTGTGCTACAAATGGAGAAGTTAGAAAATAAAATTGGAGAGCATCCTCCCACAACACTTTAAGAATAATAAAGAAGAAAATTATATCAAGATCTAGATAAAGTGCATCAAATAAAATAAGCACATTGGCATCTTCGATCCAAAATGACCTAGTAGAAAGGAGACAAAAATATAAAATACTTACACCTCAAGACAATGCAACATTATCAAAGGAACACAATCTAGAAAATTTAATATGAAGGACTCAATTACACTCATCAGGACCATATCAAGGAGATAACACTTGGTCATTTCTCTAAACTTCTCACTAGAGCCTTAAGGGATGAATAAGCTCAAGAAATTCTCCTCCAAAATATTCCTACTATTCTTAAAAACAAGGACATAACATAATTGACTAAGGAGGTTAAGATGGAGGAACTAGAAGAAGTCATCCACTCTTTAGTAAAAGACAAGGCTCTAGGTCCAGACAAATTTACTAACATTTTTTATTAGTAGTTCCTTCACATAATAGGTGCATACCTTCTCAATATGATAGAGCAAACCAAAAATCAAGGTAAACTATCTGGTGCTATAAACTCTTCCTTCATAGCACTAATTCCTAAAGAAAAAATTGCTAATTCCTTTGCTAGATTTAGACCAATTTATCTTTGCAACTCTTCACACAAAATCATGACTAAAATCCTAGCAAATAGAATCAAGAGGAAGATCATCTCCATAATAGCTCAGGAGCAAGGGGGTTTCATGACAGGGAAGTAGCTATATGATAATATTATCGTGGTGCATGAAGCTCTATAGTCCTATGCAAAGGCAAATAAGAAAATACATGTCATTAAAGTAGATATGTCCAATGCCTTTGATAATGTAGAAATATAATTTTTAGAAAAGGTTATTGTCAAATTTGGATTTTCTATATAATTGATAAATTAGATATTGGTCTGTGTTAACAACCCCTGGATAGCTCCCATAGTTAATGGAGAACTGACAACCTTATTTAAAGTCTCTAGAGGTCTAAGACAAGGTTTCCCCCTTTCGCCATACTTGTACATCATATTAGCTGAAGCTTTAGGGATATTAATCAACATGAAGAGGATGGAAAAAAATATCAGTGGCATTAAAATAGCAAGTGGACTCAAATTAGTCACCCGTGCCAAATTGCAAATGACACCATCCTAATGGGAGAAGCTTCGAGATTAAACATAAGACACTTCAAAGAATATTTGGATTGTTTTACCTCAATAATAGGGGCAAAAATTAACCAAACCAAGAGCAGGTTTTATACAAATTACACTTCTCCCTCAAAGAATAGAAGTTTCAATCAAATATTAGGGTTCAAACTTGGTTTTGAGCCCACATTCAAATATTTAGGTGTTCTAATGGGATTTAAGGTTACAAGCAATTGTTGGGACACTACTATAGAGAAAATGGTAAAGCGGATTCATGCCTATAGTAATGGGCGGTTGAGCTTGGCAGGAAGAATAATACTCATAAAATCAGTCATAACAAGTCTCCCAATCTATCAAATTTTTGTCTATCATGCTCCAAATTATATTCTTAATAAGTTTGATGGACTCATTAAAATATTAATGAGTTTTTAATTAAAAGATTAGTTAAAAACCTCAATATCTGCCTCGAGGGGAATCAAACCCCCATATTGCCCCGACACGAATGCCCTAGCCATGACCAAGCTACCGCACGAGCTGTGGGCTCGTTGGTGAAGAAAGAAGCACCACCCACTTCTTGTCCTTCACTCTCTTTTGTCAATCAAAATGTATGCCTTGGGCGCCTCAACCAAAACAATGCCAAAACGATGCTCGTGGGAATTGAACGCACAACCTCCGTGCTATCAACACCTTTGCACAATCCAAGCTACCACTAGGCCACACTGCCCAATGTGATTTGGGAAGTGGTCGCTGTCTGCTTTTAACCGTTCGTTGTGTCACACAAAATGAAAACACAAGCTCTTTTCTTCACATATACCATTCACGATTATCAACGAGCAAGGATAATAGATTTAAAAACTTGATGGCATATTTATATGCCTTTCCCTTCGCTTGGAAATGTCGATACTTTTAAAACTGTCCTCATGACGTCGACAGACATGGAAGAAAAACTTTTTAATTTAATTTTAAAAATTTAAATTTAAATTTTAAATAAATTAAAATTTAAACTAAACCTTTAAAATTAAATATCTCCATCTTCGGTGCGCCTTTTTCGATGAAAAAAAAAGCCAACTTGGGTTTTAAGAAAAACCCATTTTAAATCTACCATCCATGGTTTTAAATAAATCCTTTCGCTAAGCTTCCCTTTAAGCTCCTTTTGGAACCAAATGCCATGCATCCCTTCTTGAACCTTGATCAAAACCTTTGCTTCTCATGAAGCTCTTTGTGAAGCAAAATCATAGTTCTTACTTACATAGACCCTTTTGACATCAATGACAACTTTTAGCTTAGGGACTCAAAATTTCCAACAAAATCGGGATAATAAACTTCACTATGCACACATAGGAATCTTGAATATCTTGGTCTTCCTAGAAGATTTTATCTTTCAGGTTCTTGCATGGTCGATATATGAATTTTGAGTGGTCAACTAGGGTGTTTGAGTCTCTTGAAAACCTTGTTGTTCCCTTGTGATTTTTTTCTGCCCACCATCCGTTACTTTCACACTTCTCCATTCCACACTTTTTCTCGCTCGATTTACGTTAGAGTGTATGCCCTTGATGAAATTATTTAAATATGGATTTGTGGATCTTATGCATTCTTTAGTGTCTATACTCACTTTTTTCTTTCATCTCCAATTCATTCATTATGTTTTACTACTTGTTAAATATATTAAGCATACATTCTCACTTTGCATTATTCAATTTATCATGTGTCATTAGTGCATCACATACATACCTACTTCTATGCATACATACTAGCTCTAATCATCTCATATCATTCATTCATCTAACATACATACATTACCATATCGATAAGTCTAGGTATAGATCTATACTCATCTACCATTACACTCATTCACCCATCATTATACACATGTATGCACAATAAAACCATAATAAATACCAATATTCATCTCATATATAAAAGAAAAAGTACATTGTATGATACAAAAAGGCCCGTAGGCTACAATATAATAGGTCCTTAGATGTCACATCTAAAAAGAAGCTAATAGATAGGCCCCTCTTTAATATGGCCCTACACCCCCATTCTCACCACTTCCCTTGATATCATCTCTACAAGATTGCCTCACTCCACTAGCCCTTGACATTTGTGACATCCTTGATGGTGCAAATTTTTGAACAGGTAATCTCATTGATGGATCTCCAGATACCCCACTTTATCAACTTTGTTGAGACTAAGATGATAATGATAATGATGTTAGTACCCCATAATTATTTGTATCATAGTCGACATATCACCATCACTCATAGTAGACTCTCTGTATCACTCCCTCATGTGCATCGATCACTAGAGTCACTATCTGCTCTTCCTTTATCGAGATCCACAAAATCTGATACACATCCTCCAAAGTGATGGTGATCTCCTTGATTGACATATCAAATGTATTAGTCTAACTATCCCATTTATTGATCAAGGCCATTAAGTAGGCTTGATTTGTGTGAACTGACTCCAATTGAGTCGTATGCTATAAATCGATGGCATCCAACCACCCCCAATCGATAAATGACAATGTATCCCACATTGCCTTAAACATTTGGGTGAATCGATACCAGGCTCTAACAAGCTTCCACCACAAACCTTTCATTTAGCCTAAAAAACCAATACAACCATCTCAAACTGAGACGATCACACAAAATTGTCTCAAGTTGAGATGGTCACACAAAACCATCTTGAACTGAGATGGCCCCATTTCCCACAAAAAACATTCATTTTAAATTTTTTAAAAGACCAAAATAAATGCATAAAATAAACAAAAATAAGAGCTACCCATCACCCCCACATTATCAAATACCTATCTACCATATTTTACCCATCTCGCCCACACATTTTATTACATTATCCATTTTAACAATAAAAGAAAACTAGGGTTTTTACCCTTACCTTTCTTGCACTCCATCGCTTGTCGATGCACTCATCATATCCATCTCACCAATCACATTGTTCATTGATAGCAATTCGTTGCACAAACTTGCAATTCTCCTCCTCATCTCGTATAGTGCAAATGATCCCTCACATCATGAAATCTACTATTTATAGTTTTTTATGGACACGATCGTCTGAGACGGTCACGCATATTGACACGACCATCCAATATGGTCTCGTTATTTAAAAAATCACATTTTGAGGAATCGCCTCGAGTCGAGATGATCTCTAAAATCATATTTTTCTCACCACAAAATGTTTCATTCTATCTATTCCACCTTTGTCAAGCACTTCGTCATTGTCATCATTTTACCTCTCCTCCACTGACTCATCGCTTGAGGGGGTAGAAAATATCTAAAAATTTTCATCTCAAATCAAGTCAATACTCAAACACTTGATATTGAAAATTATGTTTGTCCAAAAATAATTACCAATTACCATCATATACCCTTATTTTAGGGCAAAAACAAAACTTTCAATCAAACAAATACTTGGTATACCTAAAGCATAAATCTTGTAGACTAACAACATCTACTTAAGGCTAAAAGGTTTACAAAAATCAAATAAAGTCCATTAATTTATCAAAATTAATGATTTTACAACATGCATATTTTCCATGATTGGGGTATCCCACATTGAATTTTATTTTAGACCATATTACACCACTCCTCTTCAAGCTTATTTCCATCATTCATCATCAATTAACCATTTTAGATCATTTATTTTTGCTTCACATTGTGCTTATGCACAAGGCATTCCAAAAAGGGGTATCTATAGATACCTAAAATGCATTATCTCAAGGATACTCCCAAAAAGCCTCCTTTCCTACCCACACAATCCATTTTATCAACCTCAAAGGCCAAATCCATGGATTTCTTCAATAAAAGATAATCTTCTGCAAAAAATTTTATATTTGGCGTAACCTTATCGACTTGAGGCAATCATGTTTTCCTAATCGTATCGACTTGAGATGGTCATGCAAAATAAAAAATAAAAAAAATCAAAGGCAAGTAAATTACCTATCAATGGCTACATGTAGGCCGAAATACCATGCCTAACTTTGCATCGATCGTCAATCATCTGCCAGTAGCAAACTTGCCAGCAAAAAACCTACCAACAATCATCACTTGTAGTCACTTGTCGATAGAAAATCAAGCTACCCTTGATTGCCCTTTTTTCTCACCTTCCTCTTGCCAATGCACCTATAAATTGACATCCCCCTACTGCAAAAAAAAGAGAGAGAACAAATTAAATTTAATATAATGAAGTGCTATCGATAATCCTCTAGACCCTTTTGCTATAAATACAATGCTATCGAATTGCCACCAAGGATTCAAAATCAAACCCACTATCTTCCTCACAATAAGCTCTCCTAACCATTTTGATGGTTTTCTATATATGTTTTCATCGTCTTGCTACACACAATCGATCACCAAAATCCTTATGCATCACCCCAAAAATCTACTTGAATCTAGTCATGCTAAGGCATAGACCCGTGATAGCAACTGTCTTGCCCTGAGGTGGTTCGTAGATCAAAAATATCCCAACCTGATATGGTCACCTTCAAAAAGCTAGGTGATAAAAATTTTGTCTGTATTATAGTTTATATATATTAAAACTCCATTTGTATTTTAGATTAAATCTTTAATACTCCATGTGTTTATCAAATTTTCTATTTTTATTTCATATTACCAGGTCAAATACAGGTCCAACTTTGATGGACCCCGTATATGCTACTGATTCGTTTTTGTTCCCTTTGTATGTATGTGACAGGACTTGAGGGTAGCAAAAGGCTCTAGATCTGATCCTGCATAGTGGTTGCAACAAAACCCACTCTCCAAATGATGTGTTGGTACAAAAACATCCAGATTGCACTAGAGACACTCCTTGTTGAGAAAACAGGAATCATACCCCTTTTCTTACCTTTGTATCATTTGTCAAATCCCTTGAGAGGATTCACTTGTAATCTAAAGCTGTATCAAAATGTTCATATATAAAAATATGTTTTTATTGCTTTAGCATTTTTGTGTTGAATATATTACATTATTTGATACATGCTAATGTACAACCTTGGGTACATCTTTACCTAGGAGAGTATCATAGATTAGAGTGTGAGTATTTTACTTCATGCAAGGTAATAAATGCACAATTGTGCCAAGTATTTTGGTGATGTAAATGTGCATAATAGTCCATGTGCACAAGTCCATATAATAGGAAGATGAAGAGTCTTTAGAAGAGTGAAGACCAAGAGTGATCCATATGAAGATTCACATTCCATTATATATGGGTCTATGTGTGTGTGAGAGATATAGTGATAGATAGAGTGACATATACAATTGTAATGGAGAGTGAATTTATGAGGTCTCTATTCAATTAGTATCCAATTTTCATGAGCATTTATTAATGACATTTATATGAGTTATTACTTATTTTATGAGTTTTATATGCTTAGTAATTTGCCATTATCATACATTTCATATTGTAACTTTATTTTAGATCTTGTGGTTATTTTATCTTAAGTATTTAGCTTCAAAAGCTAACAGTGGTATCAGAGCCACAACAAGGTTTTGGCTTGCATAGGTTTTAAGTTGCAAAGGATATTTATATTGGTTAAAGAGTAACCAATGAAGTTGAAGATATTACCTCTGGAAAAAAAAAATAGAGAATATAGTATTTCTCACCGTGTTGAAGGAAATCTAATGAAGGTTGAAGATTTACCTATTCCAAGAGCAAATTCGAAATAGAAGAAAATTTACAGGTCTTGAAGATAGACCTTGATATTGAGGAGATTAAGAGACCCTAGAAGGAGGTCCTATTGAAAATTTTTATAGAGAGAAGAATATTCTAGATTAATATTTGACTATATTCTTTCCACAAGGTTGAAGGAAATCTCATGAAGACTAGGATTCACCATAGATTTCTTTCTACTAGTTTTGAGAATAACTAGTGAAGTTTATTATTTTTAGAATTCTAGAAAATTACTATTGTCTAAGTTTTTGTTGCAAAAAATTAGTTCTTATAAGTTGAGAAGCTTCCTACAATAGATAGAGAAGAATTTCACCTCCAGTTTCTTGAAAGTCTATGTGTTTTCCTCGTGCAGGGATTAGTTTTGAGTAGCAAAAAAAGAGTAGACATTATAGATTAAGGAGGTCTAAGCAATATGCCTCATTGAAGATTGAAGATTGAAGTTTAAACAGACCCAAGAAAGAGGTCACATTGAAGAACTTCTAGATTGGAAGATAGAATATAGAAGATAGAAGATTGAGGACTAAGAAAAGGTCCTATTGAAGAGTTGAGTAGCGGTAGAATTTGGAGATCCAATAAAGAGATCTCATTGCAAAATTCCTATAGTTGGAAGATTGAAGAGACCAGGAAAAAGTCTCATTAAAGTTTTTTTGAGAAAAATAATTGAGTAGCTACTGAATTAGAAGACCCAAGAGAAGAGGTCTCAAGAGAATTTTGAGAAGAAGAAGAATGCTAGAGAAAGCCTTATTGCAAAGTTGAAGAAGTGGCCATTGGAGGATATTTGAAGAAATTTCATGATAGAAGATTGCAAGTAGAAGAAGCTCATGAAAAGAAGAATTTGGGACAATTATTGCCATCCAACAACAAGCCCAAAAGGAAGAAATATTTGGCAAGAAGTTTGTCAAGTTTTGAGAAAGTTTTTGAAGACCTGAGGACATTCAAATTCTTGAGGAAGAGCACAATGAAAGAGAGTATATTTGAAGTTATAATTTGACAAGAAGATTTAAGGGGGAAGAAGAATTAAAGAGGCCATATTTTTGAGAAGTTTGAGGACAACCACAAGGTTTTTGAAGGCTGATTTTAAAAGAAGAAGGTTGTTGAGGTAGAAGTTGAAAGTTCACTTGGCAACAAATTGAAGAAAGCATAGAGCTAGGATTTGAAGATGTTTTGGGAAGTATTTGAAGTATTTTTGGACAACCAATTTAAGGAAGGCTTGAAAACAAAATAAGGTAGCAAATTGGAAGATTCTTGGATATCAAAGAATCAGATTTAGTGAGCAACAAGTTGAGAGGTTTGAGCTGTAAATTTGGGCAACATTAGAAGGAGAAAGGTGAGCTACATTTTTGAAGGAGTTTAGGGATAAATTTGGACAACATTTTGGAAATACTATTAGCTACAAGATGCAAAATTCAAGAGAATAAATTTGGAGGAGATATGAAGCTACACAAAATAAATTTTGTGGGTAGTATTATGAGAAGAAGAAAGAGTTGCAAATGGGAGAACTTCGGGGTAGTTTTAAGAGTTTTTGAGCAGCAATTAGAGTTGCAAAATCGATGATTATGAAGTAGCAAATAAAAATGGAGTAGAGCTACAAAATATATAAATTTTAGCTAGCAAATTACCAAGAAGACTAGCCACAAAGGAGGCCATAAAAGGTGTGTAATATTGATGCTATAAAAGTATTCTTATACAAGTATTAAAAGTAGTTATTTCAAGTTTTTTGAAAGCATCATATTAGAACTATTAAAATTCAACAAAAGGAAGTCTAAGTTAAGTGTCTCCAAGCCAAGGAAGGAGACATCATTATCATTATTCTAAAACCTGCAAAATATAACAACAAGAATTAGAGTTAAAAAGTGCTAAAAGGGAGTGATAAGGAAGAATAGTATATGCTGTTTTTTATAAAAAAACGTGTAGATTTATTCTAAGCTTTATTGAATAAAAGATATATAGAATAGTGCTCAAAACTAAGGTATATTTAAGGTGTCTAAAAACACCAATATGAGAACAAAAATTGTAGAAAACATTGGTGAAGAAAAACCACCAAAAAGAGTGGTAGATCCACTAAGTAAAGCACCACAAAATAGCAAAGGTTGAGTGCCATAGAAGAGGAGCAAAGGTGAAATTGAAGCACAGGGGTGAAAGCATTCAAACACTTCCTAGAGAAGAGCCACTAGATATAAGAGAGAAGACACCACTTATAGGAGAAGAGCCACTTGTAGAGGAGCACCTAAGTGGAGAAGATCCACCGTTGGAGAAGAGGAAGTGATATTTACAAGCTTAGAAACATAAACAACAAAAGAAGACAAGTTTTTGGATATTGAAAAGGCATAAAGAGAGACCAAAGGTCTAGGGTTTTACAACTACCAAGAAAGTAAGTGAAGAATAAGTATTCATAACATTCCTTGTAATATTGCACTAGTTTATTAAGAACATTAGACACACAACCAAGTACCGAGAGAAGAAAAAGAATGCAGCCAAGGAGAACAAAGCATTATTTGAAATATGAAGTGTTGAAAAAAATATTTGTAATATTGAATAGCATTATAAATTTGTTTATGCCACTTTTCACAAGGAAGGAGGAGCACCATAAGTCAATGGAAGCAGGAGAATAGTTTTAGGTTATATTAGAAAGAGCAAGGAAGAGTTTTGGTGCCATTTGTCACTTATATTCCAAGAAGATCGTTACCAAGGGAGATAAAACATCTTGAAGCACCCATTTATTGCATGAGATGAAAATACATTTGCACAACCAAAATTACTACAACCATAGTTACAGTCTTATTTACTACAACAAGGAGGACATATGTTGAAGTTTGAAGCACCTTGAAATAACCTAGAGAATAGTTGACCAATCAAGGAGGAGAAAGAGCACCCATTTTTCAAAGCAAGTCAAAATATAATATCAAAGAAGGAGTGCCTCAAGTTTTGGAGGTAATATATTACAATTGAAATTAATTATATGCTAATATAGGAGTTATAAGGTTAAAAGAGATTATTATTATCTAAGGTTAATATTTAAATTATTTTTGGAGAGATAAGACCTTGAAATATTATTTAAAATCTTAGAAATCTGATTATTACAATTTGAAAGCTTTCATTAAGATTTGAATATTGATTTAAATATTGAAGTATTTATTTTTTTAAGTTTTGTAATTTGAACATTTAAGTTTACAAAACAAGTTGAAATATTTACAATTTGATAAGTTTGGAGAAATAAGGTATCCTACATAAAATTAGGAATACAAAACTTGCATTCAAATTATTGATTGATAAGAGAAAAATAAAAGTAGTTATTTTGAAGAATTATATTGAAACTAGGGAGATATAAGGTTGTCAATATAAAGTCAACAATTGAAAATTGTCCTTAGTCTATCATTCAAAACTAAGGAGAAATTAAGAATAGAATTTGAGATTGCATCAAATAATTATTTGATAGACAAAATTAGAGTCATAAGGTAGTCAACCTCAACATTTTTTGAAAGATAACGGACTCTATCAAAAACTATTCTCAATATTTAATACTGAGCAAGAAGGATGTCTATTCCAGAGAGTTCATTGAATAATGAAATGGAAAATGAAATTAGAAAAGGAAGAGTACAATTTATAAAATATGGAATCAAAAACTTGATTGAAAAGTCTAAAGGGAAGTTAGACTTAGTTTCAAGTTTCGTCTATAAGGAAGCCTTAGAATTTTTTTTGAAACATTAGAATACTATCTGCATGTGAGAATGTTTGAAGCAATTGACAATGACAAATATAGTGTTATGATTCCTTTAAACATTGCTAGTATAATATACATGGCATTGCTTACACTTAAATATTACAAAGAGAATAACTTGAAACAAAAGGAGTTGATTGAATCCCTTAAGAAGAAAGCAAAAGTGGATGAATCATTTTTAGAAAAAGTATTTCATTCTTCATGCAATATTGATGCTTCAAGTTCATCTAATTTAGGGTCCTATCATGATGCCATAAGTGATTACTCTGAGGGTTTTGTACAAAAGAAGATTTGTGATATGAAGGACAAAGGAAAAGAGAAAAAAAAAATTTAAGAATCAAATGATAATATGATATCATCTAAAAGCTTATAGATTGACATCAATGATGAAGACAAGTAAGAAGAGAAAGAATCCGAACAAGAAGGCATACAATGCAAAGTGAGCTAAGAGACAAAGATCCATATTGAAGACTAAAGTCTTTAATAACCAAATAATGTAATACAGGGGGTGTTGGAATATATTACATTATTTGGTATATGCTAATGTACCATATTGGGTACATATTTAGATTAGGAAAGCGTCCTAGATTAGAGTGTGAGTATTTACTTTATGCAATGTAATAAATGCACAAGTGTGCAAAGTATTTTGGTGATGTAATTGTGCATAATAGGCCATGTGCACATGGGTTCATAGAATAGGAAGATAAAGAGTCTCTAGAATAGTGAAGGTCAAGAGTGCTCCATATGAAGAGTCACATTCCATTATATATGGGTCTATGTGTGTGTGTGAGAGATATAGTGATAGATTGAGTGACATATACAATTATAATTGAGAGTGAAGAAGTATGATGTATTTGAGGTCTTTCAATTAAGATCCAATTTTCATGAGCATTTTTTAATGATATTTATATGAGTTATTTCTGAAATATTTTATGAGTTTTATATGCTTAGTAGTTTGTCATCATCATACATTTCATATTGCAACTTTATTTTAGATCTTGTGGTTATATGTAGCTTCAAAATCTAACCATTTGTTCATTGTACGGTGAAAATTTCCATCCTTCAATTAGAGAGGTAATAATAGTGTTTGATGAGCCTAATGGGTTGCTAAGGTTTAATAGGCTTTTATTAATTGTAATTATATAAAGAAGTACCTTAATTAGTGGAACCTTAATTTAATATAATTAAAAGGTGGAAAAAAGTTGGGCAATGTATTTTTGGAAGGCATTACCCTTTATATTTTAATCTAGTCATGCATGAAAGGCCATGATGAAGACTATTTGTAGACCTACTTCGATAAGTTTTTAGAATTCTTTTGGGAACTGGAAGAGAGGAGCACACAAGAGTGTATCCATGAGCAGGAGTACTCTTGATCAATTGGGTGTTTTGAATTATTGCATATGACAATTTAATGGTAAGAGTATGTAGAAGCTTGATTTCACTCTCTACTCTATTGTTATTTTTAGTTTTTGATTTTTGTCTCTCTATTATAGCCAACCTTATGATCTTGCTTGCTATCACCCTTGCTTTGTTGATCATTGAGTTTGTTGCATGGAGTGCTTAGCTTGCATGATAATTCATGTTCCTCTATTTGGGTTAAGTCATGCCTTTAATATTTATGTTCTAGGTTTCTCCTTTTGAGGATACCTAGTAGAACCCATCCAAGATGTTTAACAGATCTTATTGTTTCCTGTTGGAATATAGATATTATTGTTGTATATTTTTTGCTTGCTAGTTATGTCAATTTAGCTTTTTGGATCTTTGTTCTTAGGCATCCACCCAAGTTGGCTTTGTTCTAGCAACTATTTAGTTGGTAGCTTTCGTAGTGCATTCATTATTGGCAACCTTGCATTTTATAAGACAAGTCTAGACTCTAGTTTGTCTCGTCAAGTCTTGCTATGCTAGCTCTAGCATGGAGGCAAAGGTGGATCCTTCATTGCTAATGCTTTTAGGTTTGCAGTTGCCTTTCATCTCAAATCAATTATTGTTTAAAGCTCTGTGTCTTTTCGCCTGAAGGAGTATGTGATTTTTGGATTATGTTTTTTTTCTAATATTCTCTTTTATATGCTCAACTTTATACTTTGAAAATAAGTGGAGAAGAATTATAATTTTTATGGTTATTAATGAATTGTTTTTTTAAGTAAAGGAATTGGTAACCTTTTTTATTAAATAGAAAGAAGAAAGATAATTAATATCTCCCTATCAGGTTAATATTGAGCATTGATAATCAATAATAATATTGAAATTCTCTTTTAAATCATGGTATAGGAATTGTATCTTTTATATTATGCTACGAATATCAGAATAATTGTATGTTTATTTTTTATTCTTGTTTTTAAGAGTTTTGCCTATGCTTAGGTATGGAATTGGAAATAATATTATTGTTATTATAAAGTCTATTGGAAATTAGGGGTTTTGATAGCTTTATTATGTATGGAAATAGAATTTACTACTTGAAGAAAAACTTAGAGAAAAGTAAATCTTGTTTAATTATGGATTTGAAATTTTATAATGGAAGGATTTGTTTAATAGTTACATATATGCATGAGAGATGTTAAAAATGGATTGAAGAATATTTATTTTATAAATGTTTAGTAATGGTTCCCGAGGCTTGAGTAGATAACGAAATCCATTATGGGGAATGAAGTATGGTATTGTATCCTAGTTTGTATGACAATGCTTTGCATAATTCATGTTTGTATGCTTGCATTTTTATTTCTTAGTGCATGTTAGGCTTGCATAAGCAATGCACGAGCTATCTTGATCCCTAAATTTTAAAACAAGTTCGTGGGAGGAATTGCTTAAGAGGACTTTGAAAGAAATATGGAAAGATGAATCTGCCTTTGGAAGATGTATTAATGTATTTGTAGAAAAGCTTAATCTTGAGAAGTATGAATTATGGAAAATAATGCTTCATGGTTTTAATGGAAATGTATTTTTATATTTAAGAATATTTAGTCTTTATAGATGCAATGATGCTTTTGATCATGTTAAATCATAGAAATTTTCTTTTAAAGCATGGAAATTATTATCTTTGGGAGAGATGTTTTAAGGTTAGACTCTTGGGGGTTTTGGGGTGTGACTTTTGGGAAAGTCCTATGCAATGAGACCTAGGAATGACACACAAGAAAATAGTAGTGGTACTTTCAATAGTGAGGATAAAGTGACCATGCTCATTACCAGGTGAGTGGTAATGATCCTAGTTAACCCACAAAGGTGTGGTAACTATGCACGAAGTAATTATGCTAGAATAGACCTACATAAAAGGACTTATGTAATGTTAGGAAAAATGCATTCCCCTTCAAGTGTTATAGGCCTCGAAGGATAATCCCTACACTATTGTCAAGTTGTCCTATACTTGTGAGGGTATAGAAAAGGTTGAGGGACCATTGCTGGAATCCTTTCTAAATGGTGAGGTTTGAAAAGGTGAACCCTAGAAAACATAGGATGTTGGCCACTCCTATCCACTTGTGTGTCATATGTAGTGACATTAACTCAAAATGTGGTTTATGCCTTATAATACTAGAATTAATTGGGACTTCTTTTTTAAACTTACTTGAAAATATAATTTTTTATCTCCCTTAGTTGGTTTTAGTGGGTTGTTACACCTTCTAGTTAAAATAAACACATCCACAAAAATATTTTAAATAAATTTGTAAATCATGAAAGAACAAAATATTGCAATACAAAATGAAAATGTAGAAATATATATTAATCTCATAGAATCATAATACATAATCTTGACCTCTTCGATGGAGAAACCTCCTAAAAATATCTTTGATTCAATATGAAAAAGAGATACATCCATATATACCCCTCATTTTTTAAAGACTCTTCATAACCCTAAACCTAACACTCAAGGGTTGGCTCATATGCAAGTTGCCATCCAAGATAGAATCTTCTACAAAACAAATAGTTAGATTCCTATAATGGTTACATTAAAAAATACCATCTATCTAGGTGTGTCTAGAACCACAAACTATTGCATAATATCAATAGGATAGGCTCCCCATATTAGAAATGGGGTTATTATATAATAATGTTAGGATGGGGTCTTAACATATAACAATCTCATTTTATGGCCGTAACATCAACTTCTTCTTTGTTATCTTGAAAAAGGTCAACAATGCTAATTAGAGCTTTGCCCTTCTCATTACTCTTTGTTCGTAAAGTAGTTTTCTTGTAATGTCCTTTCTATTTATACTAAGATAAAACTACCTTAGACAAATTTCTCCTAACACCTTTATCTCCAAATTGTGCTTTTTGAGTTCCTATATCTTTTCCTTGCAATAAGTTTATTGTAATTTATTTCATATTTTGTATTAGATCTACTTCAGTTGTAGAAGTAGAGAAATATGAACATACTATTGTTACTGTTGTTGCTAGTTATGAAACCTAGCTAGAAGCAATGGAAAAAATTGGTGCTAGTGGAACTATCTCCTCCTCTAGACTCTCCTTTTGTTTCTTTGTAACCTCATACACATATTGGGTAGTGGTAGGTTGTTCATACTTTATCCTCAAATAAATTGTTATCTTGAAACCTATAGTAAAATAATTATAAAGCATGTTATCTACAACCTCCATGAGACCATTATACAAGTTCTCCTTCTATACCTAGACGTGCACCTTCTTTCAAAGCTTCCACACTTGTGAATAGTAGTCATGAACTCTATATTTAGGTCCTTGAACCATGTTTGCTATCTCAATTATTAGGTTAAACTATTTTTGGCATGGGTTGTACTCCTTGATCATGTTTTCACTAATATTGTCCCATGTATTTTTGATCTACTTCTCTTACGTCTCGTATCATCTAAACGTAGCATCTTCCAAAAATATTGGAAGGAACTTCTTCCATTGCTCCATCCATGGTAAGCCATTATAAATGCACTCTCTCTTATATTATTAAATTAATGTCTTGGTATCTTCACAAGACTAGGCTAAAAAGACAAGAATTTTTCCCATCATTTTTATGTCCTTGGAATCCCAAGTACAACTCTTCCTAGTGAAAATGCCAAGTGCTCATAAACTAGAAACTAAATGTACCTATAGAGTACTATGAATACCAAACTTATTAGATTTTTCCTGCCAGTTCATTTATCTTATGCCTCTAGTGAAGGTACACAAATAGAAACAAGACAAATTAAATGGTAGACTATAATGGAGTAATCACAAACTATCCACAAGATCTCCAAAACATACACTTGTTGACCATACTTTACTAGACAGATACATACATGAGTACAACAAAGGAGTTCTATATAAAGGAGATCAATTGGTGATAACACTTAGTAAGGAACCTAGTAAATATAATTTACCATATAATAAATAGGGTTATGATTGTGATAAAACTAAGTTACCAAGCAACACCACCACCAAAGAGGAGTGGTCTCAACAACAAAACCAAAATTGTTGAACTACAATGCACAACACTTCTTGAGCCCTCCTTTTACTATGGTCATTATGATGGACTCATAGTGTTTATATGGTGGTGGTATGCTACCATAAAACTCTCATGCGTGATAAAATATTAATACATCATGAAAATATGAATTTATAAAGTACAAGAGATGACACAATGAAAACAAAAGAAATTGTATTATAACTACAAATTAAAACATTACATGGATGCTCACCAAATTACCTTATGAGCAAACATGACCCTTTTTTTGAGCCTACACATCCGGTTGAATTTTCCATTGACCATGCTACATACCCTCACTTTGACAATCTTGTCCACACCTTGGACAAAGAGACACCCTTTTCTAGCTAGTTTGACTTGTAGCTCTCACTCATGTCGTAGACCCTCTATTACTCCCATGAGATCACACTTTCTCAACTCAAATTATCTTTTATGAGGGGTTTCTCCCCTATTTATAGGCTCATGGGATCTAGATATTACATGCATGGAGAACTCTAGATAGACACATTGTCTACCATTGTGTTTTTCCAAGCCCTTTGGGTTAGAGTGAGCATAGATATGATGATAACAAGTGAAGAACCTAGATGCTTGAAAAGGAATCAAATGCAACCCTAATCACCCTTAATCTAAAATATATGAGTGTAAGAGAATTATAAATTATAAACCCATTGTCTTATGCAATATACTATACATTATTATTTCAAATTCAATTTAAAACAACTCAAGGTGTTGTATTAGCTTTATTGCTTTAGATCAAAAGGGAATTCATGGCAAATAAATGGATCTAGGATAATGTTATTATTTCCCATGTATTAATTCACTCCCTAAATTCTAGTTAGAAATAAAGTATGATGTTGAAACTGAACATCAACAAGGCCTATAACAGAGATGAATAGGGATTCCTACCAAAAGTTCTTAAATTAAAATTCTCATTGGAATACATCTATTGGATTGAGGAATGCATTTCTACCTTGATATTCTCTATTATGTCTAATGTTTTACCATGTGACTTCTTTAAAGGAGAAGGTGCTATGACAATTAGATGTAATTTCACTTTATTTTTTTATTATTTTGATTAAAGCTTTGGGTAGATTATTGACAAGGAAATCAAGCTATTGACGATCACTTCCAATTTAGTTTCGCTAATATGTTTGTAATTTTCTAATGATAATATTCCTTTAGGTGAGGTATCCCTTTGGGATGCTATATACATGAAGGCTCTTCTAAAACATTTTGAAAGAATATTAGGATAGAAAATTGACTTAGAAAAATTAAAATATTTCATTTCTAATGTCCTTTAGTTAGATAGAATGCAATAGTGAGATAACTAGGGTTACAATTAGGAATAATCCTTAGTGCATATCTCAAAGTTTTCTTCTTTAATGAAAAGATGGTGAGTCACTTTGAGAACCTTTATTAGGTAGAATTTAAGACTGCCTTAGCCAATGGAATAATAAGTCCTTGCTTTTATTGGGCACATTATCCTAATTCGATCAACTTTACAAACAAACATTGTTATCTTTTTTCTCCATGAGTGGCAAGTGCTTGACCCCTAAGTGAGTTGTCCAAGCCTCACTATAAACTAATATCCTTGATAGCCTATTAAAGAATAAGAAATTAACAATAAATGATATTATTTTTGTATTTGCTCAAATTTTATTTTATGTTTTAAGATTATCTTTTTCCCCATATATTGTAAATATAGATAATTACTGATATTATTAGTTTATTTATTAATGTTTTTTTTTTCCAATTTTAAAATATATTAGATGCGGATTTTTATATCAAACATTCAATTTAATCCAAAATTAACGCGATTAATAATAAATGGCAATGTTTTTGCATTTTCTCAGTTTTATTTTATGTTCCAAGATGATGTTTCCCCCATATATTATAACTCTAGACAATTTAATTCTTAGATTATTAGATTATAGAATAATGTTTCCCCCCATTCCAAACCTCTACTTGTATTATAAAATGAAATTTTGCATCGATACACAATGTGGTGATCTAAGATTGAGCATTCACACTCAAAACCTCTTCAAATAAGTGATTTTCCTAGTTGCAATTGCATATACTATCGACTAATCAACAAGCCTTACAAGGCTATGAGAGTCAATTCAATTTCCTTATTATCATGCTAAAATTTATAACTCTAGATGATGTTCCATGATGATGTTTTCCCCACATATTATAACTCTAGACAATTTAATTCTTAGATTATTAGATTATAGAATAATGTTTGCCCCCATTCCAAATATCTACTTGTATTCTAAAATAAAATTTTGCATTGATACACAATGTGGTGATCTAAGCTTGAGAATTCATACTTAAAACCTCTTCAAATAAGTGATTTCCCTAGTTGCAATTGCATATATTATTGACTAATCAACAAGCCTTACAAGGCTACGAGAGTCAATTCAGTTTTCTTATTATCATGCTAAAATTTATAGTTGATATTCCATGTGTTCCATATCCATAAAAATAGTCACATAAGTAGCATGCCATAGGATGTGAAGGTTATCAATGTATAACCTTATAGCATCATTGATTTGAGAATTATGCTTCATAATTTACTAGTACAAGATGGTAACAATGTATATAAATCATGTAAATAATCATATTTGACCTTAATCCTAATTTTTTATTAGTATCCCCACAAAGCATGTTATAAACAAAATACTAATATCCACTGCAGTAATCCAAAGGATTCTACAAACTAGTAACTCATAATATATGCTCAATATTATAAAATTCCTAAAATTTAACTATTGATATTCATCACAATAAAAAATGAAATCATAGCAAGGAGGACATTGTAAATGATCAAAAAATGCTTTTATAAAAAATTGTGAAGATTTGGATGACACATAGTCTTGATAAATAAAACATAAACTTAATGTTATGAATGGGATATATTTATTCATTCTCAAACATGAAATAACAAATCATAATATAAGACAAGATGATAATAAATGGATCACAACCAATAACATTAATAAATAAGATAGTGCATTAGACAAACCCTAAAGAGTCAAAAATTAAATTTATTATAAAAACATTCAATTTTTCCTTTTTAAACCAAACTAACGTGGACTCAAAGTATACATTACCTTTCATATTTTGTTGATATCAATTTCATAGAGATTTGACCTTGTTAAGCTTATTCTTTAATAATAACTTTGTAAAATTACCTATAATTTGATCATCTAAGTGATAAAACTCCATAAGATAATAACATTTTGAATCTACTCATAAATGTATGACGATGGTTTTCAATAGGCCTTTTCTTGTTGGAAGATATAGTAATCTAATATTATCGTCCAAGTTTGACAAATGACGATGTAAACATTTGGGTAACATTTGATGTAACCCTACAAACAATATTAAGTAAGCCTGTGGGCAATATTATGCATTCCTATGGGTAATATTATGTAATCCTACGATCAATATTGTTATATTCATCCATTATAGTATTGGTTAATCTACTTGGATGGTCATATATTCACCCCTTGTGGAATTGATTAAACCACCTTAATGGTTAATCTTAACTAAACCTTTAATTAGGGTTTATTAACTTTACTTAACCTTGAGTCTTTATATTTCTCTTGTTTAATGTAGTTGTAATTGTAGCTAAGAATTATTTATCTATTATAAATACACCTAACTATTGATCCATCATATTAGTGTGTAGTGTAATATTCTTATGTCAGCTATTATTGTAGGTGCCTACCTTGGGCATCCACCCATCCTATTTCATATCTATTGATTTCTTTATTTCACTTCCCTATTCTCTTGCATATGCTTATGATGAATATTACACTTCATATAATTTTTGGAAAATAATATAAAGTCTAATAGTTCTAATATGAGCTATTAGATTATATGCCAAATTGATTTTAATTTTATTATCATAGAAAAAACTTGTTGATATTTAGGTGTGTAAAACTAAGCCTATGATGAGAGTCACTATGATGTCACTCGAAACAAGGTTATTTGAGGGATCCATAATAGGACCATCTAACATAGGGTTGTTTGATACAAATCCATCCAATAAATATCATTTATAACAAGCATGTCTAAGATTTGTTTATTTCAAAATAAGCATCTAGGTTCTAGTTTTTTCAAACATTAGGGTGTCTATACCTCAAGTTTTTTGAGTATTTATTCATCTATGCATTGAGTTGCCTATGTCCTAGGGTGTTGCACACTAGGTTATCTTGATGACCGATAATTCAAGCATGGAGCCATCTAGTCATTAGGTCATTCAAACACCTAACCTATATTAGAGTAGTTGATTCACTATAATCAAATTTACCATCAATAAACTTTGTTATCAAAGAACCTAACTATAATAGTGCAAAGGATGGGGGTCAATTTTAAATGAATAAACAAAGCCACCAATATGGTAAAATTGTGAATAAGGCATGATAGTGAAGATTTAGACACTCCTAATAAAAGGTCCAAGGTTTGAAAGTGGAATAACATATGGGTGTACATGATACTTTAATAGCTAGAGTGTGGGTGACTTAACATGTATTGGATAAACAAAATCATCCCATGTGGCCTACAATATTATGGACCTTAACAACTATCTTTATATTTCTTTTTTCAATGTATGATCAATAAGGGTCGTGTGCACATAAAGCATCCTTAGGTGGGAAAGATAGAGCCATCTATGAATAGGTTATTCTAATCCCCATGTCCTTTAGGTACTAAGTAGGTAGAAAATCTTGGAGATTTAATAGAGGTTGAATGTCCAACTAAACAACAACACTCTTAGAGTAATATTCCATTCTTTGGGATATTTACCTTTTTACTCCACTAGGTAAAATAGGTAGTATATTGCATTACACTAATTAGGTAGATTATTACATTACTTTTTCTACTTTCTACCATGTAGATATTTACTGTCTTAAATATCTAATGGTAATTCTTAAATATCCTAGATTAAGAATCCTAAACCAAACACTCTACCTCCTATGGCGCGTTGGTTAGCATGGATGCAGGAATATAGTTTTTATTTCTATTTTGTAACATATTTAAACTATAGTTTCTATACTATATTGTTAATGCAAATTTATCATTTTATCAAATATTATTTATTCCCTGGCCATATTGGTATTAGAGATAGAGGAGGAGCTGCAGCACGACATCTTTGTTCCATAGGACAAGGCGAAGGATACACCTTCGTTCCATAGGACAAGGTAAAGAAACTTCTCACTGCAAGAAGAAGCACCATTTTATTGGTGACTTTAATTTTCTCTAATTCCTAAGTTTTGAAGTTTTTGATTTGATTTATTTTCACACCTAACTCTGTGGACCGACGACCAGAGATAAAAACTAGACGATCGACCCGTGGACCAGCGACCGAAGATCAAACCCTAGAAATTGGCCCAACACGGTTCTCGCAAGCAAGGGCGCAAGAGCCATCTATCGACGACAAAATATTTCTTTCTCTCTAACCCTACCGTGGGACCCGAGGCCGACCTGCATGAGAGGGTAGGAGCACCCTCCGTGCGGCGGTGGACCTCCACAAGAGGGCAAGAGCGCCCTTCGTGCGACGATCGAGAGGGCAGGAGCGCACTCCTTACAATGGTGGACCTCCACGAGAGGGCAAGACTGCCCTCTGTGGGAGGCCACATGGCAACCAGGCCGCCTACACATGAGGGTAGGAGCGCCCTCCGTGTGGGGCTAAATACTTGAAACCAAATCTAGAAGGGACCCTAGCGATCAGAGGGCTGGCCACCTAAGGGAGGGTAGGTGCACCCTCCTAGGTAGTGTTCAGCCACGTGAGCACCAATGGACGGTGACCAGAGATAAAGCTTCGAAAACTGTCGACTAAGAGCCAAGGCAAGAGTGCCCTGGCTCGAACTGGATAGAACAAAACACGTGGTATTGATCGAATTTGACATGCTGGACATGAAAACCTTAACCTAAGTTGACTCGACTAAGGGACATCCAACCACGTGGTGACATGTGGTGAAGCAAGGATAGGGGGCAAGACAACTAGCTGACATATGGCACCAACTGGCCACTGATCCATGTGCAAGAAAAATTTGGTGTTTCAGGCATCAAGCACCACGTGGCATTTTGTGATTTGATAGATGGAGTGACATGGCGGGTGATCAAATGTCGGAGCAACAGTGATTGCTCGAGGCAATCATGCGTTCAAGAAATACATCTAGGCCTTTAAAGGCCTAAATCATCCCTTGTGGGATGAATGTGGGATAAATCCCACCGAGCCATTCCAAAGGCTCGTGGTGCGTTAATACACCGCACGTCGGGGATGACTTTCAAAGCTACCCCAACAGTGTAATGGTTCAGGCTTACACCTTGACATACGCGAGGTCATGCGATCGACCCTGCACAATGAAATTTTGCAAAGGTTTTTTTAAAAATATTAATTTTTTTTGTTTTAAAATTAAATTTTTTAATTTTTCTATAGTTTTCTAATGTTTTTAATATTTTTTATAGATTTTTTTTATAATTTAGCATATTTTGGCTTAAAATCATCAATTTTAAACCATTTAAGTTGATTTTTTTCCAAACGAATTTATTATAAAGATTATTCATCTTTAAAAGTATTTTTAGCATTTCAAACTTAGAATTTTTGTAAAGAAAACCACATTTTAAAGGATCGTGGCGCGTTAATCTCCACATTTTGTTGCAAAAATTAAAAGATGCATTTTCAATTTTACTCGACACCTTTAATGGCAAATTAGGTGCATTTTCGATTGCATCCGACACCTAGGTGATAAGAATTTTGAGGGAATTCTTGTTTAATTATTGCATTATTTCTTTTTGCAATTATAAGTCATAGAATCAAGAACACTCCATACCCCAAAATTTCACAAATTTGTGTAAATCCATGCACAGATTTAAATCCACTTTCACTTGATATTCTATCCTAAAACCAAAACCCCTAATTCACTCTTATTTGTTTGGCTTAATCTCCTCAAACTGATTATTCCTCTTCAAGAGGATTTTTAGGCAGGTGCCATTAAATATCTTTTTGAGTGAGTTATCTTTCATCTCTTATTTGTTTGGCTTAATTTCCTCCAACTGATTATCTCTCTTCAAGATAATTTTTCAGGCAGATGCCATTAAATACCACTTGAGAGTGAAAGAAAGATCATCTAGTACAAGTTGTAGGACCTTCATCATAACAACTATCAATAAATACTTAAGTGATACACAATTGCTAAAGTGTCCTAACTATTCAGCATGGAAAACTAAGATGAAAGCCATCTTGACTATAGAGGACATGTGGGATTTAGTTGATGGCACTGAAACAAGACCCGCATCACCAGGAGTAGATAAAAAAGCATGAGATAAAAAGAACAATCGTCTTCTCATGTTGATACTCCTTACAACTACTGATGAGATCCAACCTCACATAAGTGAAACTAAAACTGGTAAAGCTGCATGGGATGCACTTAGTACTATTTTTGAAGTCAAGAATCAATCAATTGTTCTAAACCTTCAAACACAAATTCATACACTCCATATGAAGTCAGGTGAATTAGTAGAACTATTCCTCTGCAGAGTGGCATATCTGAAGTCTAAGCTTAATGTTTTAGGGGCCAAAGTTGAAGACACCATTTTGACTTTAGTAATCTTGAGAGCCCTTCCCGAATCCTACAAAATGTTGATTACATCCCTTAATGTTTCACAAAGATCAGTCACCTTTGTGGAGTTAGTCAATTTGCTTCAAACTAAGGAAGCAAACCAACTCCAAAGAGATGAAGTGTCGAACAATGCACTTTATTCAAACTATAAGGGTGATAAGAAGAAAGGAAACTTTCAAAAGGGAGGATCATCCTCAAAAGGTAAGGGAAAGCAATCTCAAAAGAGGTTTTGCTTGCATTGTAAAAAGAACAACCATGACACCAATTGACGTTGGTTAAAAAACAAGCAAAACAAGAAAGATAAAGGCACAACACAAAAGCAAAACAAATACAATATTGCTAGTGAAGTGTCTAGTTTCGATTCTGATTTTGGTTCAGAAAAAGCACACAGAGTGCTTATTGCTAAGATAATATTGTAGAGGGAAAACACATTTGTCACCTTGAGCAAACACCATTTCCTCTCTCTTTATTTTTTTAGGCTTAATAAATAGCATAAGTTTTTGTTTGAAGTACTTGAAATAAAGGGGTGTTTGTACCTTTTTTAGGCTTCATAAATAGCAAACTCTCATTGTTTAAAGTTCTTGTAACAAAAGGAGGGAATTTTTTGGTGTAAAATTGCCTAGGAGGCAATATTTGTAAAATCCTTCACAAAGCTTCTTAAGTTGCACATATTTTGCAATTAAGGGGGGATATACTTTCTTTTCTTCACCAATTTTTATAAAAATGGAAGAAGACTTATAAGGGTTCATTTTCGACAGCGACCGACACCTTAGTCATACTTCTTTCAGAAATTAATTACAACATGTTTTGCGACAAGAAGGGGGGAATTTATAAGGGTGCATTTTTGACAGCGACCAACACCTTAGCTACCTTATATTTTGCAAACTCATATTGTAAATGAATGAACCTCATATGAAGTTATCTACTCTACTACACCTAGCGATTGCAATGGATGGTTACCCATGCAATTCGGTTGGATGACTTGATTACTATAAGGACATTTTTTGGTGTGAAGACAAAGTGGGGAATGATCCATTTTTTTCTTAGGAGCAGCCAGAGCACTGTGACAGAGCAAGAACCAAGAGATGAACATCTTTTTCACTGTATTGGGACAGTTATATACATTACCCAAATAATGTAATAAAGGGGGATGTTAGAGTAATATTTCATTCTTTGGGTTATTTACCTTTTTACTCCACTAAGTAAAATAGGTAGTATATTGCATTATACTACTTAGGTAGATTATTACATTTACTTTTTCTACTTTCTACCATGTAGATATTTACTGTCTTAAATATCTAATGGTAATTCCTAGATATCCTATGTTAAGAATCCTAAACCAAACACTCTACCTCCTATGGCACGTTGGTTAGCATGGATGCAGGAATATAGTTTTTATTTCTATTTTGTAACCTATTTAAACTATAGTTTCTAAACTATATTGTTAATGCAAATTTATCATTTTATCAAATCTTCTTTATTCCCTGGCCACAAACACTAATAGGCTAAGACAAGAATCTAGTTAAAGATGAAGCTACATTTTAAATGAAGATCCTAGAAAATGACATCATATCCATAAGTCGATCAAAATATTATTAAAAGAATTAACTTTCTAAATCAAAGTAAGGATACACTTATGACTAAGAAAACTCATAAAAAACAACATGAAGTATCAAGATCTACAAGATTAACTATAAAAGAGCTAAAAGTGTGGATTTAAATGATAAATATATATTATAACAACAACACATTTATTTTAACTAGATTAGTGAAGATAATGAAAAACAAAATTATAACCAAAAGTATTTTATAAAGCAATAATAAATTAATCTAAATACAACATATAAGTAATCAAAACTTTTTTTTATATTTTTTATTTTTTAACTTAAAAGTTAAAAAAAATATGAAAAAAGAAATATTTTTAGTGTTTTGCTCAAAAAAATATTTTCAAACATAGATTTATAATAATTGTTTCTTCAAAATGGTCTTTTTAATAAGTGATTAACATTTTTTATTGGTTATTAGGAATTGAAATATGCCCTACATGTATTACATCATGACCATATAATGGTACTACAACATTTTGGTAATTATATATATATATATATATATATATATATATATATATATATATATATATATATATATATATATATATATAATAATATATATATATATATTTTGGAAAGATTCGAACTTAGATCTCCTCTTTAAAATTTGAGGAATATAACTAATTGAGCTAATACCATTTGATTTCAATAAATGATTGTTAACTTCAATAACCATTTTATTTTTTTTTTCAAAATAATTTCTAAAACCCATAATACTAATAAGTACCTAAGCCCCCGAGGGCTAGGTGGATTGGTAAGTGTTTGTTTGGCTAGGCACTTACCAAAAAGACACCTAGGTTCAAACCTCAGGGGCAACCTGTTTGTAAAGGTAGTAGTCTAATTTAAATCCTCTGAGTGCACGATAGATCGATGATGACAATATGAATTCTAAGTGACCAGTGGTCCCCTTCACACTGGGTCAACAATAACGAGGTGGAATAGGTTTGGTGGGAGTAGCCCATGTGGTTTAAACCATGTGCTTGTCAGTCACTAAAAAATAGTGTGGTTAAAAAAAATACCTATGTGTTTTTTTTTCAAAATACTTATATGATGTTAATATGAATGAGAAGCAAGTTACTAATACATCAACTTAGCAACTCTCGTTTAGATAATGCTAACACATTAATTGTAGGTTAAGGACTCTACCTAATGCTTGCTTTTGGATTAAATTTTTAATACATAAAATGTTTTATTAGCTCATCATTCCTCATGATCATTTTCACTCATAATCATTTTCAATATGAGGCACATTGATAGTAGGCCAAAGACTTTACCCCAATTCTTTTTTTGGATTGATAATTCTTTTTAGTGCATATAATGTCTTATCAACTCATTATTCCTCACAATCATCACAATCATTGTTCATTTTAGACAACCCACTAGTGTATACTACATAAATAAATAATTTTTAACCCAAATAATTATAAAAATATTTTTTTAATCATTTTTTCAAAAAAAAATTTATTAATTTTTTAAATATTTATATAATTAAAGTATCAAATATATCAAAATATTTTTAACACCCAAGATAAGCCAAATAATATTATAGTTTTATTTTACTAGTTAAGAATAGAAATTGGAGTGAAAATCATGAACATAAATTCATAAAATCACATGATTGTTATTAGATTCACATTGAAAAGGTTTCTCAACATTTGGAAGCACTTTTAATTTAATCTAGCAAAATATCATAAAGTGGGAGGAATGATGTGCTACCAATGAGCTAGGCAAGCATACTGATGGATATTCAAGATTTTAGAAGAGACTGTCATTGAGTTTTCCAATCAAGTTTTTAAGAGCCGACTTAACAAATGAATTTTTTCTAAGATCATGCTAGTGAACATCTTTAAATTAAAAAGACCCTCTCTATTTTAAAGGGCAGATCAACCATCAACATCCATGCACATAGTGATATAAATGAATGAAATAAAATGACTTTTATTACATTTATAAGGCCAGGTTTGAAATGTAGATTAATTGGTTGGAGAAACTTTATAAGGACACTCAAGGTTCAAATATTGGGTCTCACCAAACTGAATGTTTATCCGTGTTTCTAGTGCTTTCAGTGGTATAAAAGGTTTAAAACGATATGAGCAGATAACAGTGGCGGCTACCGATTCCATCATGTTAAAACAAATTACATTCACAAGGTCAAATAGTCTATCGGACCAAGAAATTTAATACAAGATAGGGTGCAAGCACATAACAGTGGCGGCTACCGATTCCACCATCTTAAAAACAATTACATTCACAAGGTCAGATAGTCTATCAAACTAAGAACTTTAATACAATATGGGGTGCGATACAATCCTACTCCCTTTTGAATTCAAACATTTATTGTTTTATTCAGAGTTTCAAAGTTTAACAACATAAAAAAAAAGTTGATCAAAAAAATTAAAAATGTTCAACATCCTCATATTTTGGAGTAAGTTTCTTTGTTTTTTCTATTCTTAATTATTCAAAAATGAATAAAAGTTTCACGTGAATTTAGTTTCAGAGTATTCTCATATATATACAATCATGATGTCTTTGTAGGTTTCACATTCACATATATTTATTTTATTTTTATTTTTTGAACTATATAGAAACCTTAATTAAAATATATTTACGTTATAAGCTTATTGTTTATTTATTTATTTATTTTTAACTTATTTTTATTTTGATCAATATAGCAAAAACCTCAATCTTAAGATTTTAATTATAACTATATTATATTTTAATGATAGGAATACCAAAATAATGAAGGGTGACAATTAACAAGTTCTTACATCTGAGTAGGTTTTGAAAAAAGTTCATTTATAGAAGATAAAAGTAAACCTTAAACATAGCCTTCTAGGATCTTGTCACTTCGAATGATGAGAAACTTACGTGTTCAAATATTTTTTTATTGCATGATGAATTTCAAAGAACAAAAATTAAATATCTCACTTCATCAAAATTTGAAAACATACATGAGATAAACTTGTTATGTCAACATGTTTGATTTTTGTTATATTCAGTATAGAAGTATGATTTTTCCTTGTACTAGAGTTTTTTTTGTTTTAAAGCTTATAGGAAAGTATTATTGAAAAAATTATATTAATTGTATTGTATGTTTAGCAAATTTCAACGAAGTCCTATATAACAATTTTATTTTGTTTATAATAGTTATATGTGATACCAAAAAATAGATTTATCTATTTTCCATCATATTTGTTCATAATATTTTGTATATAATGGACTATTTGGATTGGAATTTCCTTCACTAAATCACATAACACCATATGACATAAGTAACAAGTATGCTATATTGATCCCATGTATTGAGAAATGAGCAACACATATTATTGGACAACCTTTCGTTAATTATTTCAAGTTTGTATAAATAATCTCTTATCATTGATTATAAACAAGTGCATAATGGTTGCTTTTTAATTGGTAACACCTTAATAGATTTCTATAAAAAAGAAGAATCTAGAAGCACCTTTTTCTTGCATCATTTATTCTTGACTACTTGTAGTGTACTCTATTTATCTATCATTTAAAAAGTCATTTGCCTATTCTATTCTTTCAAAATTTTAATAGCAAGTTCAATTTTAACTTTTTACATTGAATTGCTTGATTAGATAATATTACATAGATTTAGATGTATTCTAGTGATTTATGACATCTTTCCATGTTTTATGGTGTTTTTTGTTTTACATTTTCAATGTAGGTGGTTCAACTCAATTTTTGTGCATTTAGTTAGTGGGTTTATTAATTTTTCTATTATTTACTTTTTATAGCATTTCCAATGAGCATATGGAAGTGTATGGAATTATTATGATGGGGTGACAACCATTATTTTCAACTATTTGCTACTGTAAACTAATTGCTTAACACTATATTAAGCTTGTTTAGTATGACCAATTTCTTGTTGACAACAAGAAATTGTGTTCATCTTATAGGTGTTCTTGGTTTGATTTTTCATGTAGTACCATGATCATATAAAGGTAATGTTTCCTTAATGTTCTATGTTCTCTCTAAAATGTATTGTTATCTATTATTATTTTGTGTATTTTTAAATGTGAATACCATTTAGACTTTGAAACCACCTTAAAAAAAATATTACTATGAAAAATGATGTGGATATAAATTAAGATTAGTTTTATTTGAATAATTCTTACTTTATAAAGCTAGTATACCTGTGGTAGTTGAATGGAGTGGATTATTTCCATTATTATATGTGATAGCCTTCCATTTGTGATGAAAATATTTATCTATGTTATCATTATGAATATTTTGTTGGAAAATTCAAAGCAACGTTTGAATCCCGCTAATTATGGATATTGTGTGATTCTTTGTCTAAGATGAGAAGAATATATAGGACCAAACAATTTTTATTTGCAATACTAAATGCTTCCCTTCTAATGTCTCTATTTTTCTCTCCTTCAAGCATGGATACACTAATCACAACTACATAGTAGATGATAGAAAATGCTTACTTGAGTGGCCACACTGAAATTATAATTTTGATTTCTAAATATTGGTATGATGGATTGCTTGAATATTGCACATCTCGAGGGTATTCCAACAATTGTCTTTGCAAAAAATATTCCAAACTTATCAAATAACCATAATTATAGAGCATGGTAACATGAAATGATATTTTTAAAACTATTCATGCCTCTCCATAAATCCACTATCATTTCCATTAACAAATCATCCTTCCCTATGAACAATATTTTTGAATTCCTATTTTGTGAACAACCTTAAATGGGGTCCTACTGCCATAAGAGCATGTCCATCTAAGTTAATGTACCCAGACCCAATAACTGCTTACGTTCATTGTTGAGTAATCACTTAAAAATGGTCACCAATAATTCCTCCAATTGTTTAGCCTTGCGCTCACAGAATTTTATGCTAAAAAAATTCATATCTTGTTACTATAAAAATATTAACAAATTTATAATAAACAAGATAAACCTTTTAATGTACAAGTAAAATAAATTTGACTAAAACTTAGAGTTGAAAGAGATAAATACTATGTCACCATAATATTATAGAGATAAATATTATGTTACCGTAAATTGATACCCTATGTCAACAATTTAGATTAATTCTCATATTCCATCAAAATTAAGACTATTAGATGAAGAGAGAGAACTTTTACATTAGAATTTATCTAATCAACATGTAAACATAATTTTTAAGGAAAAACTATTCAAACATTTTGATAGCAATAAAATTAAATTTTATATGACAGATCTTCTACATGGTTAACATTTCCTTTTAAGGATCCTGCACTCATAGGATATTAGCAATATTTCCCTTTCATATTTTTAATGCTTAATTCAAACAAACTCCTCCACCTATCTCTGCAAAATGAAGTACAATGTAGTTTATCTCAAAAAGGTGTTTGGGGGAATTTATTGATTGGATTTATGCATCTAACAAGCCTCTTTGGAATAAATGTAGAGCCATACCCAAATGCAAGCTTTGAACATAGGTCACAGTAGAGGCCCATAGAATTTGTGAAGGAGAAATAGATAGAAATGGTTACTACCATTAGAATAGAGCTGACATGATATTTTGAGCAAGATGTGTCTTGTATTTTTTGGTAATAGTGCTCAAGCAATTACTTTCCAAGGATTGGTATCAATGGACCAAATCACTTTGATGCTATGAATAATGAAGGCATCAAATCCTTTCAATATCATTGTTGGTTTGTTTGACTCCACATCCAAAAAGCAAAGCCTAAGGATATTTATTAATTTGTACTTGGGATGCAGTAGGGATCAAAACCAAGAACAAAATTTATTTTCAAGAAAATAGAAAAAGCTAAAATAAATAGAGTTGCAAGTTGATTCCTATAGAGTGATGTGCCCTTCAACATAAAAAAACAACCCATTTTATCATAAGATGTTTGATTTGGAAGCTATTATTGGGCCTTGAAATAAGTTTCTCTATCTGTAATAACTTTCAAGGAAACATATAACAAAAAATAAATTTAAAGTAAATAAAGAAATATATTAATGAAAAATTAAAGAAGTTGAGGTAGTCTTAGCCCAAGATAGGACACATGAGTATGTCAGATGGGTAGATAGATAGGAAGGGAAGGTTGATGCTTATTTTTTTAGCTTATTTTCCTAAAAATATAATGTTTATGAAATTCATTGGTGCATTACCCCTTGTGAAGGATGGTGCCCTATTTTGTTGAAGAAAATTTTTTTGAAGATTGGTATGGACAATGTTGTCTAAGTAATCTCAAATAACACAATTACTAATGTATCGGCTAGAATAAATTTCATGGAGAAGTATCCTACACTTGTTTGTCTCTGCATGCTTCACATTGCATTGGCCTCATCTTGAATGATAATTGTAAACTAGAGTTTGTCAAATCAACAAAAAAGGAGACAAAATCCATTTATAATCACTAATATCACTAGGAACAAGTTATTGTGACCATCCTTTACATATTTTTCCATCAATATTATTTCTCTATGGTCAATCTAAAATCAAATTCAAGAATTCACAATATTATTTTGGAGTGGATGAATTTTCTATATAGTAAGAAATTGAAGCACATGCACATTTCTAATCTTATTTTCGAGAATTTTTGAGATTTGATCAAGGCCATTGTTGTAAGTGAACCTTTAGTGGCAGTTCCTAATATAGTGGATGACAACAAGACCAATATGAACTACTAGTATGAGGTCATGCACAAGGGTGAGAGGACCATCTAAACATATTAACAGTAGCACAATACATAAAAAAAGTATTGAGATATTTATAAACTCATCTATTTGCAATGGAACAATATGCTTCATTTCCCTATTCATCAATAGGGGCCTTCATCAATCCTACATTATTTTCTTCTTAGAATTTTTATGCTGATAGGGAGATCATGGCTAGGTTTTCACCTACTTAGAGAGGTGAATGCTAAAAGTGGAAACCTGGATATTGATTTAGGTGGAGTTATACAAGTACAAGGTTGCATGGGGGATCGTTTGGATTTAACACTATGTTTAATGGAGACACATACCACACTTCAGTTATCTCAAATATGCATCCCTATGTATCAAAAATGCATTCTAATTCCTCAAAAATATGTGTGTCCATCCTATAAACCTATCTTGTTGTTCCTAAAATTTGTCCTATCATCTCATATCTATCCTCAAAAATTCATGGAACATATATTTGAGATGAAAAAATCCTCAAATGTCATGGAACATAGGGTTGAGATGAAAAAATCCTCAAAATGTCATGGAACATAGGTTTGAGATGAAAAAGTCCTCGAAATATCATGGAATATAGGTTTGAGATGGAAAACTAGGAACAATGCATTATGTTGTCTAGTAATTCTATTTGATATAAGTATTATTTGATTTTGCATTTCTTGTATTATTAGGTTTAAAGAGTTACATATAATTTCTCTTTTGTATATTTAAGATTTATGACAGGATATTATGGTGCAAAGATATTGAATCTTAATTGTGCTATGATATTTTGACTTAGGCTTGTAATGCATAGAGTCATTGGTGTAGTTAGAGTGTACTAAAGCCATATACATTCCAAGAAGTGCTATAGATTATAATATCATTGTCATCATGATGTGGTGTATGTATGGTACAACCTATTTTTATGGAGGTGGAAGTTGGAGAGGCCTTCTAATATGAAAGAGGGGTCATGACCCCATGTTGAGTTGGATCATGGTAAAGAGAGGTCATTTATGCATGGCAAACCAAGCTAGTTGGATGAAAATTATGTTGAGGAGGGTGAACATGATGGCATAGACTTAGTAATAGGTTCTGTACTCAACCATAGAAATTGGAAATGTCAAAAAGAAAATCCAAATATTTTATTGACAATGTAGTGGGGTGGAGGGTACCTAGCCCTACCATTGGTCACAATAGCGCATCTTTTAAAGGTGCATCAACTAATTTAAATAACACCACCAAGTCAATCATAGTCCCCACTAGAACAAGAAGTTAGTAGAAATTATTAGAGGTCCATGAAAGAAGCTGATGAGTAGTCAATTGATTATATTTGTATTTCATTATTTTATTGAGTTATATTTTAAATATATGAAGTGCTTGACATATTTGAATTTTGGAAGAACATAATGCAATGCTAGCATGTTAAATATTGATATTTATGGTAAATATAATTGAATATGATACTATTTGCTATTTAGTTATGTTTTTTTTTTCGTTCTAATTATGCCAATTAATTTTTAATTTGATTTTTTAGGGCCTTGCCCATAAAATTTTTATTGCATTTTTTTCAACTTTGGTCTTAAATTGTTGAGATTGTATGCATACCATCTCTCATATATTCTAGTTAAAAAAAGAGAATTTCATATGCAAGTTGATGATTCAAAGTATGCTATTATATGCAGTCTAGTAAAAGGAGGTAATTATAATTTGGATAATTCTGTGAATGATGTTTTAATGATAAAACAAAACAATGACCAAACATTGGTAACTATAATCTTGCTCAAGCCACCTTTTTTGAAAGTAACATTGTAGGATATACAAAAACAATAAACATATATGAAATTTTCTATAAAGACAAAATCATAAGGAGACCTCACACGTGGGAAAAGTACCCAAAGATAATAAAAAACTTAAGGGACATATGTTGTCATTATATCAGTCAAATATATAGGCCTTGAAGATAATCAACAACTTGTTCTAAAATTAGCTAATCAACATCTTTTGATCAGATTGTTTGTTAACATATTAGGAGTTACATATCACTCTTAATGATTTGGAAATAGCATAGGTGACATTGGTATTATTTTTTATTTTAATGAGTTATATAGGATTGAGATAGACCTTGCCTGTTATACATCATGATCATGTTACCACAATATTTCAATGAACCACATGGTGGTATTACAACAAACCATATTATCATATCACATATTGCTTGGCAAGATTTGAACTTGGATCTCCATGTTGGGATCCCACATTTTTGTACTACTTGAGCTCATGATATTTTATTAAGATGTTAAGGTTCACTTATGGGATTGGAACCTTGGTTTAGATATGAAACTCCTCACTCCCCATTGCTTGCCCTAGATTCCATGTACTAAAATATTAAGGTTCACCCATAGAATTGGAACCTTGGTTTAAGAAGTGAAACTCATCAATCTCCACCACATATCTCAAACCCCTTGAACTCAAGTAAATGTTAAGCTTTGCATATGAGATTGAAAATTTAGTTTACATTATGAAACATTTTGCTTCCCACCACTTGTCCTAAATCCAATAGGATCTTTTTGATAAGGTTAACCCATGGGATTGGACCTTGGATTATGGTATACAAATCATTGCTCCACACCATTTTCCCCAAATTCATGGGCTTGGAAATGTTAAGGTTTATCCATAGGATTGGAACTTTGGCTTGTGGAATGAGATTCCTTCTTGCCTTGCCAAACTTAATGAGGTTGGTGACATTAATATTATTACTATTATGATAGTGATCCATTAATTTTTCATTGTAGAGAAACAAATTTTTAATTCTTTAGTATGAAATATCCCCAAAGATGTGATAATTGAAAACCATTCATTCGGTGCATTAATGCATTTTCAAATAAAATGTAGATTAACCCTTTGACATTTGAACATTAAGGAAGGATATGAGGAGTTGGTTGGAGCCCTATTTTCTTCGTACAAACATCATGTTCAACAGAAAACATGATTGATAACCATTCTCATGATGTATATATATGACTTTATCATGTGAAGAATAAAGAACACAAGATAGTCTGCTTAAACATATTTCATGGATAGAAGTAACTAAGAAATTTTCTAAACACAAAATAAAATTAATATAAGATAACATGATTATCAACACGTGCATTATGATTGTCCAACTTTTAATATTAAACTAAAAACAAAAACTCATTGTTGTGTTTTTCAAACATGTGGAACACAATGTAAGACATGTAGCTCAACTCTCTAGTCATCCCAAACGAGGGTCGATTCTCTATGTAGTGAATCATTAAGATTGTAATATCTAAGAACATTCATTAATGAATGTATATGAGACTCATGTCATTCACAAAAATCAAATATTAATATTATGTATGTAGCATTTTTCGAACAACATGCATTAGATAACAAAAAAAAAAGATGGTATAAACTTTTATAACATGCATTATAGATGAGCAAAGAGAAGTAAACGTATCTCCATCACATTTACAAAGCATATTGTGCTAAAAGACAAATTGGAAATATTTGATTTACCATGGCCTTCGTTAAAATGTTGATATTCAAAGAGTTATATGATTGAACTAATAATAAGGTAGAGTTAAAATGTTTCCTTGTTCAATCAAGGGGGTCTTATATGCCTAAAAGGTGTGTTGGCTTGGTATGTAACCTAAAAAATACCTTTACTTTCACCTATTATATATCTTATGTTTTATTCTTTTAAGAGGTTCACTAAAACATGCATGGTTATGAGTTTTAATTTCAAATAATCAAACATGCTTTCATTTTCATCTTTGATGTTTCCATCACATTACAATTATGTTAAAGTTATAAAGAAGCATAGTACACTAGGGATATTGCTTGCAATATTATGAGTACATTTAAATTTTTTTTATTAAAAGGTAAAAATTTTATTAAAAAAAATTTATGAGCTTATACAAATCCATTTTGATATCTTGGCAAGGCTTAAAATGCAGTTTTTTTATTTTCTTTTATCTGTCCAGGATCTCTTTGAATCCCCTATTTTTTAAATTTTACCTCCTTCTTAACTGCATATGTCCTCTTTCAACAAAGATTACTGAAGCCCTCTTTGTTCTTTTTTCTATTCCTGATAGCTTTCATGTTGCATTTGATTCCATAGTTGTGCCCAAATGTCTTGTTCTACCTCTGTCATCAGAGATTCTTCCTGTACTTTGGTCTGCACTATTTCTAATAACTTCCTCTATACTTTGGTCTACATTGTTTCTAATAACTTCCTTAACATAATCCCTCAGGTCCTCTCTTTTGAACTGAATTTCTCTTTAAAAATTTTATTGTTTCGTTCCAACCATATTTACCAGCAAATGAAGCCAATCCCTAAATTCCAAATTGTGCTTAGTGTTTTGGATTTGAAGGTGTTATGTGACCAATAGTCCCAAAAATTACTACCATTAGGAGGATACCATTATGTTTGGCTAAAGATGGAGTACCACCAATTCTAGTGTAAACATAGGAGCAATAAAAAAGGAGGTGGTTTATAATTTCTACCTATTGGAAGCACATTACACATATATTGGGTCCAATGAACCCCTTTCTCCTCATATTGTCTCGAGTCATAATACTTTTGTGAGCAACCTGCCATATAAAACAAGTAACCTTCGACCAACCTTTTGGTTGCCATATTTATTTCTAGGGAAGTTGTTGTTGGGGTTGGTTCCTACTACTTTGGTGAGCCTTTCGGTAGCTCGCTTTCACTATATAAGTGCCTTGTTTCCCATATCCTCATGCTAGTTGGTCAGGTCCATCTTTCCATATCCATGTTCTTTTTTCTAAGATTTCTTTTAGTTCACTTTTTTTGGCTTCCCATTCTTCACCTAACCATTGGTCCAAAATTTGCCATCTTCTTGAAGCTGCTAGTTGTGGGCTTGGGAGGATGAGATACTGAGATATAAGAGTTTGGCCCTGATTATGAAGAATCTCTCTGATGCCACTAAGATGAGGTTATTTTTTGATAATGGGGGATGAGTGCATTTAAGTTTTACATATGATACATATAAATGATTTTCCTCTAAGAAATCAACATAAGGACAAGGATCTAATACCTATCACCATTGATAAGTCATACATTCATCATAT
>JAQPPZ010003539.1:0-43049 GCA_028583015.1 Wollemia nobilis
TTGTTGGAATATTTTCAACATTGCCTCCTTAGTCCTAAGTATTAAGTCCTAGTATTTAGTTTTAGTTTAATGTTTTGATTTACATATTTCTAGTTAATTTGATTAGCATACATTGAGGTTTTGGCTTGGTTAATTAATGTTTGACCATAGTCCAAGATTAGCATGTTGTTAGGATAAGAGCTATCTTTAAGTTAGTTTGTTGTAATAAGTTTAAGAGGATTTCTCTCAACCACCATGTCTATTTTTAGTTCTTTCAAGAACTATAAAACTATGTAATGCATTGTTGATCAATAGAACAATTTCACCATTGTTTCTCATTTGGTATCAGAGCAGGTTTTCTCAAATGGATCAAAACCTGTGGAGAGTGGTGTGAAGAGATCTGAAACACACACTTTGTCAGAGAAACTCAAGTGGCCAGCACTCAAGCAGATTTGCAAGGAAGAGCTCGAGTAAATCATTAATATCTCATGAATCCTGAGGTATTTGATTATGAAATTTTGAGGGTTGTTAGGTAATTGTATCAAGAGGATGCAGTAAAAATTTCAGGTGATTTGGAGCTAATTTTCTGATTTTATTAGCATTTTTAGTTTTTCAATAAAATGGTTGTATAAGGTGGAATACAGGGTATTTGCTTCTCAAATTTTGGGAGAAATATTATTTCGATAAAATCATAATTCAGACAAAATTTCAGATCATTGGGATCTGTATTGATTGATTTATGTGAATATTTATTTTTCCTTCAACAATCCTAGATCCGGAATTGTGATAAAAAGGGAAAAAGTAAATGATCACATATTTTTCACCTTTGTGATTTTTCTTCTGAAATTTAGAGGGTTTTCAGATTATTGTCTCAAGAATACAGAGTTTAATTTTCAAAAATTTTGGGGTTGTATGGATTGATTTATGTGAAGAACATTGAGGTTGTCTCAAAAACACTCTAAGATCTAGAAAGGGCAAAAGTAAATTGATCACATATTTCTCATTTGTGTGAATTTGGATCTGAAATTTAGTGGATTTTCAGATAAGTATATCAGAAGTCTACAAGAAAGGAGTGGCTGAGAGCTAGGTGGAAGATTGATGAATGGTGGATTGCAGAATGGCCACCATGTATAAAGAATTGGAAGTACCCAAATTCAATGGAGATAATTATGCTATTTGGAGCATAATGATGAAGACCTTCTTGAAGGCTCAAGACTTATGGGATATAGTTCAAGAAGGCTATGAGGAACCCTCTTGGAATAAGCTACAAGGTGAGGAGAGAAAAGAGAAGAAGGAGCAGCAATATGCAAATTGCTTAGCTCTTATGGATTTGAGGAGAGGAATGGAAAAGAATGTTTTTCCTCTCATAGCCAATTGTAGATCAGCTACAATGGCATGGCAAGTGTTAAAGGATGCTTATGGGTTTGATGAGGATACCCATAAAGCCATGAGTGACAATCATGAAGATTGTTTAAGCAAGGAGGAGCCTTGCTTCCTTGAAGCAGATTCTGAATTAGATCCTTTTGAAGGAGTTTTTGAAGAGTCTTGTAAAGACTCATATGAAGTCATGCTTTGTAATGGAGAATTATTTCTTGCGGAGGAAGGCCTGTATGTAGAAAACCAACAAGATGAAGAATGCTTCATGGAGGAAGCATATGTTGCTGAATTTTGTGATGAAAAGATAAGAAGAGGTGTGTATTCCTCAAGAGGACGAGGAGGAAGAAGAGGATTTGTTGTTGATAGAAGAAAAAGTGATAAAAAATATCTCATGGAGGAGATAAATGAAGAGTGTATTATGGATAATGCACCTAAAATTCTCATGGGAGAGAATAAAGATGATAATAGGATCAACCAAAATTGTTGGCATGTTGATGGAGAAGCAATGTTTATGGAAGACCATTGTCTTGAAGACCATTCACTTGGAATGGATGTATGCTCTCTTGACAGAGAAAATGAAGATCTCCTACAAGGAGAAGATAAAATTGTTAGAGTTCCTCTAAAAGGGGAGAAGAATGTGAAAAATGAGATAGAAACAGAAAATGGAAATGAGATTGCTGATTTTCTTATCGTAATGGCAAAGGAAACATCACTCATGGATGAAGATCACTCACTTGGAGTGACTACATTGCAGAAAGAGAGTTGTCTTGAAAAGGCAACTATGTATGATTGCTTGAATGAATGGTGTTTCAACACACCAACATGGATTGAACAAAGGAGGAGAACTATTAGTGAAGAGTTGATGGTTGATCTTGAAGCACCATACAATGAAGGAGAACTGCTACAAAATAGCTTTATGGGAAGCACCAAATCTACTCATACTAAAGGTAATGTTTTTATGATTAATGATTTGTTTTTTGTGAGCAGGAATGAAAAGAAAGGTGATTGTCTCATTGAGACAACTTTGATGAAGAATCTTTTTGGAGAGAATACAGATGATGGAGAACTTGGGTCACATGGATCAAAATGATGTGTTCAAAATTCCTTGGGAGAAGGATTCTTGTAAAGTCATTGTTGTGAGAGAATATTTGTGTGAGGAGCAACTTTATGTTGCATATGTAGTTGGTCATTATATGGCCATATTTGTTGTGATTTTTTGTGTGAAAATATGTGAAAGAGTTGTATGGTATAATCATCTATGTGAGATGATTAATTGTAAATACTCATGTGGAGTATTATTTAGTGTTGAATATGTAAAAGAATATCAAAATGTGAGAGCATGGTTTAAAGACCATAATGATAAAGATGTAAGAGAGTGGTTGTTGAAAACCACAAGAGGAGATACTTTTGTTGAAGGGGGAGCTAATCAACAAAAGAAGGCACTCAAGCATTTGCAGGAAATCCCACATAAAGAGTGGAAGGAGTGCCACCATAAGTATTTTGTAAATTCTGATTTCTTGATTCAAGATTGGAGGAAACGTAAGAGAAAAATTTTCTTCCAACTCGGTGATGCTTAAAGAACTCTTGCATGAGTATCTTTAGCATCAAGGGGGAGAATGTTGGAATATTTTCAACATTGCCTCCTTAGTCCTAAGTATTAAGTCCTAGTATTTAGTTTTAGTTTAATGTTTTGATTTACATATTTCTAGTTAATTTGATTAGCATACATTGAGGTTTTGGCTTGGTTAATTAATGTTTGACCATAGTCCAAGATTAGCATGTTGTTAGGATAAGAGCTATCTTTAAGTTAGTTTGTTGTAATAAGTTTAAGAGGATTTCTCTCAACCACCATGTCTATTTTTAGTTCTTTCAAGAACTATAAAACTATGTAATGCATTGTTGATCAATAGAACAATTTCACCATTGTTTCTCAGATATTACAAGAAACTATGACTTCAGTGGTGAAGTATTTGGGCAAGCCTAGATGGTTGAAACACACAGATAAGGAGTTAAGACTCATGGTCACTTCTTTCTTTAGTGAAATTTTGAGAATTTTAGCTCGTAAAGCTCCTTATAATGATGACACATTGAGAATAATATTTCAGTTGTTGGTTGATAGTTTTGAAAGTTTGGCGGATGTTACTTGTTATCATTTCTCTAGGAGAGTTTCCATATTTGATTTATTTGCAAAAACTAGAATGGGCAACATCTTGTTATATTTTGACATGGATGAGTTGGTTTATGAAATGTTTCATCATTTCATTGCTTCAGCTAGAAAAGAACATGCTAATAATATTACTGCAACTATGAGAGATATTATGATTTTGATTATAGATGAAAGTGATTATATTTACCAACCACTATTATCAATGTTATTTGACATTTAGAGGCAAGACTTGGTTGCTTCCACTACTACACATGAATTGGTTAATAGTGTTGTTAAATAGTGTGATAGGAAGCTAAAACCTTTCTTGGACAATGAGGATATTAGGGGAGAAGAGAAACCCATGGCAAAAATTTCAAATGAGGAAGCTAGTAAAGAAGAGCATGTGGATCTAAAGTAGAATTCAATGGAAAATTTTGAAGTTGTACCTACCCTGGATGAAGAAGAATTCAAATTAGAAATTGTTAACCAAGACATTGAATCATCACATGAATTTTTTGTGAAAGAACATGATGCATATGAATGTATTAAAGTTCTCAAATCAGTGTGTGATGATAATGGATATGGTCTATATTCCCAAACTAAATCCTTGGATAGAAGTGTTCACACTAGTTCCAACTCCTTAGATTTGGAGAGTGATGTGTGGGAGAAATCAATCCCTCATGAGGATCATAATGAACATACCTTTTTAGATCAACTCCTAGTTCCTTGGGATCCAGGTGTTTTGGTACCAAGGTATGATGAAGGCATGGAGGTCATTGGAGGCTTCTCTTTCACAATTTTAGCCTTTAAAGAAAAGCATTCATATTTGGAGATCCTAGAAGAGAGCAATACACACCCAAATATGCCAATTTTATTAATAATAAATGGTGGAAACTATTTTTCCAACCAGCCTAGCGTAGATTCAGTCTTGGAAAGAGTTGAGAGTACATATTTAGTTTTGGGATGTTTAGATGAGAACGTCCACCACTTGGAGTCATCTCTACATCCATTGGGATCATGGATCAGCTATGATATTACTCCCATAAGGTATGAGCTTCATCCTGATTTTTATAGCAACAGATTGAGATATTTTGGCACTCACGAATTAGTGGCAACAATGTTTTTGATAAGACTAATGATGTATGAGAAGTATGGGACTATTGAACAACATTCTTCCATTCTATTAAGAATCATATAGGCTACATGTTTTTGGATAGTTAGAGCACTTGATGGGACTATATTAACAAAGGAAGCACTCATAGTTGGTGATGTTATGATGCTTGTGTATGAAACTGATTACATGATGTGTATGAAACTGATTACATGAATGAGGATACAGATATTGTTGACTCAAAATTTAAACTCTTTATCACTCATTTCTACTCAATGTTTGATGAATCTATTCATTTTTTACATAGTACAGTCTTTGATAGAAGAAGTAAACTAAGTTCGGTTGATGTTAAAGATATTGAACAACTTTTACACATTGTTGTTCATGGTATTCACAATGAGCACACTTTGTCAAAATGAAGGCATAAACCCTTAAATGCATGGAATCTAGGTGTAAAATTAAATTGTGTTAGTGGCAACAATGTATATAGACCAGTCTTTAGATTTATTCATAACCATCACTGATTTTATCAGAGTTTTACATTTCACAACCTTAGGAAATGATGACGAAAGATGTCACATTGTTGTTAGAAGGTTTGTGCCACATATGAATACTATTTATGATACTCAAAAGATACAATATTTGCTTATTTCAGAGGATGCATTTGCAATAATAGTCTTAGCAGGGACGTTAGATCAATTTGGAGCCTTGTATCACTCAACTTGGCACACTACATGCCTATGATGAGATGTTGTTGTATAGGAGTTATTGGATGGTTATGTTGGAATTTGTTACATTACTTGGTGCAATTTGGGCTGCACATGTGAAGACAACTGAGGAGGTAGTATACAAGGAGTTTTGGACAGCTTTGTGGAGGAAATTTTATGACCAAACAATATTGTTTTGGACAAACACTTCGTTGATTTTCAAGATTGATTTTGGGACTATTGTGAGGGAGAATTTTGGTACCAATAGGACTGATTGTCTGTTGATTTCAGAAGTTGCATTGTGGAAGGCTATGAAGGAAGGAACGATGGAGAAATTGAGCAGCTAGGCTTGGATGGCTTGAAAAGGCCCCAAATGAGTGGTGAGAACCAATGTTGATGCTTGGAAAGTCCAAGATTATGTCTTATGATGTTGTGAGTATGTCTAAGTGAGCAGCTCCTCTAATCATGACACGATTTAGGTGTCTATAGATACCTCTTTTTGTGATGCACTGTGTGGAAAACACAACGCTAAGCAAAAATGTAGACTGATTTATTTGTAGGGTGTATGATGATCAATGGTCTAATAAATGTTGGATGGCCCAATCATGCAAGATGGCACACATCCCTTGAGTCATTTCCTCAACGTTCGGAGGACTTAGCTCAGTGGCTTGGGCATGTTAAATTGTACTCATTCTTCAAACTCAATCAGGTAGCTTCAATTGCTACAACAATTTTGATCGGTAGGAGAGCTACAATAGAAGATGTCATGTCTGCTTACATTCCTAGAAAACAAGGGAAATTTGTGATTATTGTATGCAATGATTCATAGGACGAACATGATTTTGCTATGATCGAGTGATATTTTGCATATTGTTATTATGATTAAGTTGAAGTTTTGAACTACTTCCTCACACAATGAACTGGAAAATAAATGACAATGAATGAAGCGACAAGTCGCTTGACCAATATGACTAATCTGGTTCCTTTCTAGCATTTATTGCTTTTAATGGGTAATCCCACATCCAAGTGTGATTCCAATTGTTTATGATGATCATCCATCCTTATCCCGAGGAGCGGTCTAGCTATCAATAGCTTTCTTATGAAGTTAGGATGAGTGATTCTATTTATGTTTAGATTGTATCACTTTGACTTAATGTTTCTAGTATCATATGGATACTAGGATGATCCTTTCACACCCATGGAGAAGTCCGACCATATCGGTCTTCTTCGGGATTGAAGGGTGGCACATCGTAATTCCAAAATGAGTTGTTTTTACCCCAAGTGGCCCTATGGTTATTTACTCATCTCACCAAAATACATGGAGTGTGTAGACACCAAAACAGCACCAATAAAATTATGTGACTGCAAACACTAATCGCTTTGACACACATAGCCCCCAGGGCAGCCCTCAGAGGTTAAACAGTGGTCCTAACCACTTTCATAGCAATTTTGTAATGTCAAGAAGCAATTTGGCACATTCAGGCACTTTGCCCAGTATTCGTCTCACCCAGGTACGAATACTAACTTGGATTCGTCTCACCCAGGGACGAATTCTAAATTCGTCTTTGGTCAGGACGAATTCTAGGTTTAACGGGAAAAAAGAAGAATGACACCAAGTGGCAGCCAAGGACAGTCAATTATTGCCTCCTGTCGTGCATGCACGTGTTGGTGGGTAGGTTGGCAGTTAGAGGACTGTCACAAGGGCAGTCATGGAATCCCAAGTCAGGGAGGAGTCTCCTCCCTCTTGGGAAGGCATGGCCGCCATATGGCATCCCTGCATGCCCCTCCAAAGAGACCCCCTGGGTCTATAAAATGGTGGACTTTCCCACCCAAAAAAGATAAGTTGGAGGAATTTTCAAGCAACAAAGTGCTACCCAATTGAACACCCTATTGCATCCCTTTTTTTTTATTCACCTTTCACATCCATTAATATCTTTCACAAGGGAGGTTATTGGGTGGCTTTTGGAAGTGTGGATCCAAACTCAAACCCAACATTTGACCACATTGAATCCACCAATTTGTCGACACCCCATCCCAAGAGATTTTGGGCCCTTCCCTAGTGGATTGGTGCCGAAATCAAGTTCCAACAGTGGGTGGCCCACTCGGGCACCCCGCACCTTTTAAGTTTCATTCTAATTTGCTTTCTGTCATTTATTCATTTCACATTACACTCTATGTTGTTTAGATAGTTTACAATCTTGATTTCAGAAGACATTTATCAAATATTATCATGCTTTGTCGATTTTGTATCTCTCACTAACTTGTAGGTAGCGACATCAGATTCCCGAGGATAGAGGCCAAATTGGGAGAATCCGACCATCTGGGTCATCCCAAAATGGCCCCAATTACTTAACCCCTTTGTATGCAGGTGTTTTGGAGACCCCGAGGTTCGACATTTCAATGGCATCACTTCGGCTTTCCTAACATAGTAGAATTCGTCCCACCCGGGGACGAATAACAGCAAAATTCATCCTGCCCAGGGATGAATTCCAGTTGAAAGTAGATTGGATGACTGTTTCAATGGCAGTGGCCCTCTGGTGATGTCTTCTGACCTCTGTGAGATTTGCAAGTCATTTAGGATCAATTCAATATATCATTTTAGTCAGTTTTAGGCATACACCTTTTATTAATTTCAAAGAACAAACTTTCCTATTTGCAGCAGGTGCTACTAACTCTTTTCGTTGTTTCTTTGAATGCAGGATAAGCAGCGAGAAGCGAGGATTCATCAGCGTAAGCGGCGGCAACACTTTGGCCCGCCCATTTCAAATGTGGGCATGCGAAAGAAGGAGTATTGATCACAATTGTAACCAAAACATGCTAACACTCCTAGCCCCTAAAAGGGGAGGAGATGGATTGTAACCGAGTTTGGAATTAATATAAAAGGGCTGTGCTCCTGTGTTCTCTTTATGTTTTGTCTTTATTTGATTACGTTCGTCCTATTTCATGCATCGAGTTAGTTTTTGTTTATATTGCATCTCAGTGTTGTTTTCTTCCAAAATCTCATGCTTTCAGTGGCTATCATGGTGGGACTCGAACCCACATTTTTAAGATCAAGTAACTGATCCATTTTTGTGTTTGGTGCTTGAAAGGTACAATTTTTTTTAAAGCAAACTATTATTCGTCTCTGACTGCGACGAATACGTTACTGTAATTCGTCTAACCCTGAGACAAATTTGAATTTGTCTCTGGCAGGGAAAAATTATGTTCTGTAATTTGTCTCATAGAGGGACGAATTTATGTCTGTAAATTTTCAGAGCCGAGGATCAGAAACAGCAAGTCTGGGCAGAGAAAGTTAAGGGTTCCAAAACTGTCTTTATCATCTTCTGATTTTTTGCTTTCACTTTCTGTCAATTCTTGCATGCTTAAGGAAAATAGTGGTTGCTTGCATGTTTCAATTTTAAGTAAAATAAACCACACACACATCACGTGGCACGTTTTTAACCAAGGAGCTAGTCGTAAGACCCCAGCCCTTGAGCAAGACCAATGGTGGGTTCATCACCACCTTGGCTTGACTTTGCATCCATTTCCCCTGATTGTCACTGTTGTTAGGCATAAATCTTGACGAAAGCTGATCGAGTGTCGCTGGGGTGATTCCCATGCGTGTGAGGATAAGTCTTCTATGGTAGGTGTCATTAACGGGACAATCCCCCTTTCATACCGCCTATGTTCCACATACCATCTGCTCTCACGTACCTATAGTTTCCCTCTCGTAAAGGCGGGTATATAGAGAGGTTGGTATATCGGTCCGAAAATGGTATATTAAAGGGGCGACCATTTATTGGGAGTCATATGAGCCAACATTCTGCATTTAAACGTTCTTCAAAACTTGCAAAAACAAAATGAAACATCAAAATGCACTAAACCATTTTAGGACACACCATTAATATTTAAAAGAGATAATCACTATTTGTGTATGTGTGTGTTCATTTCTGCTTAGTGTAACAAAAATAAAAAATAAAAAATCATAAGCAAAAAGATAAAAATCTGCTTAGCTAGTAGAAGAGCACCACAATGGTGTACACCCATAGCCAAGCCCAATCAAGGGCGGATGCTGTTGAAGGTGCACAAAGAGAGGGCGCTGGTCGCCTTCGCTTTATCCCTGAGGACTTGGCCATACCGCCTTGGCGGTCTGGCCTACAAGAGAGTCCACATCAGGCCACATCAAGAAGGAATTATTGGGACCCCCCTCTGTGGGGTATGCCCATTCAACACAGCCCCTTTTGGGAAGAAGCTTTACATGTAGATCTCAATGTAAATAGAAAACCGCCTTTTGAGGCTATATCTGAGTGGCCACAGTGCGATGAAGCACTAGAGAGGCACAGTGTCCATGAGGAGAGACAGCATGAATATGGCACCTCTCCTTTGCCTCCCATTAGAACTGAAAGACAAAACCCAGAGCACAGGGCTCTCCACACAGGGTGAGCTAACTCTACCCACCCATTTCACACCCATGAAAGGGAGTACGGGGAAGACCATCACATTCCTCGAGAACAACATACAGTGTGGGAGCCTTGCATTTCCGCACATGCTAGATATCATGGTCACACATCGAGGCCAGAGCCTCAAGTAAATGCCGCCTACCTCGACAGAGGGAAGCGACCCATTGAAATATCGGATCATCAAGACCAAGGCAAATACATAGGAGAAACATTCAAGCCTCCTGAGCAAAAGAGGGTAGACCAAATTGACCTGGTAGCCGCCAGACATGCCACCCGCCAAGCCTGAATCGCACAGCTTGAGCAAGGTCATCAGGAGTTAGAGCACTTATATCGCCTTAATAAAGAGCGCATACAGCACGAAGCGGATGAGCTACATTATAAACTACCTAATAAGGTGCCAAACCCTTGCACCCAAAGAGCAGAACAATATGAGAGGTATAATCCTTTGGTGCAGGACAGGTCTCCGTGACCTTGTCAAGCTTTTCCTCTGAGACCTTATAGACCTGAGAGGGAGGCCACTCCCCGAAACAATGATGGGTACCCTCAGCAGGGACTCGCTCAAGGTCATAGGCCTCGCCCAGAGACTCCTCAAGAAGTTTATGAGGAACATGAACTAGAAATAGATCAGGACAAAATGCCCTATCAATGCGGGAGGGCTGCCATTCGGCCACCCCCCCATAGGCCTCCAGTCTCCCATAACTCACAACGGGAGCAAACAAAATGGGAAGAAATTAAATCTTTCGATGCATACAAAGCACTATTAGAGTGTTTGGAGTCTATGGAGACAAAATCTTTTGGGCATAAAAAGCCCACATTACGTCAACTCTGCAGTCATCCAGTGCATCCCTCAGTGCCCACACCTCTTTACCCCGAACATTTCAAGTTGCCTCAGTTGGCAGTCTTTAAAGGTGAAGAGGATGCTCAAGAACATGTCACAAGATTCCTGAGCCAATGCTTTGGCATCCAGGATAATGATGCATTGTTGCTTAGGACATTCATAACCACATTCACGGGCCTCACCTTGGATTGGTTCACACAGTTACTGAAGCATAGTATAAATAACCTAGATCAATTAGTAGATGCGTTCCTTGAATGCTTTGCCTTCAACACCAAGAAGAAGGCATCATTGAGTGATCTGGCCAGCCTCAGGAAATATGAGGAAGAGACAATGGCAGCATACAGGAACCGATGGAGGGCTCTGCTTTCTAAGCTACCCTACCTTCCCCCTATGTCTGACCTCACACAGATGTTTGCATGAAGTTGCTTGAAATTGATCTTTGGGCTATTGCAGCTGTAGCAATACGCTAGCCTAGAAGAAGCTTTGGTGCAAGCCAGAGTTATAGAAGAGATCAAAATAGGGGAAGGTGCAATCGCCAAGCCTAAAAAGAAAGAGTGGAACAAAAACATTAAGACCGGGACTACGCAATCACAACCCGTTGCGGTTAATCAAGTTGCAATAAATGTCCCCAAGACTATGCAAGAAATACAACCTCAAAAGTCTAACTATCAGGCGGTGCCTCCTAATTATGAAAGAGAAAATAAAAAATAGGAGCAAAATCAGTAGCGTCGCCCTAGGCGACAATTCACCCCTTATGCGGAGTCTCGGGATTCCCTATTTGACCGCTTTTCAACGACAAATTTAGTCACCCTTCCAGAAATCCAAATCGTAGATCCTAATGCTCCCAAGCCTAAGGGATACAGAGAGGAATTATACTATAGGTTCCATAGGCGAAGGGGACATGACCTAAATGGATTTTGGAAATTCAAGGGATTAATACAATATTTTATCGATAATAAAACATTGTCCGTGGACAACCCCATAGCACCAAACAATCAACATATGGGGGTTTTCAAGGACCCTTTGCCGGCCCACGAGGCACAAGCAAAACCTCTTCAGGTCAATGAAGTGCGACAGAATCTTCCCATGCAAGGATTCATGGGAATGATCAGCATAGTGACCAGGAACAAAAAGTACCCAGGAGTTGCCCCCGAGGCAGCTACAAGAGAAGTTCCAACAATGTCGCAACCTCAACAATGCCCTGTGTAGTCACCTTCACCTAGACCCGAGGTCATGATACGGACCAAACTCACGCAGAGTTTGCGGACCACATCAGCTAGGCTTTCCATTTACAAGCTTATTCAACAGTCAACACCCCATAGAGAAGCTCTCATGGAAATTTTGAAAGCCATCGAGTTACAGCCTCACAAAGAGAATTCTTTCAATAACTTCATGGGACATGTGAAACAATGTACAAAGCCGGTCATTACCTTCAAAGAGGATGAAGTTAAAACAATATCGAATGACATGGCAGATCCACCCCTGCACATTATCGTGTGGGTCAACGGGATCCCGTACAAGAGAGTGTTGGTAGATACTGGCTAGTCTAGTAACATCATTACCACTACAGCATTAAAACATCTAAAGCTGCCAGCCTCTCATATCACGGCTTCCACATACACACTGTGAGCATTCAACGATGCAATATGCTCGACAGTCGGCACAATTGTTCTGCCTATCCAGGTAGGACAAAATATAATCCCTACATTGTGCCATGTTTTGGAAGGCGAGATGGCATATAACATACTGCTAGGGCAGCCATGGATCAGGGACATGAAGTGTGTCCCTTCGATCGCTCACCAGTGTCTAAAGTATGCATTTGAAGGAGAAGTACATGTAGTCCCGATGGACTTAGAACCCTTAAAATATTGCAATGCGAGTGCAATTAATGCCTCAATCGACCCTCCCTTCAACGCATTTGGATTTCCAGTTAAATCCATCTAAACAGGGTCCAATACCGCGGGCACCACTAGTGACCAAATCATCAAAATCCCAGCCAGGTGAGTCTTCATCATCTGCTCCTTCACTACCAATGCCACCTGTTATGGCTAAATAGAAGGACAAATGAAAATAGATCCTGGAAGAGGCTTAGCCCCTAGAAGAGGGGTTGCCAACAATATCAACTATATCAACAGAAGAAATACCTAGCACAACGGAAGCTGAGACTCCTAACCCACCAAACATGGAATGGACTCAGGAAGGCCTCCCGTTCCCTCCCTCCCAAGCATCAAAAATTACTATTGAAATGGCCAGTACGGGCCTGGGGGAGTATCTAGTGCAGAATGTTGTGGCAACGCCCGCATTAGAATCAGTACAGGACATGGGGAGACCTCACCTTCCCATAGGGATAGTTGTTCCTCTAGGTTACCCACCAAACCAGACTAATTTTGTGTATGGGGGCCTTGATCATGGTCATGAACCATGCAAGCAAAAGGATTAAGATGAAGAGCCTTTTGCAAAAAATGTCAATTATCTGTCAAACTCGGACTTCGCTCTGAGATATCTCGGAAAATGCAATTGGCATGGATACGGGCTAGGTAGGTATGAGCAAGGGGTGCGTGTCCTTTGCCAACCAAGATACCAAATGTCGTATGATAAGTCGGGAGTAGGGTTCAACCACCCCCTGCCCTTAGACATCTTGGTGGAAAACATGCAAGGCCTAGAAATAGGCAACAAGGGTGGATTGGCATCAGATCCTTATGCCAACCCAAACACATAATATACATTGGGAGACTACCTCCCATGGTCAAAAACCACCCTTGGTAACATCAATAATCCCTCTTCTTTGCTAGAGAGAGGTGAAATTTCGGACACTAACTCCCACGGAGAGCATAAACAGTGTCCAAAGATCTTTCTAAAATTGTTCCCTTTAGAGGTTCCAATTGAACCAATGCAATGTCAAGAGAATCAGGTCCCCCCACCGAGTGTGGAAAAATAGTGATGGGATCAGATTAATTTTCTCGAACAATATGAGCATAGTATGTCGCAAGCAGCTGTCGGGGCCAACGAGGGCCTTTGGATCACCGATGATGATTACGAAGATGAAACTGAGATGGACTATCTTAATCATGCATGACGGCACAATCGCCCTTTAACTCATGAAGATTTGATGGGACAATTAGGCATAAGGTTAGGGCACAAATGGTACGTAGACCCAACAGGGTGGGACCAAGTATTGGATCCGTGGCTCCAAATCTACGAGGAGCACTGTCCACCCCGAGACCCTATAATGACATCAGTGCCGAGGGAAGACCCTGTCTTCCTATCAGCACATAGGGCAGATCCGTTCGTGCCCGTTCCCCTAGAGCCAGATCCAGAGTATAGGGAGCATCTAGAATTTTCAAGTTATCATACCCATGGTAATGGAGACCAAATTCATTCCATCCACATGATCTCCATTGATTTGACCGCACCCATCCACAATCCGGTCGATCCAACATGGTCATTGCATCTAGACATAGATGCCATCAACTGGGATCACGTCAATTTACCTCTCTCACCATCAGAGTATTGGCCTTTTGATAAGATGCCTCATTTTACCCCAGGGACAACTTAGGATATTTTTTAGGCTGAAGAGGAACCCGAGGTTCCCAACGTAGACTTAAATTTAGCTGATGATATCCATTTGATCCCAACTCCACATCAGTTGGAAGACGGATCCCACATGTCAGTCGAGGAGACGACTGACGTAGATATTGGCTTGGATCCAATGAATCCACAAATTATCAAGCTGGGGGTAAGCTTATCCCCTGAAGAGCAAGCCGACTACGTTGCCCTTCTCAAAGAGAAGAAGGAGGTTTTTGCATGGTCATACAAGGATATGCCAGGACTAGACCCATGACTAGTCATGCATAATTTAACGCTTGATTCGACAATCAAGCCCGTAAAGCAAAAAATATGTAAGATGAACCCAACAGTGGCCTTGATGGTCAAAGATGAATTGCAAAAGCTGTTGGATGCACAGTTTGTCATCTGCATGGACTATCCGCCATGGCTGTCCAACATGGTGCCCATCAAAAAGCCCAACGGGAGGATTCGCATATGCACTAATTTTTGAGATCTAAACAAAGCGAGTCCTAAGGATTATTTCCCCTTTTCGAGCATCGACGCGTTGGTAGACGCTATAGCAGGTCACAAAATGCTCTCCCTCATGGATGGTTTCTCGGGATACAATCAGATTCGTATCAATCTCGAAGACCAACTAAAAATGGCGTTCACAACGCCTTGGGGGACATTTTGTTATAAGGTCATGCCTTTTGGCCTAAAAATGTTGGTGCCACCTACCAACGTGCCATGACGTACATCTTCCATTACTACATGCATAAAACTTTGGAAGATTACATGGATGATTTGTTAGCCAAGTCTCTTTTGCGCTCAAATCATATCGATGACTTAAGCAAGATCCTCGATCGCCTCATGGAGCATAAAGTTAGACTAAATCCCAAGAAGTGCGTATTTGGCGTCACATCTGGAAAACTCTTGGGTTTCTGTTGGTGACGAATCTACCACAGGAAAGGATTTTTACATGTGCACCCTAGACCCGACCAACATTGAAAGGTTGGAAACAAGAAATGGCTCCCAGACCAATCTCCAGAGTGGGCTGGTTCCCTTACTATTCTAAATTTTGTTTGAATATTAGGGTTGCTGGAAAGAAATTTAAAATTTGCAAAAAGAAATGGTAAATATGGTCGTAGCCAAAGTTATAAGATCGGGAAGAATAATAGCAGATCACTTAAAGCGCAACAATAGCAAGTAACATAAGACATTAACTTAATTCTCGCACAACGTATGCAAAAAATCCCTCCAAGACTACCTTCCAGGAATCATACCCTTACAGCAGTATTTAAATCCAATATGCAGAATTCAAATGCAACAGCAATTAAGGAATATGAGTGCTATTAGAAATGTAAAACAAACAAAAAGGAAAATCACCCAAACGACCGCTTGAAAAATCAGAAGCCAAGTCTTTTATTCCTGCAAATGAACTTCGAGCTTTTAGCAGAAAACTTCCCAACATTTGCAAATGAGGTTTACATTGGTTTTTATAGAGGGCCGTCCTCTTTGCAGCATTTAATATTTGCCACCGACCTTCTTGAGATCTACAATTATGCAACGAAAACTAGGAGCATGATCCCCTTAATTGCAGCCTTGAAGAACCACAAAATTGAATGCAATTAGACGTCAACGGTCACCTTCATTAAATTTTTTTTTGAACATGTGCATGAAATCGTTAGAACAATCCACGAATAGTAGCTTCGAACAAATAAAATCTTCAATTTTGGTAGCCTGGGCGCTCTTCGACCTTGACCGCATTGGAAATCCGCAAAACATTAAATTCTGGCAAGCATTTAATCCTCGGAAATCGAAAAAACCTTATCGGGCCATTTACACTGTGTTTTAGTGAGAAACTGTCGCAGGTCGCGAAAACGCGACGGGTCACGAAATCGCGACATCTTCTTATGCCATACACTTTTGCTGCTGGAACCCGCAAAAATTCTTCCTGTCATGATATCGCTGCATAGTTGGCTTCATTATTTCCATCACTAGCTTGTTCTGCGAAAATGAGACGCTGGGCGATTTCACTACGCTTTTTGTCTTTTGGTTCTTTCCTCTGCTCTACCCCGCGAAAATGGAACATGTAGCGATATCGCTACGTCTTTCCGGCACCTGGTACGGTCTTGCTCATAGGCCACAAAAATGTGACACTTTTTGCCTTTGAATGTCTTCGACCTTCCCCTGTCGCGATTTCGCTACACATTTGAGCACTTGGTCATTTTTCAACAATGCGGCATGAAATCGCTACCATCTCCTTGTATTTTATATGGTTTCCATTTCCTGTCACGATTTTGCGACGTCTTCATCTTTCCTGGCCTTATCGTCGAAAGTGTAGCAATTTCGCTACAAATTTCATGTCTTTTGCTTTTCGGACCACCACGACCGCAATTTTGGGACAGGTAGCGATATCGCTACATCTTTCCCTTTCCGTACCATTTGCCACTTTTTGTCGCAAAAATGCGACATCTTTTGCCTTGTCGAAACTCTTTCTAAAAGTGCAGCGAATTGCTACACGTTTTCATTTTTTTTGGCTTTGTTTCGGAACGGTAGCGATATCGCTACACATTTTCATTTTGTTTGGCTTTGTTTCGGAACGGTAGCGATATCGCTACACGTTTTTATTTTGTTTGGCTTTGTTTTGGAACGATAGTGATATCGCTACACGTTTTCAACTCAAGCCTTTGAAGCCACCCGCGTCGCGAAAACGCGACGTCTTTTACTTTGTGCACTGTGCATTGATTTCCGTCATGATTTCACGACAGTGTGTCGCTTTCCCTTCCTTTGCTCATCGCAAGCCACGAAAATAGAACACGTCATGATATCGTGACGGTTCTGTCTAGCTGCATCTATTGACCACGTTGACCGCGATTCTGCGACACGTCGCGAAATCGTGACAGTTTTTTAACTTAGTCATTTTTTGCTCCTTTTGCATCAAAGCCACATCAAAGCCAGTATAGAAGTTATATATACAGCAACTTAAACATTAATACTTCAATCAATGAGAATCAATGTGGAAAAAATGCCAACATTCTTGGCGGCTCGCGGGGTATACAGTTCGCTGTATGCAAGAATCCAGGCCTGAATCCATTGGGCACAGAGTCATATTAGAACAAGAAGCTGGCTGCTGTGATACATCTTAGTGGACTGCTGTGATCATTTCTATTGAAAATTTGAAACTGGAAGAACCTGCATGTAGCTGATTATAGAATGAAACAAATGGAATGAGATAATGGAGTGAGATCCTGCGATTGCGCAAGCGGTGAATGCAAATGGAATGATGATAATAATGGGAGAAAAGTAAATGAACATATGGAATGGAAGTGAAAGTATGAATGCTGTGGAATTAAAATGAACTAGACTGTAAGCAAATGCGTAAAAAGACAGAACTTAGAGGAAAGGGATAAGAAGGAACGGGAATAATAGGAATAGGGAAAAGAAACAACAGCCATGGCTCTCTCTTTTTTTTTTTTACTACAGAAGAAAAAGAAGAAGAAGGAGGAAGATGAAGAAAGAAAGGAAAGAAAAAGGGAATGGAAAGGAAGAATTTTCTAGAAAGCCACCAACTACTGGGAAAAGAAAAACAAAAGAAAAACAAGCACCTACGACTCACATGCAAAAAGAACCGAGGTGGACAAATAAAAACAAAACATTTTTTTTTTTTTTTTTTTTTTTTTTTTTTTTTTTGTATACTATATACAATAGTTCATGACATGATTGGCATGTTGCCACCACAAACCCAATCTCAGAGGGTTATCCGGTAAATCTGTAGTGTCCCGACCAGATCTGATCATACTTAAGTCGGTCCTTGAAATTGGGTTGGCTTCTTCCTGAAGTTCTCCATGTTTCAGACATGGGCAAGTTATCATGCATGCCAGTACCCACACAATTGACAAATAATGTAGCAAAGAAATTTACCATATGACGGGCTCCCGTAGATACCCATTGTAGTAATGACTGAAGCCAATCCCACCATCTTGAAGGGTTCTCTAATTGTGGACTGAGAACAGGTTCCTCCAATTCCTGGATCCGATCACAGGAATTGTCCAGCAACAGTCCTTTCTCTAGGGTCTCTTTAGACTCTACTTGTTGATCTGACATATTTAACAGGTTCTGACTAAATGCTTGTGTGTCGTGCCCTGGGATACAAATAGGGTGCAAATATGTGCCCTCCTTGTGCTCAGGTTCTTGAACTTGAATCTCTTCTTCTTCTTCTTTTATATCCTCTGGATCCATCTCCTTATGAAAACTGCAAGCAACCATATTGTTCATTGCCAGGAAAGTTCTTGCATATTCCAATCCTTGGCTTTGGATGATATCTGTCCCTTGAGCTCCACACAACTGCATCTCAGGTTTCTGCTTAGTATAAGGGATATGGCATGAAAAATACTGCACAGGATAGACAGGAGCAGCAACTACTGGAGAAAGTGATGGAGTTTCTCCCCACGGTAATTTACCTGATAAGAGCAAAAGTTGTTCTGCTCGCATTACTTCTTCAAAGATTTGTGGGAACCTTCGTTCACCTGATTACAGCAAGAGGAGGCCTATGTCAGAATGGAAATCTCGAACACAGAAGAGGTGGGCTTGGGTGGGTGTCGATTGGATCTTCTCTGGAATTCTCTTCCAGATTCTCAAGAATCGGACATTGAAGTTCGTGATGCTCTCTTGAGGTGCTCTCTTGATGTACATTAAAAATTGATAGAGATCCAAAGAACTATAAAAGGGATCTTCATCAAATCTTCTGATTAGTGCTCCCGCTAGATCATCCCATGAGCTGATGCTTTGACGCCTGAGCAGTCTGTACCACTACAATGCCCTTCCTTCCAAAGACCGAACCAGAAGTCTGATCATGATATCCTCATGATTTATGACATGGATCATTGACAAAGTAGCAATATCTTCAACATGCTCCAGAGCCATGCCTTCGGTACCATCATATTTTGCTAGGGCCTTCAGGGCACCTTTAGGAATTTCATGTCGGATTTGGAGATTCAGAGGGCCAGGATCATCCCATATAGAAAAAACCCTCGCCTTTGTGGCAGTGGTCTGTGGGATCACGGCCATCGCCATTAAGTCAGAGTCGCCAGATGAACATTCTTTTAACTTGAAAAAGGTAGGCGTCCACGATCAAAAAATTTAGATCTTCAACTCAGCAAAGTCGCCAGATGAACTTACAAATCTCCGCTATGAGGCCAAGACAGCTCATTGAAATCTTGAGACCTCCGGGTGTTAAACAATAAAACTTATGGATCTTTTGAGATAGAAGAAGTCTGTCCCACCGGGCGTGCCAAAAACTGTTGGTCACGAATCTGCCACAGGAAAGGATTTTTACATGTGCACCCTAGACCCGGCCAACATTGAAAGGTTGGAAACAAGAAATGGCTCCCAGACCAATCTCCAGAGTGGGCTGGTTCCCTTACTATTCTAAATTTTGTTTGAATATTAGGGTTGCTAGAAAGAAATTTAAAATTTGTAGAAAGAAATGGGAAATATGGTCGTAGCCGAAGTTATAAGATCAGGAAGAATAACAGCAGATCACTTAAAGCGCAACAACAGCAAGTAACAGAAGACATTAACTTAATTCTCGCACAACGTATGCAGAAAATCCCTCCAAGACTACCTTCCAGGAATCATACCCTTACAGCAGTATTTAAATCCAATATGCAAAATTCAAATGCAACAGCAATTAAGGAATATGAGTGCTATTAGAAATGTAAAACAAACAAAAAGGAAAATCACCCAAACAGCCGCTTGAAAAATTAGAAGCCAAGTCTTTCATTCCTGCAAATGAACTTCGAGCTTTTAGTAGAAAACTTCCCAACATTTGCAAATGAGGTTTACATTGGTTTTTATAGAGGGCCTTCCTCTTTGCAGCATTTAATATTTGCCACCGACCTTCTTGAGATCTACAATTATGCAACGGAAACTAGGAGCATGATCCCCTTAATTGTAGCCTTGAAGAACCACAAAATTGAATGCAATTAGACGTCAGTGGTCACCTTCATTAAATTTTTTTTTGAACATGTGCATGAAACCGTTAGAACAATCCATGAATAGCAGCTTTGAACAAATAAAATCTTCAATTTTGGTAGCCTGTGCGCTCTTCGACCTTGACCGCATTGGAAATCCGCAAAAAATTAAATTCTGGCAAGCATTTAATCCTCGAAAATCGAAAAAACCTTATCGGGCCGTTTACACTGTGTTTTGGCGAGAAACTGTCGCAGGTCGCGAAAACACGACGGGTCGTGAAATCGTGACATCTTCTTATGCCGTACACTTTTGCTACTGGAACCCGCAAAAATTCTTCCTGTCGCGATATCGCTGCATAGTTGGCTTCATTATTTCCATCACTAGCTTGTTCCGTGAAAATGAGACGTTGGGCGATTTCACTACGCTTTTTGTCTTTTGGTTCTTTCCTCCGCTCTACCCCACGAAAATGGAACATGTAGCGATATCGCTACGTCTTTCCAGCACCTGGTACGGTCTTGCTCATAGGCCACGAAAATGCGACACTTTTTGCCTTTGAATGTCTTCGACCTTCCCCTGTCGTGATTTCGCTACACATTTGAACACTTGGTCATTTTTCAACAATGCGGCATGAAATCGCTACCATCTCCTTGTCTTTTATACGGTTTCCATTCCCTGTCGCGATTTCATGACGTCTTCATCTTTCCTGGCCTTATCGTCGAAAGTGTAGCGATTTCGCTACAACTTTCATGTCTTTTGCTTTTCGGACCACCACGATCGCGATTTTGGGACAACTTTCATGTCTTTCCCTTTCCGTACCATTTTCCACTTTTTGTCGCAAAAATGCGACATCTTTTGCCTTGCCAAAACTCTTTCTAAAAGTGCAGCAAATCGCTACACATTTTCATTTTGTTTGGCTTTGTTTCGAAATGGTAGCGATATCGCTACACGTTTTCATTTTGTTTGGCTTTGTTTTGGAATGATAGCGATATCGCTACACGTTTTCATTTTGTTTGGCTTTGTTTCGGAATGGTAACGATATCGCTACACGTTTTCAACTTAAGCCTTTGAAGCCACCCGCGTCGTGAAAACGTGACGTCTTTTACTTTGTGCACTGTGCGTTGATTTCCATCACGATTTCACGACAGTGTGTTTCTCTCCCTTCCTTTGCTCATCGCAAGCCGCAAAAATAGAACACGTCGCGATATCGCGACGGTTCTGTCTAGCTGCAACCCATTGACCGCGATTCTGTGACACATCGCGAAATTGCGACAGTTTTTTAACTTAGTCATTTTTTGCTCCTTTTGCATCAAAGCCGCATCAAAGCCAGTATAGAAGTTAGATATGCAACAACTTAAACATTAATACTTCAATCAATGAGAATCAATGTGGCAAAAATGCCAACAGCTTCATAGTCTCAAAGCGAGGAATCGAGGTGGACCCAAAGAAAGTCAAGGCAATCCTTGAAATGGTTCCCCCAACTACCATCAAGTAGCTCAGAAGTCTATAAGGAAAGGTCACGTCAATTAAGCATTTCATAGCACAATTATCTGACAAGTGCCGACCCATGAACAAATTATTGCACAAGGGGGTTACATTTCATTGGGATGACGAGTGCCAGTCAGCCTTTGATGACATCAAACAATACCTGGCTTCGTCGCCAATATTGGCACCACCTAGACTAGGAGTGTCATTCTACTTATACATCTCGACTCATCGAGGTGGCACCGGGCGCCATGCTAGCCCGGAAGAATGAACTTCACAAGGAACAGGCTACTTACTATCTTAGCCGCACCCTAGTCAGTTATGAACTTAACTATGCATACGTTGAGAAGCTCTACTTGGCAGTGGTGTTTTCTACCAAAAAGCTATGCCACTACATGCTGAGCAACACTATGTATGTTGTGTATAAGGAGAATCCATTGTGGTACATGATGATTCATACTTATCATAGTAGCCGCACGGTGAAATGGATCATGTTGTTGACAGAATTTGACATAGAGTTTATTGGACAAAAATCTATCAAAGGACAGGTCATAGCCGATCAACTAGCAAAGGCTCCTCTTGAATACAATCAGCCTCTGGTCATAGAACTACCCGATGATGGGGTCTTCCATGTCTCAGAATCACCAGATTCGATGAGCACCGAGTCACGAGCCGACATAACCCTATTTTTTGATGGTTCTAAATGTGAGCAAGGTGGTGGTGCGGGAATAGTATTCTTCACACCGCAGGGTGCTCCAATGCCCCTGTCATTTAAATTAAACTTCCCGTGCACCAACAATAATGCAGAGTATGAAGCCTTGCTCATAGGTCTTCAGACAGCAATCGCCATGAACATCAAACGATTGAACATCTTTGGTCATTCGCTGTTAATTGTCAATCAAGTCAAAGGGGTATATCAATGCAAATGCCCAGTTCTGTAGGCTTATAAAGCCCTTGTGGACAAATTCCTGAAAAACTTGAGTGGTATGACATCGAGGCACTCCCTCGATCATCGAATCATTTTGTGGACACAATGGCCTTCTTGGGGTCACTAATCCCACAAGACCTTTTCGGTGATATGACAACCATTCAAGTCAAAACCTTATCACAATCTGTGATGGAGCATGCAAGCTCAGACTTGATGCCAGGAATCCACATGATCCAGATTGAACCATCCTCGGATAAGTTCTCTCGAATCCACGATCGTTTGAAGCATGCTAATTGGGGATCCTTGTTCTCCCCTACTCCCATTAATAGCAACACAACGCTATTCTTACAAGTTATATCCCGTTCAACGTTTTCTAGAGATGAACTTCAAGAGGGATTGGCTATTCATACCATCAAGGTTTCTAATCAACAGGATTGGTATTTACCCGTTAGAGACTACCTCAAGCTAGGTAATCTCCCGCTTGGATTGAAGCATGCTGCAAAACGAACATTCAAGCAGAAAGTGGCTAAGCATGTCTTGATAGGAGACATTTTGTACCATCACAACTATGAAGGAATCCTCCTTCGTTGCTTGGACCAACAAGAGTCCACTTGGGCAGTCGCCCAAGTGCACGATGGTACATGTGGTGGCCACTTCAGTGGTATGGCCATCGCAAAGCACATTCTTCGCATGGGCTATTATTGGCCATCTTTAGAGCGATATTGTTGCGCATATGTCAAGAAGTGCATGAAGTGTCAACATCATGCCAATTTGATGCACGTACATTCCCAGGCCTTGCAGACAGTCCAGTTTGCTTGGCTGTTTTTGCAGTGGGGCTTTGATCTAATTGGAAAGATCTCCCCTACGTCGTCAGGCCATCACACGTTTATCATAATGGCCACAGAGTATTTTACCAAGTGGGTGGAAGCAATTCCGCTTACCTCTACGATAGGACCCCACATTGTGGAGTTCATTTTGCATAACATCATATGTCATTTTGGTATTCCATCCAAAATAGTCTCGGATAATGGGACACCATTCAAGAATAAATACATGCGTGCTTTGACCACAAAGTACAAAATTCAGCACAGTTTTTTGACACCCTATTATCCGCAGGCGAATGGCCAAGCAAAGGCATCAAACAAAATGCTAGTTGCCATCCTTAAAAATACGGTCGCATATAGTCATAAGGATTGGCACATCCAAATACCACTTGCCCTATGGGCTTATCGCACTAGCATTCGGATGCCCACTGGGGCCACCCCATTTTCGCTCATGTATGGCTCCAAGGCAGTCATGCCTCTAGAGTTGGAGATTCCTTCCCTACGCATATCAATGTAGGAGTTCATTGATGATGACACTACGTGGCAGGCCCGGTTAGACCAGCTTACGTTGCTTGATGAACGACGCGTTAATGCTCTCGAGCATTTACGTATTTATCAAGAGCGACTTAAGAAAGCTTACAACATGAAAGTTCACCTCAGAGACTTTTGGGTTGGTGATTTGGTTTTGAAGGAAAACCAATAGAATTCTAGTTTTTCGTCCCACCTTAGGGACAAATTTGTGGCAAATTGGTTAGGTCCATATGTCATTGATAGCAAAATAGGACCTGGGACATACCGGCTAGCCTCTCTTGATGGAATCAAGGAAACAGAACCCTTGAACATCAATCATTTGCGCCCATTTCATATCTAAGAGAGCCAAATCCCCAAAATGCTCCAAGGATTTCTAAAATCGCTTGGTCAATTCCAAAAATGCTCCAAGGATCTCTAAAATCGCTTGGTCAATCCCAAAAATGCTCCAAGGATCTCTAAAATCGCTTGGTCAATCCCAAAAATGCTCCAAGGATCTCTAAAATCGCTTGGTCAATCCCAAAAATGCTCCAAGGATCTCTAAAAATTGCTTGGTCAATCCCACAAATGCTCCAAGGATCCTTAAAATTGCTTGGTCAAATCCCAAAATGCTCCAAGGATTTCCACAATCGCTTGGTCAAAAATAAGAAAAGTCAAAAATAAAAAATCATCAAAAATAACAAAATTTGCATCTCATTTCTAGGCATGCTCAAATTCATCAATCGAGAGCTCTTCTCGCATTTCATTTTCATATTCACAAAAATCAATCCATCAAAAATACAAAAATACATAGCTGCATTAAGCATTGCATCCATACATCGCATATTTGTGGTCGTACAGGTCAAAGGCACCATAGACTGTAATTATTCTGATAAGTCCATCTTGTTCCACATTTTTCCATTTTACAAAATAGCAAACAAACACCATTTACTATTGTTTACCACAATAGAGTCAGTGGTCTTATAATGTATCAAGAGTTTTCGTAATTCAGTCATCATTTTGGTCTTTAGCCACGTAATGTACCGAGTCAGACAGATTTTATGAAGGTAGAGTTACACTTGAAATACGCCTTGTTACGTAGCATCCCAACACAAATTAAAACACATAAAAATTCCCAAGTTGTGTGAACGAAATATGAAACCTACATAGTAATCCAGGTCACCATAAGCGAAATGGTTATCTTGCTCATCCCCTTATGCAAATGGTTCTAGAATGCTGAGAATTGATAAAAGGATGAGCTCTTCCCTATTTATTCACCTTAATATACAGTGGTTTTTACCACTACCAAATCCCAATCATAGTTGGTTCCCAAAGTTGTAAGGATTCGTACTACACGTCCCTGCCAAGGATGGGTAGTCATCCCCAAGACCTAAAAGAATCAACGCTATTCACAAACAAAATTCCAACAAATCATCATCTTAACACTTTCCATTCACCTTTGGTCTCCAAGTCATAAGGATTCGTACTATCCGCCCCTAACTAGGATGGGTAGTCGTCCCCAAGGCCTAAAAGATCAATGCCCTTACTTCATAATCTCCATCATCCCCTTGGTACCCAACATCGTAAGGATTCGTACTATCTGCCCCTAACCAGGATGGGTAGTCATCCCCAAGGCCATGAGGATCAAAGCCATTCACAAGCTCAAAATCACAACCGCTCAAAATACAAAATCAAGTAACAGTGGTTATCACCACTATTCAAAATCCTTGCTCAAAAAGAAAAATAAATAGAAAAATAAACAGTGATTTGCATCACTACATAGACGACCATCTCCCAAATCATTCAGCCAATAAATAACCTGAACTTGAATCTTTGGAAATCTCAGCATTCGAAAACCATTTAGGTGATCCTCATTATAGGTTTGGTTGACAGCCTATCTGGCAATGGTGGTATCCTACCCGCATGACGATATGTCTATCACATTTGCTTTGCGTATATGCATACCAATGTTTGCATAAGTATGAGCTAGCTTATGGTATCCTAGATAACACCATAGATTAATCTAACTAAATACAACAAAGGAGTTAGTGGAGCTAGTTAGGTGATCCTCAGTACAGGTTCGGTTGAAAGCCCATCTGGCACTAGCGGTATCTTGACAAATACCACATAAATGAACTCAATTGCACACACAGGGATGTGAAATAGCTTGGTCAAAAACGAGTTCGATTCATACCTTGGTCAAAAGTCTTGTAAGATAACGTACAGTCATGGCTAGTGAGTTAAAACTGTCTGAGTCTCAGAAAACCTTAACTACATTTCTAAACCAACTGCGCTACTTTTCATCCTTACAATACCATTAAAAAATACAAAAAAAGAAAAACCACATGTATACATACAAAGTCATGCATAATAGCAATCGCCTAAAAAAATAACAGAGTTCTAAACAGTCTATGGTGCCATAGCCAAACATCACAAATCCCATTCATCCATTTCATTTCTACACATCATATATAAATAAAAAACATTTGCATTCATCATAGCATATGCATCCATCAAAATAAATAAACATGCATACATCCATATTCATCAACCATAAAAATGCATAATCTCAAATCATCACATATGCATAACCATAATAAAGCCGGTATATATATATATATCGTCAAAAAAAATGCCCGCAAGCTACAAAACTGGTCCTCAGACCCCGTAATCATATAACAAAACCACCCAGCCTAAGGCGTCGGCCACCATGATCACGTAGGATCGGTGCGACGGGAACTGATGCGTAGTCGTTATACCATCATTAATTCTCAATGAATCTGTCAATCCAGGGCAATGTACAAGGCTATCTGCGGGAGAAGAAGTGAAACAGCTATAACTTAGGTCAATATAGGGAAACAAGTCTTATTGGTGGAACCGGTTTTGTGGGGGTTTTGGAACATTCCTATCTCTAAATTGCATGAATTAAATCTTAATCTAAGTTGCAGAATTGGAAACTAATCACTAACTACAAAAATGAAGTCCTAATTACAATTGTAGAATGAGACCTAATTATATTGTAGAATTAACAGTTGCAAAATTGAAAGTCTGATCCTAATTGCAGAAAGGAAATCTAATTACTTTTGTAGTAATGAAAGTCTAGATCTAATGTGGAAATAAAAACTATCAAAATTCTATAACAGAAGGTTGTCAATCTTCTGTTCAGATTTTGACAGCAAAACATAAAAATGCAGGAAATTGCTGAAAAACAGTAAATTCTGGAAATAACAACCTGAAAATAAAGTGGAAAATTTTCTGAAAGTAAGATTGCAACTAAAAGCTTTAAGCACAAGATTAAACATAGCATAAATAAACTAATACTGCAAATATTGTCAACTATTTACAATCAGTTTGAAATAACAAGTTCTACAACTCATTCTGCTACAGCAAAATCAGAATAAAAACCTGCTTTGTTAGTCCTCCTCCTAGCTCTGGAAGTGGCCAGCCTCTTTGTCCAGAAGAAGGTGTAAGTCTCTCTCTTTTTCTAAATCTTAATCACACTCATTTACAAGTAGTTTTAAATAGAACTGGTGCACTTTATTGATCAAAAGACATTATTACAAGAATTCACTGAAAAAGCATTACAGGACTCGTAATGAGTCAATTTCTAGTTATACTCTGTATTTTCTCGCTAGCTTCCTTACTCTATTTTCTACTTTCTCCTACTTACTACTAAGCTCAACCTGAACGGGAGAAATATTTATAGCTATCCTCTGATCTGATTACAAACAAAGAATATCTCAAAAGATCTAATCCTACAATGCTGCAACAAATTCTGGTTTTATCCTAGAAGAGGACTAAAACCTGATCTTTCCCTTAATGATGGATTTGGTCGGCAATGATGGCAAAGACAAATGGAAGATATTTCTCTTTACTTTTTCCAACCTTTATTTCCCTTTTTCCGGCTTCAAAAATCGGTCAAAAGGTCAAAAACACATTCTGTTCTTCATTCCGAAGATAAGTGGCTTCATTCCGAAGACAGTGCAGTTTTCATTCCGAAGATCGCTCATTCCAAAGATACTACATTCTCATTCCGAAGATCGCTCATTCCGAATATACTGCATGTTTCATTCTGAAGATCCGCTCATTCCAAAGACACTGCATTCTTCATTTCGAAGATCCGTTCATTCCAAAGATGTTGTGTTTCTTCATTCCAAAGATATCTGTTCATTTCGAAGATACTTTGGAATGAAAAAATGTATGCTTTTCTATTGATTTCTTATGTATCTCTCAGGTGGGTTATCTCCTAAGATCAAATTATAATTGTCTTCATCCCTTTCCTCATGTGAATTCCATGCCTTGCTTTTTATGGACAGCTGGCTAGAATTTACATGGGAAAGACTAGTTTTTGCTGCACAGCAACAGTTTGCTTGCACTGTTGCCAGATTTAGGTGAAGTAAATGCTTGAAACAAATCAAAATATGATTAGTGAAATGCTGCTATTATTCTAAGCATATCCCATTGTAGCAAATCATAGCAAAAAGAACACAAAACTATGCAAAAAGCTATAAAATTAGCATATAATATTTCAAATACATTGATCATGCAAAATGGTTAATATACAGCATATTAAATCAACTTAAATAACATATCAGATAAAACATAAGAGTTTATAGGCATTTTTAGTGTACAAAACATGTTATGATTGAGGCATTTCCAGGCCTCATCAGGAACTACCCCCCGTGGTGTGGGTCCTATGGGACCCCGCAGGGCGGCTACTGCTAGCCCTAACATCATGCCTACTATCGCCTCCCTCATCTAATCACCTACGACGAGATGATGTTGACTGGTCGGTAGCACTGTCCCTCGTCCGGCATGAAGATCCACCTCCCGAAGGCTCAGGTACTCGCCCCCCAAGGTGGATGATCTCCCCCTCCAAATCCATCCGATGTTGGCACCACTTTGCCTTTAGCCTACGGTACATCGTGACTACATCATCGTGCTATGCCAGCTACACTCGTAAGAGATCCCTCTCCCGTGTAGCATCAGTATCACCCTCCTGCTAGCGAGACACCACCCGTGCACTCTCTCGCTCTGCTAGCTGAGCTCGTAGGAGATCCCTCTCCCGTAGTGCATCCCCCAGCTCCCGATCTCTTATCCATAGCAGCTCTGTCAATCGTGCATTCTTGGTGCGTACCCCAGACTCCATCTCCTCTGTATCCACCTAAGGCACAAGACTCTCTGGAATAGCAGCCTGCTCTGGCTCCCACTGCTCCGCCATGTCCTACATGTTTGGCTGATCCGGAGCCCCCAAATCTACATCCTCACCCCCCACCTCAACCATGTCCACATCCTCCAATGGAGCTCCCCAATCATCCCTTGGTGCCTCAGCACCCTCCGTTGCCGCCTTCGCGCCTCCCAGTGGCCCCTCTCCTTGCCATCGCCGTAGTACCCACCACGATTCATACTCAATGGTAGTCCCAATGTCATCCACATCTGGGACGTTTATCACCGCATCTGAATCCTCACCCAATGGCACGATGACCGGTCGATCTAGAGTCCTCTCATCTCCCCGATGCCGATAGACCACGGGCTCACTAGGCAACCCCTGGTGCACCCCAAACTATCGTGTAACCCAGCTATATGAGAAGAACTCGTACTCAGTCCCATGTCGTCCAATCAACCACTGCTCCCTATGTACCCTTCAAAGCCACTCTCCAGCCTCTGGCCAGGCTGGGCAGTCCTGATAAGGGCGCCAAACCACCTCCCCTAGAGTGAGCTGAGAGAAGGCATCAGCATAGTGCCCTATGACACCTACCCACCGTTGACTTTGCCCTTGCTCTCTGGACCATCGCCACAAAACTGCATACCCTATCTCATTATCCTCCATTGCCACCCAAGTCGTCCATGGTAACCCGGTTGGCCTCTCAACTGCTATGTGTTGCCAACCCCAGCACTGCAACAGATAACTGTAGCTGACCCCCTTCTGCTTCCGGTAGAGGACCCCATACAGCTCCCCGTAGAGCTATGCCAACAATGTCTGTCCCCATATCAGGACCAGCGGTGCCTCTATCGGGAACTCTACCAACTGCCACACCAAATCCAGTAGGTTCCATGGGAACCTCGTGCCTGACAAGTCAGGTAATAACATGTTAGAAATGAGGCCCATCAGGAATGCATGCCTCACTCCTAACACACCCCTCTCCTGCCACCATCCAACCAAAATCCTGCCAACTTGGTAGTCCACCTCAGCCGTCTCCAATGGGTTCTCTACGCCCAACTGCTCTCCATGCCCGAAGCATCTCGTCAGTACAGTAGTCCGCTGATCACGTGGCGATGTCCTGATGGGCAGTCCATCTATCGAAATCCGAAGAAGCTGATAGACATCCTCCAGAGTCACAGTCATCTCCCCTGTCGGGAGATGGAAGGTGTTGGTCTACGGATCCCAAATTTTATAGGTCTCGCTTCAGCTCTACCGCTTCGCAGGGAAAATCTCGACAGCACTTCGCTTCGCAGAATTTACCTCCTCCTCCTAGAGCTCCAAATTGCAAGAAAAAAACAAATGCAAATGAGCCCAAACTCAAGTTTTGGTCCTTAAATAGGATTTTAAGCTGGAATTCATCCTTTACTGGGACGAGCACTCTAGTTATCTCTCGTCCCACCTAGGGACGAATTCTAAAATCTGGAATTCGTCCCACCCTGGGACGAATTCAGGCCAGAAATTCAAAAAACATTAAAAATTGAACAAAAATGCACTAAAAATAAAAATAAATTTGCCCAATGAGAGTGTTGATGCACTTGACATCCCGGGCATATAAAATAGACATTGGGGTCACAAATTGTCATTATCCTACTCCCTAAGAAGGCTATATTAGTCGGACTGCTCCATGGGAAGATGGATTTTCGCCAATTTTAGCTCCAAACAGCGTCGCAAAAAGGGCTAACACCCACAAAAAATAGGTCCAAATGTTGGAAAAATTGCACATGCTTAATGATAAACTATCTAAAGGCACCCTTGCACAAGTCATATTGGGTCAAGCGACTTGTCGCTTTCCTCACGAAGGTCATTCCCTCATCGATTCGTCGCTTGAGGGGGTAGTCACACTTAGTCACCAATCAACAAACTCACACCCAATCAAGGCAATGACATGCATTCAAAGAATCATTGACAAAGACAATCGCGCTCCTGCTTGGGGCAGTAAACAAGAAATTATCACAAATTGATCAAACACTTGGCATTCCCGAATCATGAACACAAGGTTCCCCTATGGACAAAATGTTGCGCCCTTTGCCTAATCATGACTGATCAATGTCCAAGCTCAAGTCACACCTCACCAAAACAAGTTAACACTTGAAATCAAATTCCTTAGCTTGTCAGAAGCAAGGATTCAAGAATGCATGCCCTTTCCATGCTTGGGGCATCAAAATTTGGTTAGGTTACTAAGAAACCCTAATCATTAGTGCTTTGGTTATCTATTTTTGCTCGACGCTACGCCATGCACAACGCATCCCAAAAAGGGGCATCTATAGACACCAAAACAGCACCAATCCAATTATGTGACTATAAACACTGATCGCTTTGACACACACAGCCCCCAGGGCAGCCCTCAGAGGTTAAACAATGGTCCTAACCACTTTCATAGAAATTTTGTAAGGTCAAGAAGCAATTTGGCACATTCAGGCACTTTGCCCAGTATTCGTCTCACCCAGGGACGAATACTAACTTGGATTCATCTCACCCAGGGACGAATTCTAAATTCGTCTTTGGTCAGGACGAATTCCGGGTTTAACGGGCAAAAGAAGAATGCCGCCAAGTGGCAGCCAAGGACAGTCAATTATTGCCTCCTGCCGTGCATGCACGTGTAGGTGGGTAGGTTTGCAGTTAGAGGACTGTCACAAGGGCAGTCATTGAAGCCCAAGTCAGGGAGGAGTCTCTTCCCTCTTGGGAAGGCATGGCCGCCACATGGCATCCATGCATGCCCCTCCAAAGAGACCCCCTGGGTCTATAAAATGGTGGACTTTCCCACCCAAAAAAGACAAGTTGGAGGCATTTTCAAGCAACGAAATGCTGCCCAATTGAACACCCTATTGCATCCCTTTTTTTTTATTCACCTTTCACATCCATTAATCTCTTTCACAAGGGAGGTTATTGGGTGGCTTTTGGAAGTGTGGATCCGAAATCAAACCTAGCATTTGACCACATTGAATCCACAAATTTGTCGACATCCCATCCCAAGAGATTTTGGGCCCTTCCCTAGTGGATTGGCGCCGAAATCAAGTTCCAATAGTGGGTGGCCCACTTGGGCACCCCACACCTTTTAAGTTTCATTCTAATTTGCTTTCTGTCATTTATTCATTTCACATTACACTCTATGCTATTTAGATAGTTTACAATCTTGATTTCAGAAGACATTTATCAAATATTATCATGCTTTGTCGATTTTGTATCTCTCACTAACTTGCAGGTAGCGACATCGGATTCCCGAGGATAGAGGCCAAATTGGGAGAATCCGACCATCTGGGTCATCCCAAAATGGCCCCAATTACTTAACCCCTTTGTCTGTAGGTGTTTTGGAGACCCCGAGGTTCGACATTTCGACGACATCACTTTGGATTTCCTAACACAGTAGAATTTGTCCCACCCGGGGACGAATAACAGCAGAATTCGTCCTGCCCAGGGACGAATTCTAGTTGAAAGTAGATTGGCCAACTATTTCAATGGCAGTGGCCCTCTAGTGATGTCTTCTGACCTCTATGATATTTGCAAGTCATTTAGGATCAATTCAATATATCATTTTAGTCAGTTTTAGGCATACATATTTTATTAATTTCAAAGAACAAACTTTCCTATTTGCAGCAGGTGCTACTAACTCTTTTTGTTGTTTCTTTGAACGCATGATAAGCAGCAAGAAGCGAGGATTCATCAGCGTAAGCTGCGGCAACACTTTGGCCCGCCCATTTCAAATGTGGGCATGCGGAAGGAGTATTGATCACAATTGTAACCAAAACATGCTAACACTCCTAGCCCCTAAAAGGGGAGGAGATGGATTGTAACCGAGTTTGGAATTAATATAAAAGGGCTGTGCTCCTGCTTTCTCTTTATGTTTTGTCTTGATTTTATTACGTTCGTCTTATTTCATGCATCGAGTTAGTTTTTGTTTATATTGCATCTCAGTGTTGTTTTCTTCCGAAATCTCATGCTTTCAGAGTGCAACTCGTTGCAATCACCGAGTGGATAGAGTAAGTAACTGGGTACGAGGACTACCTAAGATTGTGCTTTTATGTGATTTTTTTGTTATTTTGAATATTTTGATGATCTAAAACCACCAAAGTGTGTTTATTTGCTATTTTTGTGGGATCCCTCAAGGAATAAGTCCCTTATTTTTATCTGTGGATCTGGACGCTGTTAGGTCCAGCAGCCTCTGAGTTCCTGCCTGTGGTTGTTGTTGCCTTGAGCTACCAAGAAGTTCAGGCCACTGACATCAGCAACAACCAAGGCATAATTAAGGAAATATAAAATTTGCATTTCTAAGGTTTGAAATTTCACTTTTACTATTTGAATATTCACTTTGGGAGCTCTGGTGTGACATCGACGATTGTGACTTTGGATTCTACTGGCATTGAGGACATGGCTGCGCAAGGTGAGACATCGGCTGCTAGAGGAGCCAAAGCTTCTCAGGTATTTCTCTCTTCTAAACCCTAGCTCTTTTTTCTCTTGTCTATGTAAAACTGAACCTCACTAAGTAATGGGTAAAATGAACCTTACTAAGTAATGGGTAAAATGAACCTCACTAAACCTATTGGTAACCAAGAAACTTCGTAATTAGGCTTAGCTTCCCCTTTGCTATGGTGGGTTAGTCCCCAATTTTGTTTTCTTTGTTAGTGGCTTTAGCCTAGGGTTTTTGAATTTTTTCGTCATTCACCTGTTGCCACCATTTTGAGCATTCTCAAACTTAGCTTAGTTTTGATTCTTGGGTGGGAATATTTGCTTTCCATTTTATTTGTTTTCCCTCCATCTATTGATTTGTTTAAGTTATTTTTTTATTTTGCAAATTTTTTAATTTTTCTATCCAAGGCTTCACGAGTTTGCAGTGTCGCCCCTTGGTCGCTGTCTCTTAGAGCGGTTGGTTCTGAGTCACTATCATTCAGAGCGGCCAAGCTTTATTTGACCGTTAGGTCTTGGTTGCTGCTGCCTCTAGCGGACATGTTTTGGCTACTATAGGTGACAACGGCTAAACCCTTAGCCTTGTTTTCTTACATTTTGTTTAATTTTTATGCTATTTTTTATTTTTTTGGAATTTTTAAATTTTTGATTTTTTGATTTTTTTATTAGGTACAATCTTATCCTTTTTGCTTAGACTTAGAATAGTCAATACTATTTTGCACCATTTTCATGTTTATTGTGAATTATGCCTTAAATGCACTGTAGTTATGTTTTTTCTTTCTTCTGGTTTTCTTAGATCCTTATTGCTCGAGATCGGAACCTGAAGCTCCTGGTTGAATTACTTCCTAGCTTTGATGCTATGGATTGGATATGTTTCAAAGCCCACGAGTTGTAGTATGTCATCAGGCTACCTTACATCATGGAATATCAGGCTTACCTTACAACTCTAGCCCATCATTGGGACCCACAAACTAATACCTTCCACCTCCCGATCGACGAGATGACCATTACACCAGAGGATGTGTATATGATCTTTTAGATCCCATTTGATGGGGTGGCCATTGTCTCTTTAGCCACTAATGATCAGGTGACTATCTTAACTCAGGTTTTTTGATGATACTATGCGAATGCTCTCAAGGACAACAAGTTCGGAGGAGTGTCCATCAGCCGCTGGCATGGGGAGGGTATCTTTACGGTGAGGCATGCCATATTGCTGATGGTGATCAAAAATGTTCTTATCTTGGATTTCTTGGGTTTGAGGTTCTCGTAGAACCTTCTAGCGATGGTGCAGGATATATTGGATAGTGAGGAGCCTATAATTTATGTATGGGGTAGATCACTATTGGCTCAATGCTATGATGAGTTGTACCACATCCATCGGTGAGGACATGTCAGCATTACTTGTAGCTTGCTCCTATAGGTTTGGGGATGGGAGCATATTAAGGTAGATCACCCTAAGGGGCTCCCAACCGAGATTACAGTGATTGATGCTTGAACATAGTGCTATGCTTCTAGATAGGCTCGAGAGCATGAGGAGCATAAGAGCTGCACTTTCTCAGGGGATCTATCCCACTACACTGATGCTTTCACTAGAATTTTAGCCGAAGATGTCGTGTGGCGGTCTTACTATGAGTGTCCTACTTGGGATGATCCAGCTAGTTTTACTACCAGGACACGATGCGAGCGATGGCTCGTTGGCCATAAGATTGTCATACAAGAGTATTTCTTCTACTCATGGGTTCTTCGTCAGTATGGATTGCAGTAGGATGTGCCCTTGATACCATTTTTATATAGGTGCCTCACAATAGAGAAGGACCTACCTCCATAGCATATTATAGAGCTTTAATACGAGGAGGATGCCCCAGTTGTTGACCCTAGAGTGGTTGGGGGCGTTACAGAGGCATACACTCAGTGGTGGTATGATCATATGTGGCATGGTGTTGGTAGCCTAGGGCACAAGGATGATGGTAGGGGTGATGGTGTAAATTTGACAAGACGTAGGGTCTGCACTAGGACCGAGGTATGGGTCTAGCCAGTAGAGCAGGTGGCAGTGGAGGATCTCGATGTTCTTGAGGAGGAGGATTTAGAGCCCAAGGAGAGAGACTCTCCTCTGAGAGCACATCTATATGAGGTTGAGATTGAGCTCCAGGACACTAAGATCCAAGTACAGTGGCTTACATGCTACCATTGAGCAGCTCTTAGCATAGATACAGGCTCTATAGGGTATTATTTGGGGTGGCAATCTAGGATGCAGTTTGTTGTTCCTCCTTCTACACCATAGGAGGTTCCAATGGTAGGTTCAAGAGCAGATGTGGGATAGCTTCAGTATTTGTTGTATGAGCATGAGGTATGGATCTGGGGACTCGTGGATCATGTCACCATTCTTCAGATGCAACTCAGGAGGCATGGGATTGTCCCTAAGGATCCATATGGTGTGGGTGGTTCGTAGGTCAGTGGGCGCTCCACCTCAGGGTAGTCTTTCACCTGTCCGAGCCAGAGGACCTGAACTCAAATAGAGAGACCAACAGGCTTGCATCACTCGACTAGCAACACCGCCATAGGGGGAAGTGGCACTAGAGGAGTTGATGTAGGGGGCTCAGGCCTAGTATTTTATTGATACTTTACTTGATCCTTGATTTATTTTTTAGGTTGACTAACCTATATGACTATAGCCCACAGGAATTTTTGTACATCCATGGACTTGACACACATACTTTTATGATATCTTTGCATTATGACTTATTATGTGTATCATTTATTGCTCATGTTTTTGTTGTTATTTTTTTTTATGATATGATGTGATGATGGTATTATGATGATTTGATGAATATGTTAGATGATAGATGATATTGAAGATGCTTATATGGATGTGTAAATGCTTATATTATTTGATGATATGATGCGATGATGGTATTATGATGATTTGATGAATATGTTAGAAGATAGATGATGTTTGGGAATGCTTAGATGGATGTGTAGATGCTTATATGATTTGATGATATGATGCGATGTATTTTGATGATGAATGATGAATTTATGATTGTATGCAAATGGATATTACCTGTGTTTTATGATGTGGTTTATGGATGATTAATGACTTGTTTTGGTGAACGTGATGTTATTGTTACATGCATGTTTTAATTTTACTTTAATTGTATGCATCTAACTTATGTGATAGGATGGTATAAATGAACCTGTATGCTCTAATCACTTAAAATATAAGGAATGCATATGACATTGACAATATTTATGGGTGATACCACAGAAAATAAAAAAATAATCATGAATTTAAATAATCATTCTTATCATAAGGGTTGATTAAGTATTCATATATGATATGCAATGGTGTGTAATGTATTTTCTTAATAATTTTCTGTAAATTAAAATATATAAAGTATTCAGTGACTGTTTATATACTATTTCTAATATATATGTGGTATTTGTCCTACTATGTTGATACCCCCTAATTTATAGAATCTTATAAAGAAAGTTATGGTGTGAATGATGTTATGAGTTTTTGCTATGTAAGAATTTTTGGGGCTTTCTAGAGATTCAGACACTCTAGCTACCCTATTAATAGTGTTCTACTGGCCACTTAAACTTTTGAAAAGTAAGGCTTTTATGATGGACCTAGTTTTTCATGATCTCTGTGTGTGCATGTGATTGTATATTGTGAGGTAGAACTCAAGCATTTCCTCCGATTTCATGCGGGATTCTTTCAACCCATTTCTAAGATCAGGGATCCTCAATTGTTCATCTCATCCTTATGTTGGACTTAGTTGGACTATACCACTAGGCAATATTGGGTTACCTAAGCTAGCTCATCCACATTCAAACATTGTTCTACACAAATGCATGAAGCAATTGTAATAGACATATAGTCATGCATAAGGATTTCTCCTTCCAGTTTTATACAATGCTGAGAATTCCAGGGATTCAAGATTTATTCCCTTTTGGCTTCTTTTTTGGCTTTGGATTTTTTCTCATATGTAGTGATGAAAATCACTGTTTATTTTGATTGATTTTTCTTTGAGCGAGGATTTTTGTAGTGATGAAAATCACTGTTTATTTTGATTGATTTTTCTTTGAGCAAGGATTTTTGTAGTGATGATAATCACTATTTATTTTTCTCATATGTAGTGATGAAAATCACTATTTATTTTTGATTGATTTTATTTTGAGCTATGTTTTTTGTAGTGATGATAATCACTGTTTATTTTGCTCATATGTAGTGATAAAAATCACTATTTATTTTTGATTGATTTTTTTTTTAGCTATGTTTTTTTTTTTTTTTAATTTATGATTTGTGTATCGGATTATTGCTTTGAATTATGGACTATAGCTTAGCCTTTTGAATATGTACTTTTCTTTGGGATTTTTCTTATTTTGATTTAAGCAAGGGATTTGGACAGGGTAAAGCTTGTCATTTTTCAATTCTCAGCACCTTTAAACTGGTTGCACAGGGGGATAAGCAAGGAAAATCCTTTTCGCTTAAGGTAACCTAGACCGCTTTTGTATCTTTCATCTTTTCCTTATACCAGCTAGGATTTTAGTGTTTCAATTAGTGATGGGATCTTACATATGCAAGGCATTATCATAGCTAGAAATTACCTTCTACTAATCAAAGTTGTTTTCCTCAAAAGTTGATAAGATCACTAGGTGTGGTTGATTAACCGAAAAACCTTAGTATATTATGTATAGCAACAAATAATGGTTGTGTTGAAAACACAATTACACATTGGTGTTGATGGTTGTATGGATTTGAATGATTTGTGCGACAAATTGTGGTATCACTTGTAAGGCTCTCATGACATATACAATTGTAGTGGATATGAAAATGCAATGCAATGATGTGGATGCAAGATATGAAATGCAATTGTTTTTGTATTTTTGATTTTATGTTGTTTTTGTATTTTTGTTTGATTTGACCAAAGGGCTTATTATGCCTTTGGGGCTTTTTCAATTTTTCACCAAGTAGCATGAAGTACCTTTGGAGTTTTTTGGATTGATTTTGACCAAGCGATTTGAATTACCCTTGGAGCCTTTTTTAATTGATGTTTGACCAAGCGGTTTGAATTACCATCGGAGCCTTTTGATTTGATTTTTGACCAAACGATATGAATTACCCTTGGAGCCTTTGATTTGATTTTTGACGAAGCGGTATGAATTACCCTTGGAGCCTTTGATTTTATTTTTGACCAAGCAATATGAATTACCCTTGGAGCCTTTGATTATATTTTTGACCAAGCGGTATGAATTACCCTTGGAGCCTTTGATTGTATTTTTTGAGATTTTATGTTTTTATGATTTGTTTTGTGTTTTGACATATTTGAATGTTTTGTGTTTTATGTAATATTTGAATGTTTTTGAATTTTATGTGTAGAATGCATTTAAGTGAATTATATTGAGAGGCTCAATATCCTCAACACCATCTAATGATATAATGTGATATGCTCCAGGCCCAACTCTCTGTGAAATCATGTATGGGCCTATCCAGTTTTTTGTGAACTTATCTCGTAGATGCGACGATAGATTTGAATTATGTTGGTTTTATTTGAGCACTAGATATCCAACCTTGAATTCCCTTAGGTGGACTTTACTATTGTAAGCTTGTGCAAGGCGATATTGGTAAACATGAAGATGCTCTAAAATATTGACTCGACATTCATCAAGAAGCATCAACTGATCAAGGCAACTTTGCCACATGACATCATCATCTATGAATTCCTTTAATGCTATGCGTAGAGTCAAAATTTCTAAATCTAGTGGCATGATGGCCTCAATGCCATATACCAGTGAAAACGATGTTGCTCTAGTGGGCATTCGTATACTAGTCCTGTTTGCCCATAGTGCAAGAGGTAACTGCATGTGACAATCCTTGTGATTATCTTGCACCGTCTTCCTCAAAATGGAGACTATCATTTTGTTTGAGGCTTCTGCTTGCTTGTTTGCTTGTGGATAATAAGGCGTTGAAAAAATGTGTTGAATATGGTATTTTTTCATTAAAGCACACACATTTTTGTTCTTGAAGGATGGCCCATTATCAGATATTATCTTAGAAGGGATCCCAAAATGACTTATGACATTGTGGAGTATGAACTCCGCAATCCTTGGTCTAGTTTTTGATGTTAAGGGGATCGCTTCTACCCATTTAGTGAAGTATTATATGGCTATTATGATGAATGTGTGTCAGCCTGAGGACGGGGGTGAGATCTTCTCAATCAAGTCTAGTCCCCACTATGAGAATAGCCATGCTACCTTGATGGGCTGCAAAGCTTGCGATGGTAAGTGCGTTAGATTTGCATGATGTTGACACTTACTACATTACTTGGCATACTCGCAATAGTCCTTTTCCATGGTGGGCAAATAGTAACCCATTCTCAAGATGCGCTTAACGATGGCCATGCCACTAAAATTCCCTCCACATGTTTCATCGTGAGCTTGCAAAATTTCCTAGGATGCTTCATGGGGCTCAATACAATAGAGTAATACTCCATTATATCCTCATCTATAGAGGATTTATCCTAGCAAGATATATCTTACACTTATTTGTTTGAACGTTCACCTTTCAGTATGCAATAAAACATGAGGTACTATTCCAATATTTAGGAAGTCCCGTAGTTGGGAAAACCAATCCTGATAAGCCACGACTTCTATAGAAAATATGACTTGCTTTTCCTATTTTTCTAAGCTAGTGAACACGGATTGAGGAACAACTCTATAGTGTATGGTTGCAACACACTCCATAGGTCCTTGGGAGATCAAAGACCCCCAAGGTGTTGTTTGCAAGAAATCTCTGTCTACAAAGGACAATCCTAATTTGTGTCGATGTTGATCATGTTGATTGATTTTTTATTGTCAAAAGCCTCACAACGTATTGCTGAGTACGAAAGCACTTTTACATGAACTATTGTAAAATCAGCAGATGGATTATAAGGTATTAAGTATCCCAAAGAGGCCATGGTGTCTGCAAACCTATTTGATGTATGAGGGATTGCCTTGATGTCATACCATTCCTGTCGGGCTAGGTAGGTGTCAAAAAGTTCCTTGTAAGTCTTTAGGAGTGGGCACCTACATTGGAATAGTCCTTTGACCTGGTTTACTATAAGCAAGGAGTCACCAAAGATATTCAATATTTTAATTCCCATTGCTATGGTTGTTTGGAGTCCCAAGATCAATGCTTCATATTATGTATTGTTGTTTGTGCATGGGAAGTCTAGTTTGAATGATAAGGGCAATGGAGCACCCTGTGGTATGATAAAGACAATCCTTGCTCGACCTCCTTGTTCACACTTCAAACCATTGAAGAACAATGACATGTATCTTTCTTTCTTAGGTTCTTCAAGCTCTAGCGGATCTGATAATGCAAATACCGCATCATCAGGCAATTCTATGGTGAGAGGCTTGTTATCCTAAAGAGGTGCCTCTGCTAATTGATCTGCTATGACTTATCCCTTGATGGACTTTTGGATTACAAACTCTAGATCAAATTCTGTCAATAGCATTATCCACTTCGTGGTATGTGTATTGTGATATGTCTTGCTCATCATGTACTGCAAAGGATTTTGTTTTGATATGATGTAGGTCGTATGGCTCAACATGTAGTGTCGCAACTTTTAAGTTGCAAAGACCACTACTAAACACAAATTTTTTACATACGTATATCCTAGCTCATAACTCACCAAGGTGTGACTAATGTAATATATGGCTTGCTCTTTATCTTATGCATTATTTTGGGCTAACATGGTACCCAATGTTAAATCATTAGCTGATATATATAGTAAAAATGGTTTTTATGGCCTTGGTGGAGCAAATACTGGTGGTGTTTCCAGATAAGTTTTGATCTCTGCAAAGGCTTGACGGTATTCTGCATCCCAATGAAAGGGGACTTCCTTGCATAGTAATCAATTCATAGGTCTGCATTTGTTTGATAATTGTGTGATGAATCTTTTGATGGATGCTATCTTGCCTTGTAGGCTCTGCAATTCCCTAATGTTGGTAGGGGTGGCCATTTCTAGTATAGCCTTTACCTTTGCAGGATCTACTTCAATGCCTCTCTTGAATACGATGAATCCCAAAATCTTGCTAGAAGTTACACCAAATACGCACTTCTTAGGATTCAATCAGACATTGTGTTCTACGAGGAGATCAAAGATTTGTCTAAGGACTTCAGCATGATCTTGCCACAATAGGTGTAACACCCCAAAATTGGCATGGTTAAACCTTAGTAAAAAGATAAAAATTTGAATTTTAACCCCAAACTTCCCGTTAATCGCCTGTTACCCGCTTTCCCCATTTTTCTTGCCATTTTTAGGATTTGTTTTGACCATTGGACGATATCATCGTAGATTAGATGAAATCATCCCCGATCTGACGAATTCATCTGGAACAGAACGTCCAAACAATTTCATCCCAAAACTAATTTTTTATAATTAGCTTCTGTTTCAACAGCCTCTCCAACTTGGGTAGAAACACGTCTATGCAGTTGGAGATTTCCCTATTGGATATCTCCCAGATTGGGATAATCCCCAACCTCCTAACCTCTTCCTAATCCTATATAAACTAGTATTTTTCTAGTTTATCCCCCTGAACCCCCTGAACCCCTTAGCTGATGGATTTCCCTATAGATTTAATTCCTTATTCACTAGAGCATCCCCGCATTATTTTCTGTATTCTGTATTTTGCATTTTCTTGTAGGAACTCTACTATTTTTTAGTCGAAGCTAGCTTGGATCGTCGCAAGCGATCCCGGATGATTTCGGACGATCTTGTCGAGCAGCGCAGATGATCTCGTACGATTGGAGGCGATCCTGACTATAGTCTAGATTGGGGGCAATCGAAACCCAGAGTTTGCATTTCCTTAGCTTTTCTACATTTTCCTATTATATTCCTGCACTCCCTTAAATTATTATGTTTATGCATCTTGGAGTTCACCTCATTTAGCATAACCGCATGATAAAGTTAAGAACAAGCATTTAAATTTATTGTGTTTTCCTTACTTTGTTATTTGAATCTCTGATTTAGGCATGTTTGTTGTTATTGCTATCATTCTTCTTTGCTTTTGTAGTTGCATATTAGGTATTTTGTACCTGTTTCTGTGATTACAAGTTTCTGATGAATTCGTCTCACGAATTCATCAAATTTTAGATGATACTGTCTGATCTCAGATGACCTTCTATGATTTGAGATGATCCAGTGAAATATCAGATGATTGCATACGAATTAAGGTGATCTGGACTGTTACAAAACTCAGAATCTTCATCAGACATCCGAAATCAGGTATGTTATGTTCTAGCTAGCATATTTTCTGTGTTTAGCAGTCATTGCTATTTTCTATATTCATTTAATTAGCATTGGCATATAGAATAGTTTAGATTCATCTTGGCCAAACCTAGGAATTGAATTATTAAAGTACAAAATGAACATATCAAACTCACTGTCAACCTAGGCGTGGAAACTGCCATCCAAAATTTTCCTGGTGAACCCACCATCCATCGAAAGTTCACCCTTATACCCCTCCCCCAAGATTCGTGACCTTCCCAGGGCCTATCAGTCCAAGGTATTGTCCCATCCTTCTCACCTAACA